>BSBM01001030.1:2272500-2742500 GCA_027924585.1 Larix kaempferi | reverse complement strand
ATGGAGATGAAGATGTTGATGATGATGACGATGGTGATGAATATGATGATGATGTTGATGAAGAAGATGGTGATGATGATGAATATAACGATGATGGAGATGTTGATGAGGAAGGGGGAGATGACAATGATGATGAAGATGTCGATGATGATGGTGATGATGATGATGAAGATGTCGATGATGATGGTGATGATGATGATGAAGATGATGATGATCATCATCATCATCATCATCATCATCATCATCATCATCTTCATCACCATCATGATCATCATCCTCATCTCATCATCATCATCATCATCTTCATCACCATCATGATCATCATCCTCATCACCATCATCACCACCATCATCTTCATCATCATCTTTATTACCATTGTCACCATCATCTCATCATCATCATCATCATCATATTCATCACCATTGTCACCATGATCTCATCATCATCATCATCATCATCAACATCTTCATCATCATTGTCATCTCCCCCTTCCTCATCAACATCTCCATCATCGTCATCTTCTTCATCATCACATCTTCATCAACTTTATGTATCCCCGTGGCAAAGGAAATTACATGAACGCATATGCGCACCTACGCGTGCACGCTATTAACCACGTGTGCGCGCTGTTAACCACGCGTGCATGCTTCTATGGACGCGCGCGCGCCTCTTTGCGCGCACGCGTGTATGAATTCAAATTGTTTTTGGTGCCCTTGCAGGCTTGGAATTAGCTTCGGACTGCACCTTTAGGCTCGGTTTGATTTATCTATGATTTATGGCAGAACACATCAAACGATGCAACTTCCTGTTTTTTACAATTAGTTCTACATAAGCTCCACGAGTGCACTAGAGATGAAATTGCACACACTTGTCGAGCTCTGTGTGCAGATTCCAAATATATAATTTTTTAATAGATCTGTTGTTTTCTATTTTTAATTCATTTTAAACTGCACTCATGTCAAATTCATAAAAAACATAGGTCGTTTATTTGGCCTATAACTTTTGATTGGCTTACCTATTTCAAAAATGGAAAAGAACCCACATAAGAGCACGAAAATACCTACAACCTAAAAAAAATGCATTTTGATTATTTTTAGACCATGATATGGTGGATTAAAACTTGACCATGTCCTTTTAGGGCTTCACTGACTTCGGTAATTTAAAGAAAACATAAAATTAACTTTTAAAATTTTGGAAAAATAGCTCCGCAAAAGATTTGTCTGTTGCCTATGCCTCTACATATATTTTTTTCATAAATTGAAAATTTACATAACAAATAGGTAGGTCAAAAAAAAATATGTGCATTATGTTTTAGAAAAAAAATAACATACCAATCTTCGAATAATGACATTTTGGGGTGGTTATACCACTTTTCCATAAATAAAAGTTATATATTCCGGAAGGTCATCCGTTTTTCTACATTTCATATTTTTACACCTAATCGAAAAAAGTTTTGTAGGTACCTCTAATAATTGATTTTAATGATAATATTTATGTTTTTCCAGAATGTCATTGCAACTAACGTGTCATAATTGGGTATCATTACCTTGCACCAACCCTTTATTCATTGAATAAATATTTCTCTTCTTTCTTTGAATGTGAGAGGGATGGCAATCCCAGGTTGGAAGCATTTTTGTAGGGATTTTTGTAAATGACTAAGCCAGATGTGGTATTTTTCCATGAGGTGAAGTCTATTGGTTTTGAGCTTGGTATCCACATGAGCTATGTGTGGAATAATCCCTTTTGGACCTGATAGGTCACTTTCAAGGGAGGGAGGAGGGGGGGGGGGTTACGAGGGAGGGTGGTATAGTGCTTTCTCTATCCCCTTTACTATCAAATTTTGTTACATCATATGGTTATCTCCCAGATAATAGGTGCATATGGGTTACTCTTTTGGTACATGAGACATTGCTTGGAATGTTTTTTATTGTGTACCCTATATAAATTTTGCTCGAATCTGTCTTTATTGTTGGTTGTGGATCTTGATCTTCCTGATTCAGAGATCTTGTTGTTCAACCATGTTTGCACCCCATTTTTATATGTTGAGCAAGTGAATTTTACACTCATCCTAGTGGAGGGGACCATCCTCCCGGCTTGGGGGTGCATGGGCCAGCGGTACCCTGGTGGGGGTTCTAGGGCAGTGCCCCGAAAGAAATTTTTATTTCCTTGTAAAATGTTGTAATTTCATAGTCATGACTTGGTTAATAATGGGTAATTTACGGACCCATGGTATTGGGTATCCCGTGGTATTTTCCCATGGTAATCCCTCTTTAAAAGGAAGGCATTGTAATACGGTTGTGTATTGTAGTATTGTAAAGATCTCTATAATTATGTAAGAGAGGCTGTGAAAGAGTGAAGAGGAAGTTGCAGTGGATGTGCTGCAGGTTATATCCCTTCATTTGCTGAATGGTATACTAAAAGGACTGATAATTTTTCCATGGACGTAGCCCAGATTGGGTGAACCACGTATATTGGTGTCTCTCTTGTATTATGTTTATGTGTCTTATTTATACATCTTATTTTATGCTATTGTTCTGTGATCTTGGTTTCTAACAATTGGTATCAAATCCAAAGGTCTATTTGGCACATAAACTCGCAGGAAAGAAGGGTTCTTGGTTCGAGTGGGAACAATGGTGGAAGAATGAAATTTTATGGTCAAAAAATTTAACAATCAAAACTACCAATTATGGAAGATGCAAATGGAGGACTATATGTACCATAAGGATCCATTCCTACTATTGGGAGGAAAATAAAAACAACTAGCAGCTATGAAGGACGAAGAATGAGAGGTTCTTGAAAGAAAGGAATTAGGAACAATATGGATGTGCCTAGCTTCGTCGGTGGCTTTCAATATTTCAAAAGAAAAGACAATGAAGGGTCTGATGAGCACATTGAATAAACTGTATGAAAAACCCTTAACCTCCAACAAGGTATTTCTAATGAAGCGTTTATTTAATATGAATATGTCAGAAGGTGGGTCTGTTGCTGAACATTTAAATAAAGTTAATACGATTACTAATCGGCTAAGTTCTATAAAAGTGGACTTTGAAGATGAGGTTAGGGCTCTTCTAATCTTGTGCCCATTTCCATAAAGCTGGAACAGATTGGTCATGGTTGTAAGTAACTATGTCTCTGCTTCAAACACTTTGAAATTTGATGATGATGTTGTTGTTATTCTTAGCGAGGAAATTCGAAAAAAAAACACAGGTGAGACATTAGGTAATGCGTTGACCATAGAGAGCAGGGGAAGTTAAAGGGAAAGAGGAAAGAGCCCAGGTAATCATGGGAATTCTAGGAAGGGAATATCCATGTCCAAACTGGGAAAGATAAAGTGTTGGAACTATGGGAAGAAAGGACATCTGAAGAAAGACTATAGATCTCTAAAAAAGAAAGGAGATGGACAACAAGAGACTACTCATGAAGAAAATGTAGTAGGTTATGTGTTACAAGATGCTTTGATTCTTGCATTAGATAACATTAGTAATTACTGGGTAGTAGATTCAAGGGCTTCATGTCATGCTACACCCCATAGGAAATCCTTTCATGATTACGTTATAGGTGATTTTGAACATGTTTTATTGGGTGATGATGAACCATGTAAAATTGTTGGAATGGGTAAGGTACAGATAAAGTTAAATAATGGAGGTGAATGGCTACTGAAAGATGTAAGCCATATTCCTTCTATGAAAAGAAACCTAATCTCAACAGAGAAGTTGGGAGATGGTGGTTGTTTATTTACGTTTGGAGAAATGTGGTGGAAGATCACTAAATGATCGATGGTGATAGAAAAATGAAATAGGATAGGTACATTGTATTTATGTCCTCGTAATACTTATTGTTATATCTCTTTAGATTCCATAGGAACATATACAATATTGTGGCATCATAGGCTTGGCCACATGAGTGAGAAGGGGATGTAGATTCTCCATTCAAGGAAGTTACTGCTAGATTTGAAGCAGGTAGGTTTGGAATTATGTGAGAACTGTGTTTATGGAAAACAAAAGCGAGTCATATTTCTCAAGGTTGGGAAGCAAAAGAAGAATGAGAAGTTAGAGATTATGCATACAGATGTATGGGGACCAAATCAGGTACAATATATTGGTGGCTATCGTTATTATGTTACTTTGATTGATGTTGCAACTAGAAAAACTTGGGTTTATTGCATTAGAAAAAAATCTGATGTTTTTGTTACTTTTAAGAAATGGAAAGCTTTGGTTGAGAATGAGATAGGAAAAAGGTTAAAGTGTCTTAGATATGATAATGGAGGTGAATACTACGGCAATGAGTTTGATAGTTACTGTTCATACCATGGGATTCATAGAGAAAAGATAGTCCCAAGAACACCACAAGAAAATTGTGCGTCAGAAAGGACGAACAGAAAAATCATGGAGTGTGCAAGGTGTATGAGATTACATGTAAGGTTTCCCTTATAGTTTTGGGCAGATGTTGTAGATACTGTCGTTTACTTAATAAACATAGGGCCTTAAAGAGCTTTGTATGGTGGGGCTCCAGAGGAGGCATGGACAGGTAAAAAGGTAAACTACTCATTTTTTAGAACTTTTGGTTGTGAAGCATTTGTCCATATCGATAAAGAAAATAGAACAAATATTGAGGCTAAATCCAAGAAATGTACCTTTATTGATACAGGGTTGATGATTTTGGTTATCGCTTATGGGATTATGAAATAACAAAATCATTAGGAGTAGAGATGTGGTATTCAATGAAAAGGTCATGTATAAAGATCAGTTGCAGGGAAAGAAACAAGCAAAGGAAAACACAGAGTACACAATGCTTGATGATATCAAAGAAAATGAAGTTCCAAAGGTGCCGAAAAATTAAGAACAACAACAGGCACCTCAAACTCTTGCAAGTGTTAGAATATCTACCAGCTTAAGTAGAACCCTAAACGATACTCTCCTTCACTATATTATCTTTTATGACTGACTCTGGTGAAACAGAATGTTATAAAGAAACAATGTAGGTGGAAACTAGAAAGAAGTGGGAGCAAGGCATGAATGCGGAGATGGACTCACTTGTAAGAAACCGGACTTGGGATTTGGTTTAGTTTCCTGCAGGTAAAAGATCATTGCAAAATAAATGGGTTTACAGGTTTAAGGAAGAAGATGGAGGCAAGAAGCAGTACAAGGCCAGACTTGTTGTAAAAGGGTTTGCACAAAATAAAGGTATTGGTTTTGATGAAATATTTTCTCCTGTTGTTAAAATGAATTCAATTAGGATTATTTTAAGTCTAGTGGCAGTAGAATATTTGCATATTGAACAGTTAGATGTAGAAACAACCTTTCTGCATGGGGATTTGGAGGAAGAGATTTATATGCAACAGCCACAGGGGTATGAGGTCAAAGGGAAGGAGAATTTAATATGCAGTTTGAAGAAGAGCTTGTATGGCCTGAAGCAAGCTCTAAGGAAGCGGTATTTAAAATTTGATAGGTTTATGATAGAACAAGATTATAGTAGATGTCACTTTTGACCAATGTGTTTATTTCAAGAAGCTAGATAATGGAAGATATATTATCTTGTTATTGTATGTGGATGATATCCTTGTTGAAGGGTCTAACATGCAGGATATAAATGTGCTCAAAAGAAAATTATCTAATTCATTTGTGATGAAGGATTTGGGTGATGCAGAGCAAATCCTTGGTATGAGAATAACAAGACACAGGAAAAATCGCAAATTGACATTTTCTCAGGCTAAGTACATAGAAAAGGTGTTGGAGAGGTTTAGAATGTTGTATGAAAAACCAGTTAGTACACCTTTGGCCAACCATTTCAAGCTAGGTAAGGAGATGTGTCCCACAACACAGAAGGAAATAGAATACATTTCCATGGTTCCCTATTCATCGACAGTTGGTAGCATGATGTATGCCATGGTGTGCACAAGACGAGATATTGCACTTGCAGTGGAAGTTGTGAGCAGTTATATGAACAATATAGGTAAAGAACATTGGAAATAAGTAAAGTGGATTCTCAAGTATTTGAGAGGTACTAATTCTCATGAATTATGTTTTGGAGGTTCATACACTATTCTACAGGGATTTGTTGAAGCGAGATATGGCAGGTGATAAAGATAGTAGGAGGAGAACCATGGGGTATGTTTTTACTATAGGTGGAACAATAGTAAGCTAGATTTCAAAACTGTAAGAGGTTGTTGCACTTCAAACAATAGAAGCAGAGTATGCTGGGTGAAAACATGAAGTTGGGAAACAATTTTGGCTTGTTTTTGACAAACAAAACTGCTAAATTTTATGTTTTTCAACTTCGACCTCTTCAAACCCATATCTCCCTTAGAAATTTCAACATGAAGTAAGCACAAAGGTTTTAGAGAATTGAATTAGCTTTCTATTCGTATTTTTTTAAATTTTTTTATGGACATATCATGGGACAATTTTGTTGTCAACCAACGGCATATACTTGAAAATTTTAGGTATGGATAATGAGTGACCTGTGTTGACGTCGGGTTTTTGATAGATGGTTATTCATTTTAGAGAAAACAATTGTAGGCTCATAATCCACACACACTACACTATGCATGGACTATATTTTGAGTTTTTTAAAACTTGGGAACTATTTTTTATTATTTATCGAAACAACATATGTTCAGAAAATGGTGCATTATTGACACATGTTTTTGTCTTCGCATTTTCTTTCAAATGTGACTCTTACTGGAAAAACTAAAAGTACATTTTTGAAGAGGACGAGCCAATTATGATCTCTGTGAAATTTTAAATTTTTTGGTGTTGTCTTTATTATGATATTGAATTTTTATTTCGAGTGATTTTCAGAGTAATAAAATTCTTAAGGGATAAGGTTTAGAAAAAAAATATTAATAAATAAAAATTCAAATCGAAATGAAACAATTAGTATATCATTGGAAACTAGATTCGGAGATGAACCCATTGCTACCAAGTCCGACAAATAATATTTAGAATTTGCAGGGGTTCGAGCTTGCCGAAGTTGCAGGTTCGAGAAATATGCCATATATTTTCATACGTTTGTTGACCATAAACTCTTGGCCGAAACAATATCTTCCAAACTCTAGGCCAAGAGTTTAGTTCAAACTCTCATCCGAGAGTTCTTTTTTAAATACATCACAGCGATTGGTTCAAACTCTTGGCCTAGAGTTTTATTAAACTCTCGGCCAAGAGTTTGAACTCTCACAAACTCTCGTCCTAGAGTGTGAGATTGACTTTTTTTCGCGTGATCATCCGCCCGCACTAGTGTTTTTTCACTCCGTTTGTCATAAAATTGTTTCCCATGTTCGTGTTTTCACCCTATTGTTGCTACAAGTCTAGTAAAGAGATGATTTGGCTACATAGGTTCATGGAGGAATTGGGTAAGAAGCAGGAGAATAGAAGGTTGTACAGTGACAACCAAAGTGCCATTCATTTTGCAAAGAAATCAACCTTCCATTCTAATACTAAACATATACAACTCAAATACCATTTCACACAATCTGTACTAGAAGATTAACTATTGAAGTTGGAAAAGATACATACTAGCCAGAATTTTGTAGACATTTTGACAAAGGTAGTAATTAGAGAGAAACAAAGTTCCTGCTCAGTTTTAGTTGGCATTCAAGCATGAAGGTGAAGATGAGAAATTTTCTAGGTCCAAGGTTTGAAGCATAGTGCAACAAATGCAGTAGCAATGGAGTTGCTGTGATCAGTCTCCAAGTGGGAGATTGTTGGTTGTGGAACCTAATTTTCTTGATTCAAAGATCTTGTTGTTCAGCCGTGTTTGTACCCCAACTATATATGATGTGCAAGTGGGTTGTACACTCATCCCAGCGGGGGGGGGGTTCTAATCCCGCCTGTAGGGTTCCATGGGGACCATCTCCCTTGGCTGGAGGGTTAGTGCCCCTGAGAAAGGGGGTTTGGGGGCGAAGCCCCCAAAATAATTTTTTATTTCCTTGTAAAATGTTGTAATTTCATAGTCATGACTTGGGTAATAATGGGTAATTTACGGGCCCATGGTATTGGGTATCCTATGGTATTTTCCCATGGTAATCCCTCTTTAAAAGGAAGTCATTGTAATATGGATATGCATTGTAGTATTGTAAAGATCTTTATTATTGTGTAAGAGAGAATGTGAGAGAGTGAAGAGGAAGTTGTGGTGGATGTGTTGCGGGTTGTATCCCTTCATTTGTTGGATGGTATAATAACAACATTGGTACTAATTTCTCAATGGATGTAATCCAGATTGTGTGAAACACGTATATTGGTGTCTTTCTTGTATTGTGTTTATGTGTTTTATTTTTGCATCTTGTTTTATGTTATTGTTCCGCGATCCTGTTTTCTAACATGGGAGTGGATGGATTCTTCTTTGCTAGATGTGGAATGGATAATTGGTGGCAAATTTAACATGGTGGAATGGAATGGTGATTGGGGTGGTGGTTCAGGTTAAACTATGTGTGGTGCTTGGAGAATCATGCATGGTCTAGGTTTAAGGCTACCCTTCAGCTCTTAATTTGATCATAATTGCATAAAAATGGTTGGATTATGGAGGCTAGTTTACTTGTTCCAAATTTTTTAAGGGAAGGAGAGGGTGTAGGTCAAACTTGATATGGTATATGGATGTAGAGATGGTATTTATTTTTTTGATAGGATTCAACCCATTGATGTGATGATGGAGACAACTAGATTAGATCATATGGTCGTTCAAACTTCCATTTTGTTTGGTCATCTAATTGACTCAAATCCTTCTACTTTGTTCAAAATCAATCTTTCTCATTTTAATCCCCCTGATTTCAATGTTGTGTTCCATCAAGTTTGGAACCTTGTTCCTCGTCCCATTTGGGATAGATTTTATATGTTATGGTGGGAGGCATCCATTCAAAGGACTGTAAAATTCATGTTTGGTTAGGGCCATGTGATTTCTCGCAAGTGTAGACAGGAGCTACTGAAGGATAGACTAAAGTTGGAAGAGGTTCATATCCTCCTTGAGGAGGGACTGCATAGCACTGCCATGGAAGAGTTTCATATCCTCCTTGAGGAGGGACCGCATACCATTGTTGTTTACGAGGATGCATCATGGTTAGAGTTTGTGGTGTGTAGAGAGAAGGAGTATCTTGCTAGAGATGATAGGATGCATGATAAGCTACAATGGATTCATGAGGGAGATGAGGGATCCAAGTTCTTATTTGAATTTATAAAGAATAAAGTGCTTGTTGATATAGTACTTGGTATTTATAGAGAACATGGTTCACTTGAGGAAGACCTATCTAAGATTTGCAATATGTTTAGTGATCATTTTCATAATATTTTTTCTCTTTATCCATTGACAGAGTTCATAGTTTCTACTAGGAATGCTTGTTAGATGGTCGTTCCACACAAGGTCTCTACTATTGACCATGATAGATTGGAACGTGGTTTTAGGAAGGATGAATTATTTGTAGTCATTAGTTGTGAGAAAAATGGTAAATATATAGGGATTGATGGAATTCTATGTGAATTCTATAAGACTATGTGGAGTAATACTAGAGATTATTTCAGGAACATGGCTTCAAAGGCCTTTTCCATAGGATGCTTAACATAATCCATTAAATAGGGGCTGATCAATCTCATTCCAAAGAGCATTTCTAGGGACACCATTAGGTAATGGTCACCGATAATGTTATTGAGTGTTTCCTACAAAATTATGGCTAAAGCAATGGCATTGTGGGTGATGGATGTTGCCAAGAAGATTGTGCATAAGGACCAAATAGGTTTTGTTCATGGGTGGTTTATTATACGTATAGTGATTTCTATTTTGGGGGCCCTGGAGTGGGCTAGGGGATATGCAAATTAATCTCTCTTCCTTAAAATTGATTTGGATAAATCATATGATCAAATTAACTGGACCTTTAGTACAAATACGTTTTCTTGTTTGGGATTTAGTTTGAAGTGTGTGGGTATGGTCAACTGTTCTTATTCTCTTGTACTTCAAATTTTGAATGATTTACACTTTCTCCATGTATTCTTCTCCAATATTTAATTATGTAGTGGATTCCCCTTGGCACCTTATATCTATGTTTTGACTATTGACACCCTTGGTTATTTGTTGGATGCCTTTTGTTTGTAGGGGAAGATTTATATAATCTCTCTTCTAAGTGATTTTAAAATGATGAATAATCACTTGGCAAATAATTCCATGTTATCTGTTTGAGATAGCCAAGAGTCAATGGATACTACTAAACATTGCTTGTCTATGTTTTTCAAGGCCTGTGGGGCTAAGTTTAGTGTTTATAAGACTAAAAAATAGTTGGTTGGTCTTATCAAGCCTCCTAATTGGATTCCTCATACTTGGACCTTCACTCATATAGGTGTAATAGTAAGGTATATTGGCATCCCATTTGGTGTGGGGCTTTCACCAATGTCTTGTGGAATTGATGTTTGGAGCACCTACAATATAAAATCCTATTCTGGAAGAACAAATATCTTCCTTTTGATGCAAAGCTAAATATTGTGAGTAGGATTCTTTAGGCCTCACATTTTTATTAGGTTTATTGTTTTCTTCCCAATAGGTATCAATTTCATAGATCGTATTAGCTTATAGTTTTGCACTTCTAGGCCAAGTATGGTGGGGCTAGAGGCCTTCCTATGGTACCTTGGGGTGTTTTAATTTTTCTTAAGGATGAGGGAGGCCTAGGATTGACCGATATTTCCACCCATGGTAACATCTTGGCTTCCAAATTGGTGGTTCAATTTCTGGAGGGATGCTCTCCTTAGAATATATTGTTGAGGCATTTCCCTCTCATGTAACAACATATTGCTAGGATCAAGGGATCATTTAGTCTATGTAATATAATTTCATGTCGTCATAGATTCCAAGTCTCAAGCTCTTTTATTATCAAAATTACCTAGAAAGAAGAATTTTGATAAATATGTGTAAGGAAAAACAATAACAAACATAATCTAAAGAAAAATGAACTAACAATGCCTCTCACACACACATTACACAGAGATTTACCTTGGAAACCCAAAACCGGGAAAATATTTGTAAGAGTTTCTCCACTCTCTATCTCATTGTATTATCTTTTTTTTAACAAAACAATATTATAGAATAAAAAACCATAATTCATTAACCCATGGGATGATGCAAAAAACTAATCTTTTTTAAAGACACTTTAGTTGCCACTCAAAAATGAAAAACTTGGAACTTCTTCATTTAAGAGACAAGTTGAGGTACCTACACAATGAATTTTAGGATAAAGTAAAAAGACAAAATATAGAAAAATGAATAAGTATTCATAATATGTAATTTTTACTTTTGGAAATTTGCTTAATCGTTCATTTTATTTTTCTAAAGGTGGATTTTTAAAATTTAATGACATTATAACATATATGTTTGTGTTCATGCAACACTCCATGAACTAATTTGCAATATTATTTTACAAAATATTGTAGACTTGTAAAGGAAAACATATACTAGTGTAACACTATTTTTCCAAAAAATATTCATGATGTTTTATTTTTTATTATAAATTATCAAAGTAAAAAATACCTAAAATGAAGACATTGTATGCACATGCAACACTTTAGGAACATAAATCGTTGAAATTGAGGATTTGTTTATGCCAAATTGTAAAGATTTATTTCCATTAGTACATGATATTTTTTTTTGTGAAATGGTGAAGTGAGTCAAAATTTATAGCATAAACAATGAAGAATTGTATTTTAGAATCATGACATATGTCACTTGAAAAATCATTAAAAATTGAAAAAAAACATACTTGTAAATAAAAACTTATATCTTTAAAATATGTAGAATTTATTCTATATATATTTTCATTTTCATAGAGATTTATTATGTTATGCATAGCCAAAATCATCACCAAAGTTAACCACCATGACAAAGTTATGGAAACAAATATTACTACCCGAAATTTTGTTGTCCTAGTCAAAAGGTTTGTTAGGACAAACCTAACTCCGAACCAACAAAAGGTACGTTATCCCTCTCAAAATTTGAATTCAAAATTACACATGATTTATGGTGAACATCCATTCCACCATTCCCTCTCGGGAATGGACGTTCACCATAATGTATGTGTGTTATAAAAATCACATACGTTACATAATGCAAATTTGTTTTATAACACATATACGGTATGGTGAACATCAATTCCCTCCCTCCCTCCTCCCCGTTCCATCCCCCCCTCTTTCTTGCACCCTCCCTCCCTTACCGTCCATCTCTCTCTCTCTCTCTCTCCACGTCTCTACCTCTCCCTATCTATCTCTCCCACCCTCCCTTTGAGAGAGAGGTGAGGAGGGGGGGAAGATAGAGAAGGAGAGAGAGAGGCATGGACAAAGATATGGAGATGGAGAGAGATCCAAAAGGCCTATGTGGTTCTTTGAGGCCATGTTCATGGATCGAATCGTTTAAATATTTCTATATGAATTGAGACCCTTTATTTGCTCTACTTCTGTGGTCCAAGGAACAGCATTAGAGTATTAGGGATAACCACATAATGCACTGTTTCCCCACCTTTTTTGCTTGTATTGCATATGCATGTATAACCAAAATGCATATGCATGTTGTCTCTAATACTATAGTCAAAATGCATATGCATTTGAAAACACATATATGTGTTATATGAGTTTTGAAACACATATGTGTTTTAGAGTTTGTGAGGTTTGTTCATAGGCTCAGGATTTAACGAGCCTAACCTATGAAACACACTTGCATTATGTAAAACTATGATGAAGACACATTTATGAAATCCATGTTGGCATCAAAAGTGGAATCAACTTTATGCACCCTTCCCCATATTAGATTACAACTCCAATTCCTTGACCAAAATTAGTTTACAATGGGTCACAAAAATATGGGTCAAAAACAACTCAAATGGATAAAAAAATAGACCCAAAAAATTTCATTTGGGTGGCTTTGTGTTGTGGTACTATGTGTTAGGAGCTAGGTGGGATGGGATTTGGTTAAAAGGAAAATTTGGAGTTGGAAGGTGTAGTGCATGTGCTTCCTCATTTTCAAGAATGACTATTGAGTAAGAAGATTTTTTTTTTTTTTGAGGGATTTGTGGGATGCCAATACTCACTCTTGGAAGGAATGACAATTTATTGACCATGAATTTTCCGTATCTTCTATGGACGTGCATATCATTATGAATATTATTGGCCTTATTCCATAGGAAATCCTTTTCAAAATTAATATTGACATGCCTAGCTCCTTTTGGAATGATTGAGAGTGGAGATTTGGGCTCCCCTTGATGCAATATGACTCGGAAGGTTATACCTTCTTCTTCAAGAACATGAACTCAACCTTATTCTTAATTCATGACGAGTGTCTCTAGATGCAGAGACATGGTGGATCATGAGACTACATAGTGTGTGATTGATTTCGGTTAGTTACAAACAAGCATTTTCATGGTGAGTGATTTACTATGGCCTTTTCCTATAAAGGAACGACTAGTAAAATATGGTCTCTTAGATGGTATTTGCCTCTCCTGCCTCAAGTTGGAAACAATGAATCACTTGTTTTAGGAATGTTCTTTTGCGAGGCCTTGTTGGGAGATTGTTCAATTTGAGCATGCAACCATTTTTCAAGGGAGTTTGAATTGGAGAGAAGCTTCATAAGGTGATTCTAGACCCTCAGTAATCTCCTCACTTAGTGGTGTTTGGAACTACTTGAGGACTTCAATAATGTTTTCTCTTTGGAAAATTCGATGCAAATATGTTTTTAAAAATGATATTAGTTCTTTATTTTCATTTTTTCAACTATGGATGCTAAGGGATTGGATTTAGATGCCTATTCAAATTTTATTACTATTTAAGTTTCTTTGTAGAAGATGATATAAATGCCTTTGTGTATTCCCTCCATTTCTATTTATCTGAGGATGAGGATATAATTATTTTTGTGCATACCCTCATGTTATTTGGTGTATTTTCTATTGTAAATAAATTTATATAAATATAAAAAGTATCTTTAAAAACATGAATTAATATAATTTAGAAACTATTGATTTTAGTGATGATGAAATTTGAAGGGTTATTTTTAGTTGAGGGTATAAATTCATCCAACCCTTCATCAAATTATTTCATATTAAAAATCTAAAAACATCAAGTATTTTAATTAATAAGAATAAACTAAATTATACACATTTCAAAAAAGGTTTTCTAAATGAAACATTCTTTCGAATTATTTACAATGTTAAAAGTTAATAAACCCAATAGAATAACTTGTAGTTTTAATAGGAAAAGAAAAAATTATAAGGATATTTTATAATTTCAAATGTAACTTTCAAATGAGTTGTATATATTTATATTAATATAATATAAAAATTTAAATATTGATACTCATTTTTTTCAAGTATTAAAAATGACAATATAAAACTTAATACACAATGACATAATCAAATAATTTTGTTGACACTCACATAAGACATGATGTCTTATGTGGTGGATGCTAACTACATCTTGGATTCATATGTTGATAATAGGATAAACGAATTTGTCCTGAAGATGAGCTTTTGACGGAGGCTTGAAACGTTGACACAATGGATTTGTCCGTTGCAGAGCAAACTCTGAACTCCAATCCCCAAAACTATTTATCCTGCGAATACTCAACAAATTACATATTGAAATATTTCATAACCATGGAAATTTTCATGTTCACTATAGATCTCATTAGAAAAAAATAAATAGTAGTAAATCTTAAGGCCTTTGTTGAAAGATGATAATTCTATCAAAGCATTATAATATGTTTATTATGTAGGTGAAGATTCCTATTATTTGGAGCTTTCCAAGATTCATAAAAACACAAAACTAAATGAAATTACTCAATACTTTGGTCAAGGACATTAATTGCTAACTTTAGTTGAAAAAATATGTGTCTGAGTGGGATGCTAGAACATAATTTTAATGCACAAGTTTGATGATAACAAAAATTATTTACATGATGATGGGTGGATCATTTGCTCGAGACATAATTGGGAACATCTATAATCTAAAACATAGTTTAAAGGAAAATATATTTCTGCTAATTACATACTAACTGTGAAATATGCATACTCAAATAGTTACCTTCTTCGTAGCTTTCTCCAAGAATTTAATGCTACAAAGGATATGGCTCGGGATGAGGCATAAGGAAAGAGAGATATGGGGCATTGCCAAATTATTTGGCATACAAAGTATTGTCACACTAATGTCAATGTTGAAAAACAAAGGAATGAAGCTTTGGGATGAGGCATTTAAGGAAAGAGAGATATGGGGCATTGTCAAAATATTTGACATACAAAGTATTGTCACTAATTTCAATGTTGAAAAACAAAGGAATAAAGCTTTGATGTAGATAATTGAATAAATATAATTACAATTCTCATTATTGTAGTCCCATTTTTATTTTTTGTGATGTTAACAAGAACCATTTTGTGCAAATTCATATTTAAACATAATCAAGAACATGCAAGGAAAATTTCACTTACCTTAAAGAGTTATTTTATCCCAAACAAAATATCTAGATAGTTTGGTGTGAAACAAAGACAATTATGCATGATCTTTACAATGAGATTGTTCATACTTGTATAATATTAGTGGATCATTGAGAAATTTACATTCAATTATTATTTATGTGGTTTCCCCCCCCATTCAGTATCTATTTTTACTAATGAGGATGCCATGAATTGCATACTAAGTGGCCGAGAGGCCTACTAAAATCATAATCAAATATTATTAAAACATCATTATTAACCATATCATGGTTTATTATGGGAAAGCACATAACATTACCAATGCAATAAAATAACTGTGAATCAACATGTTAGATAACTTCAAAGAGATGGAAGATCTAAACATGAAGATAGAGATGACCTCTTTTCCTTAGGCAAGCTCAATGTCCATTGTCTTTTCTTCAAAACTATCTTTGACCAACACATTTATAGTTAATATTAAAAACAAAGTTCACAATGTAATTACAATTTAGAGGAAGGTATGACAAAGGAAGTTGCATTATGGTGAGTGCATTATCGAAAAACATAAAGTATGAAAAATAAATATGACGCCAATTTTTGTATTTAAAATGCTCATAACACATGAATTCAAGTAGGGATTTAAAAAGATTAAGTGTCTAAGCATCTTTGAGGAGATTTAATTAAATGACATTTAGTATAGTGCATATATGCTAATATGGTGGCAGGACTATTATCAATGAGCTATGTGATGAATTTAATGTTGCAGAAATGTACATTACATCGTGCATGCCAGTGAGAATAAATATTCTTTGAGATATTATTCACATATGCCCTCATATAATACAAATGGTACAATAATCATTTATCAACCAATATTAGGGGTTGAGGACATTGAGGTATTGTCGAGAATGTGACTCTTCTTTTGAAATTTATAATATTTATTATCCTTCATGAAGACAAATTGTTTGAAAATTTTATAGTTTTTGAAAGATGATTTTTTATTACTCTTTTAATATTGGTTTAAACCTCTCCAAAAGGTTGAGAAAAAATTAATTGATTAGTATTTTAAAGACCTTAGGATTTAGACTAGCACATTGCATAACTTGCAGTTGGTGAATATCGATAGGGATCAAATGATAGTTATCTAAGTTCACACTCCTTCTCATAGGTCAAGGGTTCGACTCCCGCTCTCAACCGTACATGGAAATCTAAGTGTTTCTCATCACATGATGGCGATGTCAAGGATACAAAAATATCCAAGAAGCAAAATTCGTTAAAGTTCAGAACAAATAATTCCCCATTCGAAGCCTTAACCCTTGCATTTCCCGTGAGTCAAACTTTTAAATTTATAGAACCATTTTTTGAAAGGCAGTGCAAACTAATTTTTAAGGCTTGGCTTTGTGCTATGATCTTCATTTGAATCCTTTTTCTGGCAGTGTCATGCATTGACGACCTTTCTAGTCTTTTAGTAGTGGTGGATTTGAAAAAGTTAATGAAGTAAAAACCCATTGTAAAAATGACGATGAAGAATCTTCGTGAATCTAGGACTTTTGGATATTGACCTCCATCCCATACACAAATGTGGAGAGAATAACACTTATTGATGTAATTAATACAATTGTGTATTAGATCAAATTTTGAGATGCTAATTATTATGCTTGGGATGTTTTTTTTAGTAGGTCGAACTTGTAATGAAAAACTCTATTAATTTATGGTTGGACCACAATTTAGCATATTAGTAAACCTAGGCCTAACAATTAAGAACATGTGTTTCCTTCTAGGAGGTCACATATTCAAATCTTGAGTGGGGTAGGGTATGTACATCTCTGTAGATTTTAGTATTCAAATTGGTACACAGAGGGGTCTCTTGTTCCCTTGAGAGGCACTTTCTACAATCTAGTATAAGGGAGAAGTGTAATTTTGTGCTCAACTTGGACGTGACATGTGCCACTTTAATAATTTTTTACAATGTCCACCCTAACCTAAACTTAAAAATCAAAGATATATGTATTGGATTAATTAAAACTAAAATAATTAATTAAAATATATACTCATATTTGTTAAATAAGGGTTTTTAGTCGATTCAAAATCCATTAGATTCATTTATTTTGTTTGGTTACCATTTTAAAAGATACTTTTTTTTTTTCACAGAAAAATATAACTTACTATTAATATGCGAAATAGTAAATAACACCAGCTGTCAGGATCATACATGTCTGCATAGCAAATCCAGTAGTGGATATGCCAGACATAGCCAGAAGAGTCACCCATAAAACAATATAATCCAGAGATAGTACCATATGTCCACAGAAAATGTCAAGGATCCCTCCGAAAGGAGAAACGAATCCTGAAATCACACCATATATCATAGGACCATAAAACATGTACCATAAATAATAAAACCTACAGCAACAGCTGTCAGAGTCCCATAGAGTCAAAAAAGAGTATAACATAAAAGTAATGCCAAAAAATATCCATATCAGCGATCATATCGGCCGCAAAAAAATATATGAGAGCCAAAGATGTCCAACCAGCAATTGGATCCAGGCTCTAAGAAGTATCTGCACATATAGCTAACCGGAATGTAAGAAAAATATCCGCATAATATAGAGCATAATAACAAAAATGACAGACAGACATAAAAAGCATCATAATAATCAAGGCCAATGAAGATGATAGGACCCATGTGAAAAAAGAGATCCAGCCCGCCATTCCTGCCACATGATGACCCCCGCCGGAGAAAGAAGAGCACGTTTAGAGAGAGAATCAGCATCCATATTAGCCTCCCGAAAGACATGCTGAAAATGGAGATGATCAAATTCGCGGATAAGGCTCCAGGTCGCATCCATCCAGTAACGAAGTAGCAGAACATTGAGTGTTGTTTTGCCACAAGCCCAAGAGATAATAGATAAAGAGTCACCAAAGATATTAAGTGTGGTGATCGATTTCATTCGTGCCCAGAAGAGTACAAGCCAAAGGGCACATAGCTCGCTCCGGGTATTGGATCCATTTCCCAAGTTCAGCCAGATATGTATGGAAACATCCATGTTCAGATGTAAAATAGCTCCAGCACCCCCACACCCATATCGTCCCAACGCAGCCCCATCAAAGAAAGCACAAGGAAAGACAAGAACAGGGGGAGCAATTCTACAGGAGATCGCAGGAGTATCTCTCCCACACCTGATATCATGTGCAGCCATGTATTCCTGGTGTGCAGCAGTTGTTTTGAAGCAGATACCATCCCTAGTAGGTATTTTACCATCGAATATGCACAAGTTTCTAGCCTTCCAAACCTCCCAGATCATAAAAAAAGGTAGTGCAGAGCCACCCCCGTCAAGACGAGCCCAATGTTCCAGATTTTCATTCAGAGTGCCATGATTCCAAAGGTACTGTATGCCAACATTTGTGGCAATCTTGTTCCAGATTTCTCTGATGAAACAACAGGTTGCAAAAAGATGGTCCACAGATTCACCCTGTGTGCAGCAGAAAATGCACCATCCCGGGCCGCAAAAACCGCGGCGACACAAATTATCCCATGTTAAGATCTTGTTGCACAGCGTAAGCCAGGCAAAACATTTTATTTTAAGGGGTAATGAGAGTTTCCAGATATATTTATCCCACCATCGCCGCACATAGCAGGAATCGGCAAACAAAGAATCATATGCCATTTTTGCAGTAACAGTCCCACCAGCCACATCCCACGACCAAATTAATCTATCGGCAGCGTCAATTAATCGGATATTAGATTGGTGCAATGGTCTGGTGTAGTCCGTCCATTCATTTCCCAGAGTGCCTGATAAACCCAGCTGCTCAGCCGAAACCCATCGAGTATGCCCATCCACATACCGACCGGCCGCATGAGCCAGAGTGTAATATCCAGATGCACGAAGATGAGCCCTCAAATTTAAAGATAGTGTATGGTTCGAAGGACCCCCCATGAATGGGTCCGTTCCCAACAGAATATTACGACCATTACCCGGCATCCATGCGATCCACTGAGTAATAACCCTGATGGCGCTGATAAGGCCGTTCCAGATATTTGAGATTCCACAAGTCACATGGCAGACCAACCTCAGCCAGCTAGATATCGGGGTGTTTTTCAAATATTTGGCACGAACAATCCTGCCCCATATAGATTCATTAAATAGTACACGCCACAGACTCTTAGCATGAAGGGCCATAACAAAGTGTTCCAGGTCCTTGATGTTCCAGCCCCCCAGATTCCATGGACGTGCCAAGGCACTCCACTTTGCAAGATGATATTTCTCCTGAATATCATTCCCCGTCCACAAGAAACTGAAGATCTTCCGTCGAATGAGACTTAAAATGGTACGAGGGATTTTACAGAGTGAGAACCAATATACTCCCATGTTTTGTAGTACAGATTTAACCAACGTAAGCCTTCCACCCAGAGATAGAAGACGAAAGCTCCAATGATTAATGCGTGTATCAAAACGACTGACAAGCCATGTCCAGTCATGGATCCTGTAATTAGATGGTTTGATGAAGAAACCCAGATATTTAGTGCCCTTCTCAAGTTCAATAAATTTTAGAGGCAGTAAATTAGAGATCGCCTCCTCCGTACCTTCATCCAGCAAATGCTTCAGAAAGAAAGATTTGGTATAGCTGATAATCATACCAGTGACAAGACAGAACAGATCAAGTATAAGCTTATATTGGATCCATTCAGCAATTAAACCCATTCCAAATAGCATAACATCGTCCACAAATAAGGAATGTGTTACAGAGATCTCCCTGGATACTTTAATGCCAGTGATCCGACCCTCCCGGCGCGCCTTGTGGATGGAAAGGCTCAGTCCTTCAATAACCAGTAAGAAAAGTAGCGGAGATAGAGGACATCCTTGTATTAGACCCCGTGTAGCCTTGAAGAAATCCGTGGGATGTCCATTGATTAAAATAGCATAATTGACAGAGTTTAAGCAGGCCATTATCCATTTCATCACACGCCAAGGTAGCCCAATCTGGATGAGTATTAATCTCATAAAATTCCAATCCACCTTATCATAGGCTTTAACCAGATCCAGTTGTAGTGTAAGAGCTTCAATCTTCCTTTGTTTGATAGAATGAAAGATTTCCTGTGTCGCACCAACAGCATCATGAATTTGTCTACCACAGAGAAACCCATACTGTTCCATAGAGATGTGTTGTGAAAGCAGTGGTTTGATTCGATCAGCAATAATCTTGGCAATAATCTTGTAGACCAGATTACATAGAGCTATCAGTCTGTATTCATCATAGCCATTTGGATGTGATGTCTTCGGGATAAGTGCCAGGTATGTAGTATCAAGAGCCCCCGAGACAATGCCCAATTTGCGAGATTCATCCACAGCCATACGCAGGTCCTCCCCCATAATATCAAAGAAATGGATAAAAAGCTCTACCGTCCACCCATCAGGTCCAGGAGATTTGTCCTTTGCAAAACCATTCAAAGTTTTTTCCACATCTCCCAGAGTGACCTCCAGAAAGATGTTATCCCCCTCCTCCTCCTGGAACATCCGTGGATACTCCTTTAAAAGATACTATGAAAAGGTAAATTTTATTATAATTAAATACTAGTGTAAATTCATTTTAAATGAGAATCTATTATGAGCTGAGCTAAAAGGGATTAATTAATTTTTGGATTTGTAAATATTTTTTCAATTTTTTGAATTTTAAAAATTATTTACATTTTTAAGGAATTTAATCTCTCTCCATACATAATAAATTTGATTTAAGATAAATCTATGCTAATCAAATAAAAAAATCTCATATACCAATTTCATATTTGATTTGGAGTACATAAAACAATCAATAAATTTATGTAGATGATACTTTAGCAATACAATAGTTGACAACGGCGTATATCAAGAATAAGCTAATGCGGCTCCATAGCTGGTGAATTTTTAAACTGGAGTATTGACTGGGCTGTTGATAATGCGTTGATCCTCTGAAAGCAATTTCTAACCTATAGTCGTGACAACGAAATCTTTTTATTTTCTTTAGGAATCAAACCTAACAGTGATAACGTGAGACAGTTAATCAATTCTAAAATAAATGTTAATATAGATTATATAAAGATTTTAGAAAGAGAATATGTAAGTTTTAAATTAGTTTTAAATTAATTTTAGAAAGAGAATATGTAAGTTTTAAATTAATTGTTGACTTTAGCGATGTGCTTTTCAGGCCGAGAAACCCTCAATGTCACTGTTAATTACTTTTTAATTTGTTTGGTTGTTGTTCAGTGAAGATTAAAAAAAACACAAGCTTTAAATTAATTTTTAATAGTGGTGCAGTGATTAGATAAGGGCAATATACCAGTGACGTGGTTGGACAAGGGCTCTTAGGTGTTGGGTATATAAATTTTAAAGTTTATATTTTGGTATTATATATGTACTTTTAAATTGTTTTTTCTTATTCAAAATTATTTTTATTTTAAAAAATAATATATTAGTGTAAAATTTTAAATAATGATATTAATAAAATTTTATTTTAACTTTATATATAGTATAATATTTAATATATTTATTATTAATTTTAATGTTATGATTATAAATTAGATTAGTTATACAATATACAGAGCACAAAGAATTATAATACACATAAAGTGATTCACTATAAAGTCATAAATTAATAATTGTTATTAAAAATTTCATTTAATGGTTGTATTATTATTGCTGTTATGTGAAATTGAATCATAAATAGAAAAAATGATGTTATATGAGTTTTGTGAAATTAAATTATAAATATAAAAAATGTTATAAACTTATTAATTTTGTTTATAAGTGATTTTTATGTTAGAAAGTGTTAAATAGTAATATATACTTGATCATTTTTACTCAATGCAAGGGAAAGTATCAAATATTGACATATATTTTTATTAAATGGAAGGATGGGATTTAATGAGTTGATTTTTGCGTTGAGTAAAATGAGGTGCTCTACAGTCTAGTATGGGGGAGATGTTCTAATGTGTATGTAGCGTTACATGTAGCGTTACATCTAATAAAACGTAAAAAGTGATAAAAATAATTAAAAAATTTCATGTCGGCTCATAAAATAAAAAATTATGGAAAGTATTTAAAGAAAATCCATGTTGGTTCATAAAATAAAATATTACCAAAAGTAATTAAAAAATAGATGTTAGTTTATAAAATAAAAACTTTAAACTTAAACCCGGATCTGATTTATTCAATAATTGGGGCATTTGTCATTACTAGGTTGAAATATTGATAATTCTAAATTTAGTTATTTATGATTATATATTTACTGCTTCATTTAACCACTTTTCACTTGTAAATTGTGTTTTCCCTTCATTGCCATGTGGTGAAAATATCCTTTTATGTTATGGTGAAGTATGTTTAACCATCTAAATATGGCACTTCTATATTCTTTTCATGGTGTGCACATCCTTTCACATTCCCAGGAAAAATGGATTCACCTATGAAGGAACCAACGAACCACCCACATCATTTCAATTTGTAGGGTGGACATTCTTAATTTACCGAGGAAGTAAGGTTTAGGAGTCTCAAAGTTGCAATTTTTTTGGTAGAAAATAATTGATGAGAACCTGGGTGTGTGCAAGAAGATGAGGGTCACTTTAGATGCAATGCTACTTTTTTCAAATCTCGTTCCTGATACCTAAAACATAACGCGTTTATGATATTTACCCCCTGCCATGGTAAGACCCGAGCCTAACATGTCATTGGACATGTAGGCTAGGTAACAATATCGCGTACGCGTTATGTAGTTCAAAAACGCGTACGCGTTATGTATTTACAAATCGCGTACGCGATATGTAAAACTAAAAATGAATTTAAAAACACAGTCGGCCGATTGCCGACCACCCGCGACACTCACGCATCAGAAACGCGAATAGAGGCGAAATTGACCCTAGACGAGGACGCTTTGTGGCCCACTCAACCATCCGTGTTGCTCGATTCAGCTGGAGAGGAGACAAATTCACCGGTGCATTCTCATCTAGTCAGGTAATTTATTCACCCAAATCATTTTTTTGTGATTTTTTAATCCAAATTACTATTTTTTTGATTGTTTAACCTAGTTTTGTAATATTGATCAAATTGGGAATAACCCAATTTGTAATTAAATTCACACCTCAAAATGAAACCCTTTTCACAAAACTCAAAACTTCATAATCAAACCAAAAATTGAAAAAATTAAAACTCCCCCCTTTCTAAGTCACCCGACACGAGGACACAGGACACGAGTGTCCCCACCAGGCTTCAAATTTGAAGCCTTCAGGCCACTTCAAATTTTACCCACACGTCATAGAAGGCCACTTCAAATTTTACCATGCAAAAAAAATTTAATTTCATGGTAAGCCCTTCAATAATTAAATTAACCACTACTGTTTAAAATTGCAACAGAAGGGTAGCTTCAAATTTCACCCATCAACAATTTTTAGTGGGAAATTGGGAATGCGGCTACTAGCTAGGTGACTTGGGAGTGGGACTCGCTTACTCTCCAATATCCACGTGTTCGATCATCCATGGATCATGGACCATTGGGCCTCTAATAATATCATTGAGGAACTTACGTGGACGGGCTTACACTGAGTAGCTCATGGCTTGAACGCTTCGAAGTTCTCGTGTTTGTAGCGAGCGCTTACGTGTTTAACACATTTAATGGCATCAACAAAATTATTAAAATCTAATGTTAATGGGCGCTCTACATAGAAATTGGAATGTCAACATTTGTGAGTACAATAAATATGTGGATGATTTTGGCCTACTACAACTTTAATATATTGAGTGGATTGATAACCTTCACAATTATATAAGAGATTGTAGCTATGACTAGGAGGAGAGTTAACAATGCAACAAAATCAAGTAATCGAATTTTGTGCATAAAATGAACATAAGACTCCCACCAAATTTCACTGAATCTACGTCTTAACAAAAGAACTCATCGTTTCACGGGATTCCACCCCATCAATCCTTTTAACAGTAATGGCCATAACAGTTGCTACAACCCTAGCGCGAGAAAAATCAATCGAGCTACGCATGACAATACTTGAAACCAGACTTTTTGAACTCCCTATTACGTCATAGGAATCAATACTACTTTCTCCACAACATGTGGCACCCTCAATATCTTCCATCACCGCAATTTACATTTGATAAAAAACTTGTTCCCAAATAGTAATTACCCCATTCTTTGCTCTAAAAAGGCCTCGGTTAACCTAGAATCCAATCCATACAACATGAACACATCCATATATACACATAGAATAAATATTAATAAATTTCTCATAGCCCTTCAATAGTGTTCAATATCTCATAGCCCTTCATAGTGAAATGGGACCCCACCCTTCAAATTTGATCCCTGGTCCCCACTAGACACGGTGACCCCCGGAATTAATATATTTTTAAAATATATTAAAATTTAAAAATATAGACATATAGATCATCCAATAAAATTTAACATTTACAATTACAAATATTCAATAGAAATTACATTTACAATTACAAATATGAAATATTCAATAGAAATTAGATCATTCACAAATCACAACACATTTGTCATTCACAATCACAAAACACAATGAGACATTGAGACACATAGATGCAAACTCATCACTGCCTTGATCCTCCTCCTCCATGCCTGAATCAACAAACTCATCACTGCCTTGATCCTCCTCCTCCTCGTCTCTGCCAATCTGACTAACTTACTTTTTAATTGTCAAATGTTTAATTTTAAGTTTTAAATGTATGTAAGTAAATGCCATTAAATTGCTTATGTGAGTTTGATTTAATACATGTTCAATTTTGAAGAGACGTCATTATATACCATGTATATGTTTCTAATGATTTTCGTATTAATGTCTTTATTGCAGTTGCGGCTATGGATGCCAATGCCGAAATATTGATTGAGCTTGCCCAATTGAGGGGCATAAGTGAAGCTTTTAGTGGTGGCGACAGGATTCGCCGTTCACTTGCATCAACCTTGGATGCAATTGTGGACACAATTACACAATCTACGAATGTCCTGTATGATATTGCATCTTACAGAGAAAGAAAAAGACAACAATATGCTGATGGACTAGATTACAATGCAGTAAAAAAGCTAAAAATATCCAAAGAGGTTGTATTTGCATTGTTTAGGGACCCTCGGACGGGGGAAATCCCTAATGCAAGCAAGCCGCATATCTCCATTGAGTGGTGCACGTTTCAACCATTTGTTGATAACTGGATGGACAGATGGTACATGGTTTTTGATATGCCACCACACAACAACAGGGAAATTCCCTTATATTTCCTTCGAAAGATGTATGCAGAGTTCGTGTTGCATAAACACGTTAACTATTTTGACATCTTACAGTTCCAGGGGATCGGTGGGGGGATGCCCCAAAACCGACCCAATGCCAGGCTTCGAGACCAGGATCGCCCTATCCCTGCACCTCGCAGGCAGTTGCCTGGGCCAGATGTCCCACCAGCACATCGCATTATTCCGCAGACACGGGATGCTTTTTTGAGTTTGGCACGGACGGTTCTTCGCCATGGCAGGATGGTTCAACATATGGGTGAGGAAGGGACATCTGTCCCTGGTGTGGTACATACACCAGCTCGTCACCATGCAGGACCATCAGCTACTGCAGGACCATCAGGACCATCCACTTCTGCAGGACCATCAGGACCATCCACTAGTGGAGGACCATCAGCTATTCCCCATCCTAGTACTGATCCTCACGAGTGCACGTCATGTGGTCGTCCCTGCTATGGTATTGCATCAGATGTTGCCTTCAGTGGCTTTTTGAGAGAGGTATCTTGATGGTTAATTGTAATAAATTCTTCATTTATTTTCGTCTTTGTACACATATATATAGTTTGAGCTAATATATTAATTTTGTGAACTTGCAGTTGATGATGATTACCGGCAGTGACGCCCCAGAGCCGGATGTTCCAGACTCGACAGGGGGGCATGATGCTACCCATTCGGCAGGCCCATCTTATATACCACCTATTGCCGTATCTCACACCGAGGTAAACATTTTAAAATTTCATTTTTTTAATACTTGTTAATTTGTTAATTTCCACATACTTTACATTTTAGTTCATTAATGCTATATACGGTCTAATATTTACAATTATTAAACTTGCAGATGGCAGATCCTTCACAGGGGCAAGGTAATGTGGAGGTAGTGCCCATGGTCATACCGTCCCCTGAAACGTCTGGGCTCCAGGTAAACAATTAAAAATGACATTTTTTAAATACATGTTTGTTTGTTGAATCATGCATGTCTAACTACATGAACACTTGCTGACTGTAGGCACCATCCGACACATCTGGCCCATTGCCTGTATTTGCATCTCCCTCCAGGCCATTCGTGAACAAGGGTCGTGTGTATGTGAGGCGTTCTACTCCGAGAAAGACTCCAGCTGCCCACGACCATGGGCTTACTCACACCACGGTAATGTATATCCTTCGATGATATTTGTTGTTTAACTTGAAATCCAGTGCATAAATCGTTTTTGTTAATGTTTGAATTGCATGTTTACTGCAACAGGAACCCGAGTTGTCTGCTGAGAACCTTGCATCGATGGTTGATGCAGCAGTTAGTGCCGCATCTGCAGTGGCGACTGATCACACACAGGTATGTAACTATTTCAACATTATCTTTACATAGTTTATTATTGTTGGACCTATTGTTTATTCATGCATTTCTAACTATTTCAACATTTTTTCATTGTAGCCACCACCAGCAGGAGCAGTGCCTGGCCCCCCTGGTTCAACCATCCTGGATGTTCAACCGACGGCTCCATCTGCTACACAAGCAACACAATCTCCTTTGTCAGTTGAGGTGAGATGTCCTTCAGTGACCAAGTGTTTCATGCACTTTCCATGCACCAGTTGATAATTGTTGAGATAATGTATTAGTGTACATAGTTAGTTGAATTTAACAATTGATATTTAATTTGCAGGATCCAGGGATGCACATTGATCCTAGGGATGTGCCTAGAGGATCAACGTCGGGAAAGAACAAGAGAAAGCTTGAGTTTTGATACTTTTGGATAGTTTTGGACACATGTGCTTTTGGATACTTTTGTATATATATGTACTTTTCGATACATTCAGTTTTGGAGACATGTACATTGACTTTATTGTGCATGTACTTTTGGAGACATGTACATTGACTTCATTGGATACATGTACTTTTCGATACTTTTGGATATACATGTACTTTTGGAGACATGCACTTTTGGAGACTTTTGGATATACATGTACTTTTGGAGACATGCACTTTTGGATATATATGTACTTTTGGATACATGTACTTGTGTCATTCTAATGTGTTGATTTGTGTGGATTATCTTTTACTCATGAATGCACTATGTCAAAAGAACAAACTATTATATTCAAAGGTTTCAACGAATTCACTACATGCATGCACTAATTGGTATCTAATTAAAATTTGTGATTTTGGATGATCATTACAAGTTATGTCAAAGTTCTTGCTCGTGTAATTTAATCAAACTAAATGCAATACAATGTTTTCAAGGTTTCAATGAACTCACTCATGCACACCCATTGCCATCAACTACCAATGAAAGTCTAACATTATGAGGTTCTTCTTAAAAAATGGGTAATATTTCCTTGATGATCGTAAATTGAGAACCATTTGTAGCCACTCATATAATACCATCTTCACTTATCTTTGTACATGATAATCCATATAATGTGCTATGTTTTTTAACCTAAACAATCATCAAAAACCTAGAATTATAGGGATATGACAAAGAACCTTATGGGGCACCTTATATATTAACCTTGTGTATACATTAGGATCTTTGTCATACCATTGTTTGAAATGTCATTCAATACCTTCAATTTTATCAACATCAAATTAGTAGACAAAGTGACCCATCTTTGATCTCTTGTATAGGCCTTTGTGTGCCTTATCAATAAGATGTACATCATGAATATTATCATAGGTCTCATACATAGGTGCATCCTCATCCATGCAAACAAAGGTGTCATGGATCAACCTATTATCCCTTTATTCTCAATAATATTAGTATCATTATCTTCCATAGGATCAAATTCAACTCCATCACCCCCCATTATTACTACTCTAAATTACAGCCTTAGGAGTTTTGATCATGTGTTTTTGTCTCTTTAGGAGTTTTGAAATATTATACTCTTTCAAAAATAATATGGAAGTTCAAATATTTAAAAGTGGCTTAAATTATAAAATGGGCGGAAATTCACCAAGTGTCCCTGAACGGCATTTTCATGCGACTTGCAACTCGACATAACTCGGAAACCGGACGTCGGACCGACGAACCGTCGACTCCGTTGGTCTCCTGGCGTGCGATTACCTCTAGGGGACCCTCTCCCTCGTCTCCCCATGGCCCAGTGGCTTCATTGTGCATTCATTTCGTAAACTAGGGTTTTGCTCAGTGTAATTGCATGCAATCTCGCATTGGTGGGTCAACTCTGCAAAAACCTCCCCCGAGCCAGTGTTGGCAGTGTTCCCACGTCGGCATTGCCCACACACACTTGCGGGAGCCAACGGCACGCAATCTTCCTGCTCCGTTTGCTTTTTGGCTCCCGGACGGAAATTCACCAAGTGTCCCTGAACGGCATTTTCATGCGACTTGCAACTCGACATAACTCGAAAACCGGACGTCGGACCGACGAACCGTCGACTCCGTTGGTCTCCTGGCGTGCGATTACCTCTAGGGGGCCCTCTCCCTCGTCTCCCCATGGCCCAGTGGCTTCATTGTGCATTCATTTCGTAAACTAGGGTTTTGCTCAGTGTAATTGCATGCAATCTCACATTGGTGGGTTAAACTTGCTCACCTTGCAAACATCATCCATCAAACAGAAATTTGATGGAGTTGAAATCAATGGATTGCTTGTCAAAATAGGCATTCATAAGTTTGCGTAATTGAATACTCCTCTTAATCCCTAAAAAATACTTCATTCCCATCCTGCAGATCCCAAACAATGTCAAAGGTAAGAAGGATTTCCATATAATCCAAATATATGTTTTTTTTCAAATATATTTTACATGGAAACATAGCAAAATGGAATCTAATATTTCGTTTGCATTCGGAAGAAAAGATTGGCAAGGCCAACATTGGCTTCCTTTTGGATTAATATCTCCATTTATAATTCCATAGATTTATACAGTTGTCTTAATCCTAACTGTATACATTGCATGAGAATAAACACCATCAATCTCATTTTTCGATACAAACCTCAAACTACAAACAATGCCAAGGAAGCACCCATCAAAGGTATGATACTTCAAGCCTCATTGTGAACATGAAAAGTTAATGGAGATCATTAGTAATAGACATGATCCAAATGGTCTACTTAGATGACCATAGGTAAGTAGATAAGTAAGATTGCCTAACATGGTCACTCTTGTGTTATATTCCAAGGTATATGGGTTGTTTGTTATTTTTGTTAATTTTTCAATTCATTTATGTAGATTACTCATATTAAATTGTTTATAATGAATTAGTCTAATAATGGTGTCCTTGTATGTGTCCAGATTATCCAAAGAATCATAAGCACATGAAATCCCATCAATAAGAACAATGGTCTTTTTCAACACCACCACAGAAAAAATCAGAAAAATGAAATGACCTACTTCAAAAATTATTTTATTACTTATTGTGCATGGTCCATCAAACAAAAGGTAAACAAACACAATTATATGGCCTACAATGTAGGTCTTTTGATGCTCTATTTCACAAGGTTTTAACAAACACACTTGTTGTGATCATCATTAAAGTCTACAATTTCTTTCAATGAATGTGCCAAATTGACCTAACAATATAGGAAATTGAAAACCACATCCATTGAAAGGAATAATTCAGTTTTTTTTGTCATGAATTAATTTACTATCATGGATTTATGGCTCCCCGCAGTGTTCCCACGTCGGCATTGCCCACACACACTTGCAGGAGCCAACGGCACGCAATCTTCCTGCTTCGTTTGCTTTTTGGCTCCCGGACGGAAATTCACCAAGTGTCCCTGAACGGCATTTTCATGCGACTTGCAACTCGACATAACTCGGAAACCGGACGTCGGACAGACGAACCGTCGACTCCGTTGGTCTCCTAGCGTGCGATTACCTCTAGGGGGCCCTCTCCCTCGTCTCCCCATGGCCCAGTGGCTTCATTGTGCATTCATTTCGTAAACTAGGGTTTTGCTCAGTGTGGGAGTGTGCAATTTTTGCACACAGGGGTCAACTTTGGAAAATCATCCACCGGGCAAGTATGGCTAGTGTTCCTAGCCCGAACCTGTCTAGCCACACCTGCAGGACTCCCCAGAACCCGGTTTTGTTGCATGGTTGGAGTTCTATGCCCCCGGTAGGTATCCAGCAGGTGTCCCTGAAGGCCTTCTGGTAGTGAGACGGGACGAGCCATAGAATGAAGACCGTGGCTCGGATCGACGAACCGTCGACTCCGTTGGATTCAGCACACCGGGATAGTGCCAGGGATGCCCCTCCCCTCCTACCCGGTGGCCCATGTGTCACCTTGCAGGTCCATCTTGGAAACTAGGGTTTTGCTCAGTGTGGGAGTGTGCAATTTTTGCACACGGGGGTCAACTTTGGAAAATCATCCACCGGGAAAGTATGGCTAGTGTTCCTAGCCCGAACCTGTCTAGACACACCTGCAGGTCTCCCCGGAACCCGGTTTTGTTGCATGGTTGGAGTTCTATGCCCCCGGTAGGTATCCAGCAGGTGTCCCTGAAGGCCTTCTGGTAGTGAGACGGGACGAGCCATAGAATGAAGACCGTGGCTCGGATCGACGAACCGTCGACTCCGTTGGATTCAGCACACCGGGATAGTGCCAGGGATGCCCCTCCCCTCCTACCCGGTGGCCCATGTGTCACCTTGCAGGTCCATCTTGGAAACTAGGGTTTTGCTCAGTGTGGGAGTGTGCAATTTTTGCACACGGGGGTCAACTTTGGAAAATCATCCACCGGGCAAGTATGTCTAGTGTTCCTAGCCCGAACCTGTCTAGACACACCTGCAGGTCTCCCCGGAACCCGGTTTTGTTGCATGGTTGGAGTTCTATGCCCCCGGTAGGTATCCAGCAGGTGTCCCTGAAGGCCTTCTGGTAGTGAGACGGGACGAGCCATAGAATGAAGACCGTGGCTCGGATCGACGAACCGTCGACTCCGTTGGATTCAGCACACCGGGATAGTGCCAGGGGTGCCCCTCCCCTCCTACCCGATGGCCCATGTGTCACCTTGCAGGTCCATCTTTGAAACTAGGGTTTTGCTCAGTGTGGGAGTGTGCAATTTTTGCACACGGGGGTCAACTTTGGAAAATCATCCACCGGGCGGGTATGGCTAGTGTTCCTAGCCCAAACCTGCCTAGTGTTGCAGAGTGTAGTTCTCGGCAAAATCAACAACTGAAAGTATAGTACCAAGGGGAAATGTATCTCTGCATATTCTAAACTTCTCATCCTGCCATCGTGCCACGTGGACATGCTGAACATATTGATGTGTCTTTTCAATAAATTCCTTGATGAAGTCACTAACTTGTACCTGGTGACACAAAATGATCTCAATGTCAGTTTTTTGTTGTAAGTAAGGATTGAAATGTAACCGTTACAACATAATTTTATAGATATAAATGCATACCTGAGATGTCACCAATTGTATTTTTTTGCTTTCTTTCCCTGGGACTATTTCATAGTTGATATATTTGAAACTTTTCATGTCTGTAACCATTTTCCCAAATTCACTGTCTCCATTCTCGTGCATACATTGGCTCAATAATGCCATTCTAGCACAGTTGGAGCATGTTCCATCCAAACAAGATTTTGCATAGTATGTTTGCCCCTCGGGCCTATTGCACATGATGCTATGAATGAATTCTCTTGATGAAGTCGGTGGTATTGTCATGGAGCAATCCTGCACAATGTTAGTATGCAACACACGACGAATGTACAAAAATGTTTCATAGTAATATTCATATTCTACATGGTATCTACAACAACAAGTGTTACGAAGAGTATTTATTCTAACATACCATGGCTTACATTTCTCAAAAGATCTTTGCCCCAAGTTCAATTGTCTATGCTCAATCTTAAATTTTTCGTAAAGCTCTGTCTGTGTTATATCAAGAAGATGCTTAGTATGTGGCTCACGATCCTTTGAACCCCTTCTTAGTTTTAGTACATCCTTTCGGTTTGAAGAAGGCCTTGTGTGATCATGCCAAAAACTATGCACTAGTCCCTTTACTGCATCAACTAGCTTCATGTCACGACGTGGCAACCGACCAACAAAGGCCCAAAAATCTGTCTGATCGGTTGTGTCAAGATGTTCTCTTCTAATAGAATACCTACGGAGGGTTTTTACATTCAAATTAACTAGTTTCGATGTAGGCCTGAGAATACGAAGGGCCCTGGTGTTCTTATCTGCAATTGATTGTGACAACACACGACGAGCAGCATTGCGGTCCTTTGAACGTGTGTTCTTACCAATTTTACCAAATGCATCTACTAGGCTTTTAACTATATGAGAACTTGGTTCAGAATTCTTTATCATCTTTATCCCTAACTTTTTCCTAACAACATTCATGCTCCTAGATTTTAACAATGATAAAAATAATCTACATTTATCTCCATCACATTTAGAAACAAAATATTTATCAAGTATCTGTTGAGTTTGATAAGCAATACTACGTTTAGATAGCGTACCTTCAATGGAATTCATAAGTCTTTCATCAACTTGTATACGCTTCGGAGTTCTTCGACGTGTGCTTGCTAATGGAGGTAAGGGGGTTGGAATTGTACCATGTAGCGCATCACCAAGACGCTCTGGCGTTTCAGTAGTAGCTTGGTGTCCTTCATTCTCTTCCTGGTAGTTGGATGGTGGAAGTCCAACATCCTCATCCATGGTCTGTGGAAGTCCAACATCCCCTTGTGGAAGTCCAACATCCTCATCGATGGTGTGGATAACATTCTCTTCTTCAACAGTAGGCAAAATGTCCAACGCCTCTCTGACTTCATCGCTTGTATAACCACATCCGGATAGCAAATTGTGTGTTTCTTCGTGAGCTTCATCTTGAGATGGTAACTTATCACTTTGACTTGAAGTGGGAATTGAAACATCCCCTAATGAGCACCTACGTTTTGCTTCTTGATTACTTCCATGGGGTGCTTGTTCAACAACTATTGTGGAAATTGAAGGTCCCTCTTGTCGTGGATTAATAGGATGAACCATGGTATCCTCTACAATTGGATTTGGATTAGTTTCCAAAGAAAGCCTCCGATTCATCATGTATATTCTTTTCTTTTCTTTCTCTTCTTCAATGACTTCTTGAGGTCTCTTCTTCCTTGTGGATTTGTTTACTCGGTTACGTGCATTCCCCATCACCACAATGATCAATTCAATATAGTTTGTTTTTGTTGCTCCTCAATTACAAGCTCTTCAATAATAAGCAAATGGAAGTTCTTCCTTGTTGGTCTTGAAGCTTGATATCTTACCTTGTGTGCTCCTCAAATATAGGCAAAATGAATCTTTCAAAGGCCTTATCTTTGGTGTTCTTCAATTGGAGATTCTTCAAGCTTGCTAATTATTTTCTTCAAATATGGCCATATAACCCAACACCACAGTGAGCAACCATGAAAGATGTCCTCAATGCTGCACCTGCATAAAAAAAAATGATGGAGTTGGTGTAGAATGTGAAAATTTTCAGACGCGGGCTCGTGCTGTTTGAAAAATCGCGGGATTGTTGCTTTCGTTCGGACAGAGTGAAGTTGCTCTCGGACAGCAACAGTCCATTATTTCTGGAGTTCCAAAACGCGTACGCGTTTTATAAATATAAAACGCGTGCGCGATATGTAGTTAAAAAACGCGAACGCGATATAGTCAAGCACAATAAATAGGTTAGGTGCACGGCTAGGGCAACGAACAAAATCAAAGAAAACTAATAATTTATATGATTGCATACAAAACAAATGTTTTGTATGGTTTAATACCCCCTAGCTCTCTCCCAATAATCCCTAGATACCCCCTATCTCTTTCTAAATATGTGTCCCTCATTCTCCCTACATGTTTCTTTCATGTTTCTTTCTCTCCCTTCAGCCATGTCTCTACCACCCCACTCTCCATCTCTCCACCTTCTCTTTATCTTCGTCATTATCCCTCCCTATAGCACTCTCTCCCTTCTTCTCCCTTAATCACTAACCCTCTACGCCTTTATCCCTCCCCCTTGCCCTCTCTGTCTTACCTTGTTCCTAGAGCCCCTCCCCCATAAAGGCCTTTAGACCCTCTTCTAAATATTAATCCCTAAGTGCATAAGTGCACAAGATGATGAGGAGGAGGAGGGTGATGACAATGAAGATGATCATGATGTAGATGAAGATGATAAAGATGATGAGGAGGAGGAGGGTGATGACAATGAAGATGATCATGATGCAGATGAAGATGATAAAGATGATAATGTTGATGAAGATGATGGTGATGATGATGAAGATGTTGATGTTGATGATGATGGTGATGATGATGGTGATGAAGATGATGGTGACATGATGGAGATGTTGATCTGATGAGGAAGATGATGATGATGATGGTGATGATGGTGATGATGATGAAGATCATGTTGATGAGGACGATGATGGAGATGAAGATGATGATGATGAAGAAGATGATGATGATGGAGATGTTGTGTTGATGGGGAACCTAGAGATGACAATGATGATGAAGATGGTGATGGTGATGGTGATGGTGATGGTGATGACGATGAAGATTTTGATGATGATGCTGATGGCGATGATGATGAAGATGTTGACGATGATGGTGATGGTGATGTTGAGATGATGATCATGATGATGTTCAGAAGATCATGATGGTGATGATGGTGATGATGATGGAGAAAATGACAATGATGGATATGTTGATGAGGAACCTGCAGATGCCAATGATGATGATGATGGAGATGTTGATGAGGAACCTACAGATGCCAATGATGATGGTGATGACGATGAAGATGTTGATGATGATGGTGCTGGTAATGATGATGATGATGATGATGACGAAGATGATGGTGACATGATGGAGATGTTGATCTGATGAGGAAGATGATGATGATGATGATGGTGATGATGATGAAGATGTTGATGACGATGATGATGGTGATGAAGATGATGATGATGAAGAAGATGATGATGATGGAGATGTGTTGATGGGGAACCTAGAGATGACAATGATGATGAAGATGGTGACGGTGATGACGATGAAGATTTTGATGATGATGCTGATGGCGATGATGATGAAGATGTTGACGATGATGGTGATGGTGATGTTTAGATGATGATCATGATGATGTTCAGAAGATCATGATGGTGATGATGGTGATGATGATGGAGAAAATGACGATGATGGATATGTTGATGAGGAACCTGCAGATGCCAATGATGACGATGATGGAGATGTTGATGAGGAACCTACAGATGCCAATGATGATGGTGATGACGATGAAGATGTTGATGATGATGGTGTTGGTAATGATGATGATGATGATGATGATGATGATGAAGATGAAGATGATGGTGACATGATGGAGATGTTGATCTGATGAGGAAGATGATGATGATGATGGTGGTGATGATGATGAAGATGTTGATGACGATGATGATGGTGATGAAGATGATGATGATGAAGAAGATGACGATGATGATGGTGATGAAGATGATGATGATGAAGAAGATGACGATGATGGAGATGTGTTGATGGGGAACCTAGAGATGACAATGATGATGAAGATGGTGATGGTGATGACGATGAAGATTTTGATGATGATGCTGATGCTGATGATGATGCTGATGATGATGATGATGATGATGAAGATGTTGACGATGATGGTGATGGTGATGTTCAGATGGTGATGATGATGATGATGATGATGATGATGGAGATGTTGATGAGGAAGGGGGAGATGACAATGATGATGAAGATGTTTATGGTCATGAAGATGATGATGATGGTGATGGTGATGATGATGGAGATGATGGAGATGATGGAGATGGCGATGAAGATGATGATGATGATGATGATGGTGAAGATGATGAAGAAGATGATGATGATGGAGATGTTGACCTGATGACGATGAAGATGATGATTATGGTGATGATGATGAAGATGTTGATGCTGATGATGATGGTGATGAAGATGATGATGATGGAGAAGATGATAATGATGGAGATGTTGATGAGGAACCTACAAATGCCAATGATGATGATGATGATGATGGTGATGACAATGAAGATGTTGATGATGATGGTGATGGTAATGATGATGAAGATGATGATGATGATGGTGATGGTGATGGTGATGTTTAGATGATGATGTTCAGAAGATGATGGTGACATGATGGATATGTTGATCTGATTCAAGGAAGATAATGATGATGATGATGATGGTGATGATGATGAAGATGTTGATGATGATGATGATGGTGATGAAGATGATGATGATGAAGAAGATGATGATGATGGAGATGTTGATGTTGATGGGGAACCTAGAGATGACAATGATGATGAATATGGTGATGGTGATGGTGATGGTGATGACGATGAAGATTTTGATGATGATGGTGATGGTGATGATGATGAAGATGTTGATGATGATGGTGATGGTGATGTTTAGATGATGATCATGATGATGATAATGATGATGGAGATTTTGATTTGATGAGGAATATGATGATGATGATGATGATGGTGATGATGATGAAGATGTTGATGATGACGATGATGGTCATGAAGATGATGATGATGAAGAATATGATGCTGATGGAGAATATGATGCTCACAACTCCCTCTAGTCTCTCTCTCCCCAACCATCAATCTCTCTCTCTCTCTCTCTCTCTCTGTCTCTCTCTCTGTCTCTCTCTCTCTCTCAAACACACACACATACACACACATTATGTCACTTTCCATTCTCAAACCCATACCCCCTCCATCCATATCTATCTCCAACTTTCTCCCTCCATCCCTCACCCTACCTTCTCTCCCTCCCTCTCTCATCGCCTGTCTCTCACCTTCTATCCCTCCCTCATCTTTCCCTCAACCTATCCCAATCTCTCCATCACTCCCTCTCTCTCCATCGCCACCACTCTCTGCATGTCTCCCACCAACACTTTCTGTCCCTCCCTTCCTATCTCTTATTTCGTTCTATCCCCATCTATCTCTCACTCCCTCCAAATCCATTCCTCCCCATTGTCCCTCTCCCTCCCTCGCTCTATGTCTCTCCCCCCCTTGTATTCTTTATTTCTCTCTCACATCCCCCTTGTCACTCAAGTCTCACTTTCAACTTCTAACCCTATACCTCTTCAGAACCTATTCTACTCCTAATAGTGCTCTCAAGCTCCACTTCCCTTCACCCCCTGTAGCCCATCATGTTCTCATTCCCTTCATCTCTCCCCACTCAAGCTTCCAACATCCTTCTAAGCCCTTGACCCTTTCCCACCCCTATTAAATATTAACCATAGATTCCCTTGACCCTTCCCCACCCCTTCTCAAATATTAAACAAAATTTCCCTTGACTTCTACACCCCCTCTTTCTCAAGTATTAAACATATATTTTATGATTTGAATAACGCGAGCGCGTTTTGTAACTATATAACGCGTACGTGTTATGTAGTTATATAACGCGTACGCGTTAATTATTGATATAACGCGCACGCGTTATTTAGTTATATAACGCGTACGCGTTATTTAAATCTAAAAGCGCGGCAATATTTTTGAATTTAAACAGGCCGAGTCACATGCTCACATGTCAACAATAATCCTATGTGTATGCTTTGGAGTTTGCTTCGGTAATTCCAAACCTGTGCTATGTTAATGAAAAACCAAAGCTAATTGGGTATTTCTTCCAGTTTCTGGAGAAGCCTGTGCTTAGCCACTCGTTACAATATGCTACACAGAGTTATTTTTGACGAAATCTTAGACACAAATAGCATTTTTTCTGCAGATTCCAAATATGTAACTTTTATTTTGAAATATTAATTTTTCCTATTTTCTTTCAATTTCTTTTCTGTCCTACCTCCTTAACTCGTGAAACACATTGTTAGTGTTTCTTCCATAACTTTTTCAATTCTCAATCATTTCAAAAAAAAATTGTATGGTGCACAAGAGGACACTAACCTCCACGTTCTATGAAAAACCCATTTCAAGATTTTTGCATTAAGACCTTCAAAGGCTCTACCCACAAAAGATGTACTATTTTTGAGGTTTGATCACTTAGACAATTATAAAAAAATTATAAAATTACTAATTTAATTTTCGAAAAATAATGGCGCACAAGTGCTATGTGTTCTCTACATGCATGCCGATTTTTGTAGCTTGATTCCATCATTTAGGCCCTCAAAGGCTCTACCCACAAAAACATATACCTTATCATTTGCCTGAAAAATAAAAAGTGTCTGTTAGGAAAACTGAAACTTGACATAGCTATGCAAATTTTCAATACATAAAAGTTATATATTCAGAAACGTGATTCAATTTCCTACATTTCATCTTTTTTACTCAATGCAAGATATTTTCCGTAAGTAAATCAAAAAATCCAAGTAAGTTGAGGGATGCCTGCTTTTTCAGTTTTCTATTGCATCTAACGTGCCAAAAGTGACCCTCATTAGCTTGCACTGACCCACCTATGAACTAGCCCTTAGAATTTTAGTTTGCAAGGTAAATGTTATTGATTCACCAACATTGAATGGTTCACAAAGGTGGGAAAGAAACAAATGGACAAGAATGTTGCAATGTTACCCACGAGAGAGAACATACAAAAATTGATCTCTCACAAGTTGATTGGTCACTTGACAAGTTGATTGGTCACTTGAGCATTGAAATGTAGTAGATGTTTTTGTTGAAGCAAAGAGTTTTGAGACCTACTTGTTAATTTATAGGCTTTTGTTTGCAATGTTTTGGATGCTTTGGCCATAAATTTTACTCTTCCCTTTTATTGTTTAATCAATAGTAAATAAATCATGTATGTGTTTGTTTTTATTTTTATTTTTTTCTTTAAAAATAAACGTAAAAGTAAAAGTAAAAAGGAGTAATTTCATTTTTCCCATTTTTGAATGAATTAAATATTTCATGTCTTTTTTTTATATTATTTAATTAAATTTTTTTGAAAACATGTTTATTTTTTATTTGTCAAATTTATTATAAAATAGTACACTACAGTTTAATATGAGCGAGATTTTGTTTGTCAAGTTTGTAATAATACAAAGTAAAAAGTAAATATGAGACTTAAACTAGAGACTTTACTTTTTACTTTTTATACAAAGTAAAAAGTAAATATGAGACTTTAGAGTGTTTGTCGAGTTTCTTAAACTAGAGACTTTAGACCTTAGGATTAGGTGGCTGAGGTATTGCACTCAAGGAGTTATTCAAGGAGAGGAGATTTAATCTCTCTCAAGGCTTGATAGAGCCTAGAATTTGGATCTAGGCTGGTTAATGTTGACAATGTTTAGTGAAACATACTTGAATGAGTCTTTCACATTTTCATGCAAAGGCCTAAAATACATTCAAATGATGTAGAGTATGCATTCTTCACTACTTTGCAATGTTGAAAAGAAAACAATGATAAATAATAAGACTTTATTATGTCCGTGACATATATGAATCGGTCAGAGAGAGATTAAATGAGATGCCATTTCCAAATTTTTGCACTAGAATAAAGTTTTCTCATAGTCTCCACAAATTTTGATTTTTGTGATTTATTTAAATATTGATTTATCTCAATTTCTATTGGTCTGTACACCATGACGTCAACCTGGGTTTGTGTGTCCCAAGCATCGGTGGCTTGCTGACATCATGGCTACATTAATGTGTCATGGCTGCATTAATTGCATTCAATGGTGTTGCAGTCCTAGGCTCATATTTTGTACAGCCTGTAGCAGTCTTGGGCTCGTATTTTGTACAACCTGCAGACCGAGGCTGGAGCGTACTCCGCAAGTCAAGACATCTTCCCAGTGCCCATGATGTTGTTTTGTAGGTAGAGATATATATATGGTCACTATCCATCAAATACACAATCGTTCAATCCATGCAACCGACCACTGGTCTATCGTGCATGGTTACTCCCTGTCGACTATGTTTTGTCAAAGACCAACTATATATGCATCGTACCAAGCTTGTGTTTGATAATGGGATTTTTTGCTTCACAAAAATTGGGGCTATTCCATTTACTACATCTACATACCTCTGCTTTTTTCTCAGTGGGTTTTCCATTGATGGAAGTGATGGATTCTGAAGAAATAGAAATGCTCCGAGGCTCTCGTATATGTCGTATGACTACAGCTTTCAGTGAGCTTCTGAGGTTTCCATGTGATGCGTGTGACCGTCTCCGCCACTGAATTTTTTTGGATTTTGGCCGCTGCAACAATCAGTACTTGCTTCATCCGTGGTTGATTTAACATTGAAATAATTACTTACACTTGATCCATGGACTCGTTCAAGGGACCCAAACGATTTCTAGGGTTAGCCTGCTTCCGGGTGTGAGGACTTCTCACAAAATGAAAGAGAAAGAAATGAGGCCAATCGCCAGCGCGCGGCATTAGAGAGTACAGGAGACGGTTTCCAAGAATTTGTGGTTATTTTGGATAGAATTCAATACTGGAAAGCTAAGGAAATGAAGGAAGAAATTAGATTCATGAGAGAAGCCTTGCAACTCAAAACGAAATCGCCATCGCCACTGATTTTTTGTATCTGTAGTTGAGAATAGCATGTATGCAGGGAAATATGTGTGATCCTTGTAAACATTTGTGTCTAGGTTTTAGTTTTTAGGTCAAGTTTAGGTTGTTTGGGATTGAAATTTGAATTACATACCAGTTTTTCAATTGAACATTAGGTCATTTATATATTTTCAGCATTTTGTATATGCCTTCACCATTTTAAAATAAGTTCAAAGTATAGGGCATATTTTCAATTATGCAAATCCTTCATGGTAGAGATGTTAGAATGAATATACATATTTCATTTTTTAATATTTGATTTAGCTAAAATTTGAATGGTGGTTATATGTGAATAATAGCAAATATCAAACTATCCATCATAGAAAGCTCTCGTATCTGTCGTATTCTTCAGTGTGGCTCTCGTATCTGTCGTATTCTTCCATCATGTTCTGCAAATCCTCATCGCATATTACTGATATCAAGACGTCCAGATCCAACATTGGTAACTAGTATTTTATAATCACGCTCATGGTGTCAAGTACATCCTCCAACTTTTTTCACAAAATCTGGATAATAAATGCGTAAATTAATGGTTAGAGGAATCCACATAATCCACAAAATTTTAATGGTCCAGAATAGAAAGAGCGATTGCCAATCCCCATCACAACTAGTGTAATGGGAATGGATAGAAAATATGTGATCAAAATCTATAAGAATTTACAGCTTATACTCAAATATTCGTAGCATGAACAAATTAAAAGAAGGAAATTTGTCTTCAACATATAATTGTGTTTTTGTCTGAATCTATAAAAATAGGAAAATCAATGAAACCAGAGGAAGCAAACCTTGGAAAGTGATGAATCTGTGGACTGTTACAAGTCTGGTGTCTACAAGCTTTCAAGAATCATTGTATTGTAAAAAGGCTCTGTTTCACATTGTGACATGGCCTGAGGGCGAATACATCCAACGTGGATTAATCTTGGTAGCTTGCATTAGTTGGTCGAAGAGATTGATTGGGGAAGTGTATTTCGATCGACCTGAGGAGTATGATGATGGATCAGTTCTTCAACTAACTACTGAAGTTTGCATTGGATGAATTCTAAAGTTGGATGCTTAGATCGACAATCTAAGTTGACCTTCCATAAATTTGACAAAATAACTATGTAGATGGGTAGAAAGTTTGCGCTAAAGGCTGAGCGATTAACAGCCTAGGTTGATAATTAAGGGAGACCAACCTGAATAACGCAAAAAATATGTGGTTTCCATGTGCCCTAGTTTTTGCTTAGTTGCTGACCAAAATAGTTGTCTACTACTTCTGTAGAGCACCTTCAAATAAGTGTCACTTGCCGAGGCAATAAAGCCATAAATATAGTAGCATTCAAGAAACAAGCAATAACATGGGAGAGTAATTTCTTCTTATATGTGGAGCTCATTCTTGCTCTCCAAGTGATATAATACATTTGGTATATTGAATGATTTGAAATTGTGTAAGGAAAACTTGCTCAATGAAAATATTTACTTGATTATAGTCATGACTACAAAAGATAATGAATTGGCATATAAATAGAAATGATCAAGCAACTCTAGCCATCGACTATGGAGATAAAATTTTGGAAAGACCTACTCAGAATACCGTAGAGGAAAAATGTGAAAGGACCATAGAAAAGCGTCGTCCAAGACAATAAGATAAAATCTAAGCCTATTAACTGGGATATCCACAATCTTTCTTAAAGCTTTAACAATATTCAACAGCATAAAACACATTGCTGATTTTACCTCAAATAGTGAAGCTTCAGTGCCGATTTTGACAAAATTTTGAAGAGAAACCAGGGTTCCATTCTCATTATAGTTTGCCCCACTTCTATTCATATTGTACATGACACACCAACGTAATGAAAGGTGTTTAAGTGGCATGATGATGTATCATGATATTTTTCAATCATCAATCCAGTCCAAATTAAAGCATTCTTTGATGACCTCAACTGTGAGATTCGGCGATATTAGACATGGCGAAGGATTTTGTAGCCATCCATTGTCGTCTGGCGTTCTCATCGTAGATTACACCTTTTATTTATTTTAGTTTAGCTAACGCTTTTGGCAGCTTATTCAATCTAGAGCACTCCCTCATGTCCAACACCTTTAAGTTTGGTAGCTGCTCAAATTCCATGGGAAGGTCTTTTAAAGACTGCACAGTGAAATATCAAAAAAATTGAGTTGTCGAAGTTCACAAATCAAAGGAGGAAGCATTGACAACAAGGAGCATGTGAGACAGGTGTTCATCGAAAGAAGCCAATATGTGCAAGAAATTTCACTTCCTTTTTTATTGTGATTTGGTTACTTGCTAAGCCCTTTGATATCATTTTAAAAGCATCGACATGCTTATACCTTCCTCTATTTGGTGTGATGAAGCCTCCACATTATGGGTCAGTTGCCATTACTGGTTTAAATGCAGCCTCCATGATGACACTTTTCTTGCATGTAGGAGTTTGGTATAATCCCTGAGCTGTGTGCATATGACCAAGGTAAACCCATCTAGGGATCGTCCTCATTCACTCCAGACTTGCCACAGAGCTCATGTTTCCAGCTGCAACAACAACTACAAATTGGCTTTAGGCCATATATCGGATACAAAGGCATTAAAAAGTAAAAACCACACCTTGCGGCACTGTAAATGGAACAAGTGTAACCTTTATGTGTCTCATGCAAAAACAAATCCTTGCTGCACAAACCACGTAAACATTGGTTTTGTGTTGCATCTGGTTACCGAGAATAATTTTATATTTTTAAATTAGTAGGCACCATCGCACAAATTTTGGCAATAAGTTAACACAATGTTGTTATAATTTAATTTTAAAGTGGCATATTGAGAATGTCAATTTTAGCTTGAGAAGAATTGGAGATGGCTTCCAATACTTTCTCTTCAGGAGGTTATTGGTTCTTCAAATAATACTCTTTTATGTTCTAGAGTTATTTTAATAGCATTTTCACCTATAAAATGGTTATATGAAGAGGAGGGCATATGCTGTTGAATAAGGATAAGCGTTGTGCGGATGGTGCCTTGCTGCACTGTCTGTGTCGTGCTACGGCTTTGCTGCGCCGTCTGTGTCATGCTACGGCTTTGTGATTATCATCACAATATTTTTAAATTATTTCATTGGATAAATTTGAATCTGTTTGTATTTATCGAAACTGGGTAAAAGAAAAATGACTGAAATTGCAATTTATATTGTTTAATGTTTAAATGATGAGTATTTCTTTTTGACATGTTGCAACAGGCTCTTTTTTTGGATTGTTTTTTTTAAGTGGCTGTTGCGGTCGGCTGTGGCCGTCCTTACCCGGGATCGACCCAAGACCTAGCAGATTTGGCGCTCTCGCAGTATTGAGTCGCTGGTTACACTACATATATGGAAAAAAGGCTTTTTTTTAATGTGCATAATTGTGCAGCACCATGGCTTCTATTTTTGGGATAATTCTATTGTTATCGTTAAATGGGTAAATAAATATTTTAACATCTGAGGTGATTGTTCTTTATAATTGGTGTGGTCCTAAACAACATTTATATCATTTTTTTTTTTGTCTTTATTGATATTTCAGATACTTATCTTAAAAAAGCTCTCGTAGAGGATGAAGACATTATATAGTGGGAAGAAAATGATGGTTCTACTAAGTTCTCTCACCATCTTTTTATGTAAATGGGTGGTTTCATTCATACAAGCTTATGTCCATTTGAGATCTTTTGTTTTATGGACTGTTTTTTTTATATCTATATATCCTTTTCCCAAGAAAGACAAGCACTATAGACTGTCTATTTGGTATTTGGTTTCCTTTTATATTTGGTATTTGGTTTCCTTTTATCTATATGTTGATGTTTTGGGATATCTATTTCATGAATGACCAGTCTGCACATGGTACTTTTTTATTCATATAATGAATATCAAAAGTAGCTTTTTATTCATATAAAAGTGATTTTAAATATTTAAAAATTAATATAAAATTTAATAAAATTATAAATTTATAATAAAAAATTTAATATAATTATAATGATAGTTATTTAATATAATTATAATAATTGTATAATAAAAGTATGCTTAAATAATTTTATAAATTTACAATAAAAAATTTAATATAATTATAATGATTGTATAATAAAATTATAAATTTACAATAAAAAAATTTAATATAATTATAATGATTGTATAATAAAAATATAAATTTATAATAAAAAATTTAATATAATTATAATGATTGTATAATAAAAATATGCTTAAATAATTTTAGATTTTAGATTTGGATTTTAGATTTTGATTGTAGCTGTATATGCAATGTTAACACTCATGTATCTAAGAGTGAGAGGTGATCCAAAAACCCTTATGATATCTAAGAGTGAGAGGTGATCCAAAAACCCTTATGATAGGAAAGTCATTGTAAGTTTTTATTTTGATTTTATGTTTTAAAATTGAATATATATATATGTATTTTTAGAAAATGGCATTCTTGTAAGAAGGTTTTTCTAAGTGACCATGTATTATTAACCAATTGTAAAATGATATTGATATAATGCATGTGGTACATGTTATAGAATTTTTTGTGATAAATATCATTATGAATATAATTTATTATATTTAAATTTTGAATTTAAATATAATAAATTTTTCATGTGATTTTAAAGGTTGTTATAAGAAAATTTGTAGTCTTTTAAATTTTATAATTTAAAATAAAATTAAAAAAATTGCATCATTCGAATATTAATACTAAATCTTAGCAAATTTATTGTTTATGATGTGAATTATCACAAACACAAAATTTCTAAAAAAATTAACTATCTACTTTAATACAACTATATATTCATTATAAATTAATGTTTTTTCTATTCAATTAAGTGTTCAAATTAAAATAATTATATACACATTACAAACTAACATTTTTATCAAATAATTTTTTCTTTATGTAGGTGAAACCCATCGTATCATTGTTGACTCTTTACATGGTTGCATTGACATTAAGCCAATAAATATATTATTTTGAAACCATGTATGAGGCACAAGGTTCTAGGTTAAAGAAGAAAGATATTGGACAATAGCACACCGAAGGATGAAAAGTAGTGAGTTGTGGTAAGCTAGATGGATAAAAATTATGAAATATTTTCATAACTTTACTGATCATCAGAAATTTGCGAATACAAATTGCAAATTAAAATTGAGGATAATGAAGTGGTTACCAAGTTCAAAGATCTGGTGCAAGTGGGGGTGGCACATTTTGGGAAAATATTTAAAGAGGATGAAAAGGTCTCTTTAGTCGATGCAGTGAAATTAGCCCAATTATATCCTAATTTTGTTCAGGAAGAGGATAATAGGAAACTAATGAAAGAAGTAACAAAGGCAGATTTAGAGAAGACTCTGCATATTCTTACAAAATATAAAAGCTCGGGTACTCACAGGATGTTGATAGAGTACTTCTTATGTCTTTGAAATATTGTGGAGGTGGATCTACTTAAGAGTGGTGGAGGATTCTAGGAGGCAAGGAAGGATGCTAGGAGATTTTAATGCAAGATTTATATCTCTCATTCCGAAAAAGGATGATGTTGATAGTTTAGACGATTCCAATCTAATTTCATTACGCAACACCATCATACAATATTTTGGCAAAGATTATAGAAAATAGGATTAAAGGTATATTATCAAGTAACATTTATGATGAATAGCTTTGTTTTTTAGCAGGAAGATAGATACATGAGACTATTGCAATTTGTTGGTGCACTTTTACTTCAACCAGGGTTCAACCATCTAACATAACACCAACAAAAACTACCATAGACGCCATCTCGAAAGGGGGTTTTAATCCTTTTTGGAAACACCTGCAAAGCAAATGAGGTATCATCTGAAGTGCCTATGGAAACTGCATGAACTATATTTCTGCAGCGCAGAAGGGGAATAGCTCGATAGGCCAAACACTTAATAAACAATCCATTACATCGACAAATCTATTACATCGACATACCATTCACTTCGACATACCGCATAACTTAACCAAAAGTTATAAAATATGCATTATACTTCGCATTTACTAGATTTCAATTAAGCAGAGTCATGCATTCATTCATTCACATAAATCTTAACAGAGGAAAGAAACACATATCACAACACACACATAACACCATTTTTAACGTGGAAACCCAATATGGAAAAACCCATGGAAGTACTTTGTCTTTATTATGAGTCGTAGCCAAATAATAAGCACTTCATGTTTTGACTTATAGATTTATTCATGACTTAAAAAATATCTCTGCACACAACTTGCATATCAGCGAGTTAGCTCTTCAAAATAGCTTCGACATACATAGAATGATGCTTCATTACAGACCCAAACATATCATCGACATCATGTGCTTCTGTTCTCCACTAGATAACAGACTAACCAACCCAAAATTTCCCTCTTATTTCATATTTATAGGGTGCACTTAGATTTCCATGCTCCCACTAACCAACTACTCAACTCATTAATGAAAGTGGACAAAATCTAACTAACTGACTCAAATTTGCCATTTTGACTTAATCAACAAGACCATTTCTCCTAGTTTTTCAGCCACTTCCTCGGAGTTGACCTCTTCGTCGAACCACTTTCACTTTTTTTTGTCCACACCAAAACTGTCTTCACCAAAAATGGTACCCAAAATATACTATGCCCAATAGTCCCCCAACACTCACATGTGGCTCGTTCCGAGCCACTTCAATATTGTGGTACAGGTTCCTGCATCCTTGAAAAGAACTCCTAGTAAACCTTCCTACTGACTTCAACTAGTTGCTGGACTTCATCCTTTTTCTAGTTGAAAGCCTCGACTAGGTCAGCAGTAATGTGTTCTCTGCTCTACACGACGATCTAGGTAACTGTCGACTGGATGGAAGTATGCTGACTCCCAATAAATTCAAACACACTCTCAGCCTCTGACTGGAGCACTTGTACCCTTTCCATCCACTGCCTATGATACATCCTCAACTGGTTAATATCATTTTACAATTATTATTTTCCGCAGCTCTCCTCATCCTTTCAACTGGTAGTAGAGTCTTTAACTGACCCTGCATACTGTTCATATTTTCCTCAGCAGTACCAATTTTGGTAGTGATCTCTTCTAACTCAGAATCCTCAAACAATGCATCCCAAGACTGCGATACTACCTCATACATTTTCATGCATTGATCCTTTGTTTCTTGAATACTCTAAATGGCTCCTTGGACCTATGCTTGTCTTTGTTTTGTTGCTTCAGGTGGAGTGCTAGGCACCAGTTTAGCTTCCAAATCTTGTACCTTCTGTCGATACCCCGAAATAACAGCTTCTCAGCACTGCATCTTCTCTTTTGATGTCATTTCTTTAATTATTTTCGCCTCAAGAACTATGCGGTAGGTGGCTTCGATAGCCTCCTGAAACTTCTCCTTTTCCTAACGAAGTAGATCCTTGTTGTCTTGAAGCTTAGTAGACGTGTCCTTTAACATGGTTTCTTGGTTCTTATCCTTTCATGAGGTACAAAAGTGACCTCTCCCTTGTCTTCAATTTGTGTGCAATAATTGCTTGCAATTTATGTAACATAAACAATGGTAACGCATATAGGTTTAGGTTCGCATATCCCGATTTTGGAATTTGTATACTTGCACCGGCCTCGTCAAAGCTCAATTCTCTAGGAAATATCCTGACCAGTCCCTCACTCGACAGTGGTGGAGTTGACTGGTCCCAACCTTCTTCTTTCCTTCCCATCTTCAACCCGCACTGGAGTAGCCTACTACGGAGTTGAAATACAGATCTTTTTAACTTCTTGACACAGTGTATATAGTACGTCTGTCACAATGCTAAACAATTGGATTGTTTTATCCTTAGCGATCTTTCTCTTTTCCTTAGCAACCTTCGTCATCCTATCAAATAGGATATTTACATCATCATATGTTAATTACTGGACAATATTATACTTATGCGCTTTCTGCTTTTTCTTTCCCCCTTGCATCAAGATGTTAGCCTTGCGCTTCTCTCCCATACCCAGATCAGTTGGAGTCTGGCTATATTCTTGGTCCTCATGCTCTAAAGGGGGTGGGTTTCCTTCATCACCCCCAGCTCCAGTGTTCTACGTATTTTAACTTATATTATGTTTCTTCCCTGAAGTTCCCTTCTGTTGCTAAACGTGTCGCGATGGGTACGGTGATATATTTTATGGTTCAATGGGAACTGGACACTCTTGGATGATGGCATCAACCTCTTTTGGGCCCAACTTGAACCCTGTAGTCAACCATTGCATATGCGGGTAGCACCTAGCTTGAATATATATGTGGTAAGGCCCCGCTTTGAACCTCATAACACCCCTATACTTTGACACGATACCTTCATCAATGTGCGGTATCTGCACATCATAATAATGTAATGCCTCCTTTTGCAAATACATTGTAACGTTACTCTCCTGATTCCAGATTCGAATATCAATATACCATATATTCATGTACGGAGAAGTGTAGCATGGGCCAATTGGGTCCATGCCTTGATATGTCTCTAGCTTCGCCCATTCTACAAAGGAAATCAATAACAGAAGCCAAGAATAAGTGAAGGGACTACCATTCTCTTATGCATCCACACAATCAACAAGAAACTTGTTCAACAAAAATGTCGCCTAGTTCATCTGCACTCCTTTGGCAAACTGCTCAGCCGCAGAGATCACCAATGAAATCACCTGGTATGGTCAAACCTTTCTTAAAACCTTGGTTTCCAACGCCTTTTTAGCGAAGCGAACTGCTGGTCGGTAATGGAAGCGACATCGAACCCACGATTGTTCTTCAACAAATTGTACTTTTCTTTCATCCTAGCCATCAGTTCTCGGTATCTTTCCTTTCCCACAAAGTATTGAGAAGGGTCTATCCCATCCTCAGGAAACCCTATGATTTTTGTTATCAAGTCGATATAGATAGACACCTTGGTGTCTAGTCACAAACATCCTCCATGGAAACAAAGCAGTAGTTGTTTGATGCAGGAATTCACTTTCGCAGTATGACCAAAATGCGGGATATGCATCAATGACAAAATGCCTTCCCTCTTCAGTCCAATATACCATTGCATGTGTTCAAGCTCTAACGGTGCACCTTCATTCGTAGATACAGTCCACATGTAACTCTTGTAGTGGAATTTTGGAAATTTAGCATTGTCATGGTCCGCATAAGATAGCTTGTTGACATTTTTCAGGATGTCACCCTAAACCATGACACCCTTTAGAAATGAGACGGTAACCATAGTGTACCGGTCATTCTTCAGAAATTTAACAGGTCTTGCACTCGTTTGTCATGGAAGAACAAAACTTGGAAAAATATTTGCAAAATCAGATGCAGATGCCTTAGCATCATTTCTCGCCTTCATATTTGTCTCTGGATTGGGTCGATTAACCTTTCGTGGATTCCTCGTCACATTCATAGGAATGTGCAAGGAGATAACTTATGACTGCTCAAGACTAGCTGGAATAGAGCCCTGCATATGAACCTCCTCGATAGATCCTTTAACCTCACTAGTTGCTAATAACTCAACCTGCATTGTGATGTTCTAGAACACTAAATGTTCTCTCTTCATAGTAAGCTCAATCTCTGGTGCTCTCAACACTCTTCAACGTTCAAGTAACAATGAGTTCCGACTGATCGAGGAGTTCCCTTTTAAATTCAATTCCCTTATGCAATCCTTCTATCATTCTCGAGGCTAATTAAATGTACTCGATCCTTGCAATCATCAAGGTGGAAGTGACGAATTTTTTTACACACTTTCGTCTTTTCAACAATTAATACAAAAATCCCTCTAATGCCACCACTAAACCCGTCATAAAACAACAATAAATGCTCATTAACTACAAGTTCGATAGATTGACAACTTTGTCACTTTGATGGAAAGGACTGCGACAGACCACCAACTCCTCCAAATGATATATGACTTCGACAAGAAAATAAGTTGGGGTTTCTATATGAAAAAATAGAACTTTGATGGAAATAACTTCGACAGAACTACTTGGGGTTTCCGAAAATCTTCAACATGACTATGAACTTGGGGTTTCTGAAAATCTGCGACACACCTATATAGAGACATGGAAACTTCTACACAACTGACCTCAACAAAACTAAAACTTGGAGTTTCTATAAGACATCTACAGATAGAAATATTTTTTTTATATACAAGCATTGAATCAAAACAATTTTCTGCGATGAGCCATAGCTTTCCCTATAAGGCTTCAACCATCTCCCATTCACCAAACCATGAAGGAGTTCACCATCGAGATATTTCAATTATACTGCTCCTCCTTCCATCACATAGTTAATGACATATGGATCTAACCAATGCATTCGTAACTTTCCAGTATGTCTGAAAAATTTACTATCAGAACTAAGTCTCCTCACTAGAAGTGCTTCTTGGTGATGTGGCAATCATGCCATGCCTTTTCCCGGTCTTTTTGTGCATGTTGATGAAATTCTACGGTGAATCTGTCTTCTTCCAACTAGATTAATTGCGACAACCTTTCTTCAACAACACCAGTATGAGACATACCTATGAAAGCAACAATTCTTAAACTAGACACAATATATTCCATGGGAATCACATCCTCTTGTTCGTACACCAATTTGAAAGGTGTATGACCTTTCAACTTCTTACATGTTTTTCTATAATCCCACAACACTGCATGAACTCTCAAGTCCTAGTCGTCACGATTCATATTTCAAAATTTTATTAGAGCATGTTCCAAAATCTTATTGAATGCTTCAACGGTCTCGTTTTCCTGTGGGTGGTATGGAGTACGCTTTCTATGGTAGACCTGAAATTCTTCTGTAAGTGCCTCTATAGTCTTATTAACAAAATGTGCACCCTAATCACTTAATAAAACTTGGGGACAACCAAACCTGGTGATGACATTCTCAAATAAAAACCTTGCAACAGTTGCAGCAGTGCAATCCCGTACTGAGGTAGCCTCAACCCATCTAGTGAGATAATCAATCGATGTAATAATATATCTTGTACCATTCATTTTTCCAGGTGGGTTAATAGGTCCCACAAAATCAATAGCCCACTTGTTGAAGGCCTACAACGTAACTTGATCCACTAATGGAATTTCATCTCTCCTTGATGGATTTCCAATCCTTTGACATACATTGCAATTCTGACAATATTCCTTAGCATATTTGTGAAGGGTAGGCCACCACAACCTGGCTCTTAATATTTTCTGTGTAGTATCTTTTCCTTCATAATGGCCTCCCACAACTCTATCGTGAGCTTCAGCTAAGATAATTGGTCACTCGTGCTCCAAAACACCGCAACACAATACCTCATTCGGTCTTAGCTTGTACAAGTGGCGGCTATCAACTAGTAGTGTGCAAATTTAACAATGAACTGCTTCTTCTATGCAGTCTTATATCCTTCTATTTCCACACTTGTAGACAAAAAATTTACAATATCTTGAAAATATTCATCAACCATTCTTACCAAAAAGAGCTGCACATATGGGAGGTTATCTTCTAAATTAGTTTATTCTTCACCTATTTCCAACCTCGACAGATGGTTAGGCCTCGCATTTATCCTCCCTGGCTTGAAATTTACCTCAAAATCATATTCTTGGAATAGTAATAACCACTGATAGATATCCCCACCCCAACACTGGCTTGTTGACGAGGTACTTTAATGTGGAATGATCTGTAAACATTTTAAAGTTCCCTCTGAGCAAATAATGTCTGAAATTCTGTAGAGCATATACCATGGCTATCCCTTCCTACTTTGTCGTAGTATAATTTCTCTCTGCTATGGACAAATTTCAACTAGCGAATGAAATAGGATGGTCCATAGAAACCTCACCTGGTTGACCAAGCATTTCAACCAAAGCTACCGAAGATGCATCAACATGCACATGAAATTCTTTTCGCGAGTCCATTAATACCAGAATAGGTGCTGTGACCATTTTTTCCTTCAATGTGTCGAGTCTCTGTTGACATTTTACATTCCACTGGAAATTCGCATCTATCTGGAGCAAATTTTCCATTGGCATTGTAATTTGAGCATAACCTTTAATAAACTTCTTGTAATACCTTGTGTGACCCAGAGTTTTTCTCAACTGTCGAACTAAAGTAGGTGGAGGTAGGTAAACTATAATGGCAATTTTAGCAAGATCGACCAACAACCCCTACGTGCAGACTACATGACCCAACAATATACCAAATGGGGCACAAAATATGCATTTCTTCAAATTCAAGGAAATATGATACTGTCCAGAACACTCTAACATCAGCCTCAAGATTTCAATATAATTCTTAAGACAACCGTACATTATCTAGTCATCAAAATAAACTTCCAAAAACTTATGAATGAATTCTTTAAATGCAGCAACAACTACCCTTGAAAAATTTGCAAGAGCATTCTTTAAGCCAAAGGGCATTACCATATACTAGAAGCAAACCCACTTTGTCATGAATGTCATCTTAAGTTAGTCTTCCTTAGCAATATTTATTTGATGATACCCCGAGAATCCATCTGTGAAGGAGTATGCTTCCTGACCTCCAATGGTTTTGAGCACTTTGTCTATAAACTGAGTTGGAAAGGGATCATGTATACAAGCATCATTCAATTTACTTAAGTCTACAGAAATACGAATCTCACCAGTATTCTTGTCTTGGACTACCATGGGACTAATCCACCCTGACTCTTCGATAGGTTCGATGATTCCTGCATCAAGCATTCTGTCGATATCATCTCTGAATTTTTCCTTATACCATGGATTCAATCTATACAACCTTTGCTTAATTGGCTTGGCACTTGGTTTTAGTGGAATATTCATTTCTCCCATGTCACCAAGAATTCCCTTCATTTATGAAAACTTATTAGGAAACAAGTCTTGAAATTCATGCAACAAATCAATAATCTTACCCATCGTTTCATCATCCCGGTAATCTCCAATATTTGCGAACTTAGGATTCTCAGGAGAGCCAATATTTACCTTTTTAATCTTCAATGGCTTCAGAAATTTGTCAGATGAGATCTTTGGTCCCTTCAGATCATGAATTCCTTAAGTTTCGAGTATATGAATATCTCTAGGATCATCATCGTACGGTCCTCCACTAATTTTATAGCACTCCATCATTGTTTCCATTATCGCAATCCACTGCGACAGATTAGACATTGGTCCTGGGATATTCTCAAAAATATTTTCCTTAATAACCTACAGAGCCACATCGATTGTCATAATTTCATCCTCATAATTGAATGTCTTCTTGAATCTCATAACCATATTGTTCCATTTTGCAGTTCCTTGTCGAAGTTCTAGTGACGTATGCCAATTTCTTGGTATAGTATCAAGTGTATGAATGAACACGTGAACCCACTCTTGCTTAAGTATGTTTTTCCATATTGCACTACATTTGGCTAGATGATCGGCAGGGCTAGTTAACCCAATGTAATTCTCTCCAATATATGGAATTCCCTCTCCAAACTGGATTTCTAAATATCTTATGCACTACGACCATCCGATTATAGACTTCTTATGCACAACCTACCATCTTTCTCGCGTTGATTTCAAGGCCACATCCAAAGCTAACAGTCTATTTTTTTCTGGTACCTTGATTTGAAATTCAAGAATAAAATTATCCAAGTCAAGTAAACCTTTATAAGTAGGTAGGTCACGTACCTCTTTACCAACCCAATGCAGTGACTTTGTAACACAAGCACACCTCCGCATTGAAACTTCGTGTAACTTGTTTTGTCAATTCTCTAGAGCTTCGCCAGAGTCAGATGAGCAGGAGCTAATGCTCCACCGAATGAGCGTACCAACTGTTGTAGGATTAATATAGTTGTTTATCCTGTAGGATATATTGTAGATGTTATCTAAGTCTCAAGCATCATGATTCATAATATTCCTTGACTGCGTCAACATACCTCTGTCCTTCCAGTGGATCCATAGGTGCAACAACTCTTATTTCATCATTCTCGAACGACAACATCCTCTTTTCGAAGTTGATTATAGTTTGATTCTGAATAGCTCAATCAATCCCCAATAGTGCAAGATATGGATTAGTGTCATCAACAATTTCTATAACTTCAATGTCGGCAAATGTATGCAGTCCTTCCACTTCGATAGGAACACCAACCATCCTACCAAATGGTATAACTTTATGTTATTCAGCCAACTGCAGCTGTATAGGTGACCATACTAATTTCGGATTCCCCATATTCTCCCATGTCTATTTGGTCAGAATATTTACAATTGAACCCAAATCTAAAATAACAAAATCCATGTCATAGTCACTATTCTGCACATTAAGTTGCAGTTCTAGACCAATCTTAGTTCTCTTGTGAACATGATTTACAACCCTTTCTTGCCTCACTTCTTCCTCAAATTATCCAATTAACTTATGTAGTTCCCTTAATGAATTTTCATCCTTAATCAAAGTCAAGCAACTCTTCAAACATTTGTACTAAGTACTTACCTTTCCTAGAGTGTTCTTTGATACAGATTGGTCGAAGCGAGGTGGCATATCATACACTGGTCGTTCCTCAAATATTGGTGGAGGGTAGGATATTGATGCACCCTTCATAAATTCACCTCGATCTTCAAACAAAATTCCTTTTTATTTTTTCACATAAAATTGTGGCGGCTTCTAAACTGTTGGCCTCACCCTCAGGTCCCACTAATTACTATGATTCCCTTTATCAGCACTTGTCATAGCTCCACCTCTTATTACCACAGCGACGGTAGGATGCTTCGGTCATGGTTCTACATAAATCTTATGCACATTATGGTTCTGATTTGGATTTTGATTCTTCTACGGCTACCACTTCGCTATAATCTATGGAAATTCTTCTGTGGTATGGTCCAATGCCTTACAATACGTGCTGATCGAAATAGGATTTAGGAAATATATAGAATAATGTTTGATATTACCACAATTATAGAATATTACTTGTCCTCTTACTCAACCAAATCCTCCTCATCCACGGCCTCTAAATCCACCCCATGGTTGATTGAACTTTGCATTGCTTCTTTCAGCCGAATCTTCTCCCTTCATAAGGAATGTGTCTACAGTGCACACTGTGAGAAATTGGTATGCTCGACAGTTCTTCTCATCATGTCCAACAGAACTTATACCATAGGTTTTGGGGAGTATTTACCATTTTATGCAACAAATAGCATTCTTCTGGTTGATGTCCTTTAGTTTGACAAGTTATGTACCATATACACATCCTAGGATTCAACGGACTAGGATTTCCAACATTTGAGATAATCATGAAAAGCCATACATTGGTCTTTGGGATGACCTTCATCCTTGCATCTACTGCACCAAAATACTTCACGCTTTTCTTACCTTTCTTGATATCTTGAATATGAAAAGACAAGTTCGCCAGTTGCGACTGGATTTGAGCAATACTAGCTCCAATTTCTCCGACAGGTGATTCTTTCAATTTCATAGCCATATCCAGGGCTTTTGTGTGGGACAAAATATTCTATTGCATTAGTGGGACTCTGATGAGGCATTAAAGCAGCTATAAACCACTCCTTATGTTGTAGATCATTCACCATAAATATTGCTCATGCCATTAGGTTTTTAAATCTTTGGTCGAGGTCCCAAACAGACTCATTCAACTCTTGTTTAATCTCCTTCAACTCAGTAATACATTGTGATTCCTACTTAGGTTTCTTAAATTCATCTCTCAACCCATCCTTGATCTATTCTAAGGTATTCGTTGGTTGATTACCACTAACCTCTGAAAAATTCATAAACAATCTAGAGCACGACCCCTAAAGGTCGTAATTAACGGTTCCAACTTGATGTTTTTTTCTTGTAGTTGTTTGAAATCCCATACTGTGTTGCACAAAAACCACTTTAGTTCTAGGTCCTTCAACCCATTCCCATTAAAAATAGGTAACTTCATGTCATCCCTAGCCATTCTGGACCTTTGGGGTTTCGGCTGACTCACTACTAGTGGACCACTATTTGGATCTTTTCCACTTGGCGAATTGATATTCTAACTATTTCCAATATTTTGAATTGATTGGAAAAATTGTGAAGAAATACTATATTTAACCTCATTTGCTAGAGATGTATGCGGGGTCATGGGTATGTCGCATCCTTGGGTCAGAGACAGATCTGCATGCTCTTCTTCTTCATCCGAAATGAGCTGGTATTCTTCCTTTTCCTCTTCATTAGAAGAATCTTCATCGAGTTGTTGTACTGGTTCGTAGCCCCTTCTTTCAGACGTATTGCAACCCTCTCTCTTCGTCATAGTTCTCCTCCTCTTGTTCGACCAAAATATTTTCCCACTTCACAGATACCCGTGCTCTTCGTCGGTCTCACTTTCTTCTCCCCTTGTCCTTTCATCTCATTCTGCATATTCATCCAGATCTTCTTCCATGCAATACCCATTCCCACCGCGCACAATCGCTCTACTCGTCAGATTCCATTTGCATCACACATTTTTCCCAAAGTATCTTTTTTATTGACAGGTTTAACGATCTCAAGTACTTACCAAGTGAACCTTAAAATAATTCTAGTTCATATTCACTATATGAATTGATTGTGTCAACAACAAATTTGGTAATGTACCCATCCAATATGTTGTCCAACTAGTAATCTACTGCGTGTGGAATCTTGTTATTCACACCCTTCAGGCATTTTAGCAACTCAAGTGTCCATCTTCTAGGCTCACCTCCTTGGAAATTTTTCTTTTGCTCAGACAATCTTGCCAACTATTCATGCAATATCACATGAAACTCACCAAAGAAAGCTTCATGAATATCAGTAAAAATATGCTTGTTATGTTCCTTCACAAATTCCTTCAACTGCTGATCTACCCAGTCCTGGATCTCATACTTAGTTAGATTCCACAACATTCCCCTTTGACATAAATCACAGTCCCGACAACAAAACCATTTGTTGCCGCACTTTTACTTAGACCAGGGTTCAACCATCTAACATAACACCAACAAACACTACCCCGAATATCGGCCCAAAAGGGGGTTTTAATCCCTTTCAGCAACACCTGTGAAGTAGATGAGGTATCACCCAAAGTACCTATGGAAACTACAAGAACCAAATTTTTGTAGCACAGAAGGGGAATAGCTCGACAAACTAAACTGTACACTTAATAAACAAACCATTACATCGACATACCATTCACTTCAACATACCCCATATGTTAACCAGAAGTTATAAAATATGCATAATTTATACTTCACATTTACTAGATTTCAATTAAGTAGAGTCATGCATTCATTCATTCACATAAATCTTAGCAAAGGAAAGCAACACATATCAAAACACACACATAACACCGTTTTTAACGTGAAAAGCCAATCTGGGAAAAACCATGGAAGCACTTTGTATTTATTATGAGTTGCAGCCAAATAATAAGCACTTCATGTTTTGACTTATAGATTACTTCGTGACTTATAAATGATCTACGCACGTAGCTTGCAAATCAGTGACTCAGCTCTTCAAAATAGATTTGACATACATAGAATGATGCTTCATTACAGACCCAAGGATATCACTGACAACATGTTCTTCTCTTCTCCACTAACTAATAGACTTACCAAACCAAAATTTCCCTCTTATTACATATTTATAGGGTGCACTTAGCTTGCCCCGCTCCCACTAACCCACTAACCAACTACTCAACTCATTAATGCAAGTGGAAAAAATATAACTAACTGAATCAACTCCTCCATTTTGACTTAAACAACATAACCATTTATCATGGTTTTTTGGCCACTTCATTGGAGTTGACCGCTTCATCGAACCGCTTTCACTTTGTTTTTTTCCACACCAAAATTGTCTTCGCCGAAAATGGTACCCAAAATATACTAGGCCCAACACAATTTCCCAGGAATGACTTCACTCAATAATGCTAAAAAAGATAAAGGCAGTGGTGGTAAATATTTATCTTTCAAAGGCCTATGATTGCATAAGTTGGTTATTTATGTGGATGATTCTATCTCAAGTCGATTTCCATGTTCCATTTATAAAGTGGATTATGGCATGCTTGTTGTTGGTTTCATTTTCGGTGTTGATAAATGGAGTAGCAGATATCAATTTTTAAGACCTGGGAAAGGAGTAGGATAGGGGTTCCCTTTAGCGCCATCGTTATTTCTCTTTGTGGAAGAAGGGCTTAGCAGAGTTATTAGGGAAGCGAAGAGAACTGGTGGCATAAATTGAGTATGTAAGGGGGGGATTTGACTTACACATTTGATGTTTGTTGATGATATATTGATGTTCTATGAAGGTACGAGAAGAGAGATGGAGAAGTTGTAAAGTATTCTTGATCCTTTTTGCAATGCAAAGAGGATGGTGGTAAATGCAGGAAAATCTACAATTTTAGGTGAAGGAGTAGAGGAGGACGACATGCGGAAATTCAGTTTGCAATTGGGATTTAAGGTGATTAATCTAGTCGGAATCCTAAAATATGGGGTTTCATCTTAAACATTCTTCTTATCAGATCATAGATTGCTACTGGTTGGTTATTAAATGTGAAAAGAGAATAGAAAATTGGTTTTATGTTGGCTCTCAAAGGGAGGTAGATTGACACTAATAAAATCAATGTTGATAACCATTCCAGTGTACCGGTATTTATCATGGATCCCAAGGGGAGTCTTGGACAAGATTGCAAAATTAAGTATGAGGTTATTTTGGTATGGAGACACTAAAAGGAAAGGAAATGTTTGGATAAGTTGGAAGCCAATCATACTTCCAAAATTAATGGGAGGATGGGGTAATAAGAGCTTGATCCCTTTCTCTAAGGCTTTGCTAGAGAAAGGTATTTGCAGGATATTAGGTGGTAAGGGGCTCTGGACCGAACTGGTGAATCAAAAATATATATCAGTTCATTGCTGATAAATGATTGCATATGAAATCGAACTAATCCGTGCATAATGTATCAGTCAACTAAAATGTAACTGTGAAGGATTTCTCTCTGATTGGGAACAACCTGGCCTAGAAAGTTGGTGATGGAGTAAGAGTTTGGTTGGGGGAGGATCTGTGGGTGGGGAACGAAAATTCCCATACACTACCAGAGCACATGGTTAGGTATCTTCATGTAAAGGGATTTTTTCACTATAAGTCAAATAAATAATCATTTAGGAACCTCAATGTGGGAGCAAGATTGGACCTATGCTGGTATGATGAGATTCAGTGAGGAGGACATGAGGATTCAGGATGATTATATTGGGAACGTTAAGTCTAGTCATGTTTGTATTCAAGGGAGTAAGGATTTTTTGGTTTGTATTTGTGCGTTGAATGGGAGGTACATTCTTAAGGATGGTTACAATGTGCTTTTGAAATAATAATGGCAGGGGGAATCGAGTTGGCAGAGGAGGGTCTTATGGAATATGCAATGTCCTTTAAAATCCAAAATCTTATTGTGGCTTTCTGTCTCAAATAAAGCACTAGCATGGGATCTATTAAAATGCAGTAATAGAGTTGGTCCTAGAAGATGTTACCTATGTAAGGAAGCATAGGAGAGTAATTTCCATTTGGTTGTGGAGTGCAACTTCACTAAACAAGTTTAAAGGGACATTGAATAATTCATAGGTGGAATGAATGTTTGGATAGGAAGTTCAATGGAAGAGTTCATATGCGTCTGGTGTAACAAGAAATATATGAAGGATTATATAGCACTACCAACTATCTTAAGTTGGAGAGTTTGGATCGCTAGAAATGATAGTCTATTTGATGATGGGAACATCCCAACCTTCCAATATGTAGTGTAGATCTTAAGAAACTTCAGACATTTTTCGTAAGATAAGAAGTTGAAGGTGAACAGAAAGTTAAAACCAATGGAGATCAATGGGTCGATACCTTGGGATTTTTTTGATGGGGCGTCATAGGGAGATCAAAGATTATGTAGGGTAAGATGAGTCCTATGTTTGTCAAAAATCCATAGTTTCTCTTTCAAACCTGGTCTAGATACAAGTACAACCAACTATGCAGAGCCAAGTGCCTTATGGTTACTACTTTGACTATCCCTAGAAAAAGGAATTTAAAGATTGAATATTTTCGGAAACTCATTGTTGGTAGTCAAATGGATGACATTTGCCTATAAAAATCAAAATATGCAACTTGAAGCGCTACTAGAAGAGAATATAAGACACGGTAAAGAGTTTAAAGAGGTAAAATATCAACACATGTTTAAAAGGAATTGAATCATAAGTCTTATATGCTAGCAAAAGATGGAGAAAATATGAGAAAGGGGGACTAGTTAATTTTCAATAGGGAAGATCTATTAGGGAGCTATCATGTACCTTTCTGATCAAATTCATTGGAATTGCAAGTCACTCATGAGCAGCAATAATACTACTATTTTTTAGCCAATATGTATTACGGATATTGTAAGACTGCTCTGAGTTTTTTCATTAATGTGAACTTATTATGAGAGTAATAAGCTAAAGGAGGAAACAGAGCAGAAGGGATTTGGTTGCAAGGACACAACCAAATGATAGTCTATTTGATGATGGGAACATCCCAACCTTCCAATATGTAGTGTAGATCTTAAGAAACTTCAGACATTTTTCGTAAGATAAGAAGTTGAAGGTGAACAGAAAGTTAAAACCAATGGAGATCAATGGGTCGATACCTTGGGATTTTTTTGATGGGGCGTCATAGGGAGATCAAAGATTATGTGGGGTAAGATGAGTCCTATGTTTGTCAAAAATCCATAGTTTCTCTTTCAAACCTGGTCTAGATACAAGTACAACCAACTATGCAGAGCCAAGTGCCTTATGGTTACTACTTTGACTATCCCTAGAAAAAGGAATTTAAAGATTGAATATTTTCGGAAACTCATTGTTGGTAGTCAAATGGATGACATTTGCCTATAAAAATCAAAATATGCAACTTGAAGCGCTACTAGAAGAGAATATAAGACACGGTAAAGAGTTTAAAGAGGTAAAATATCAACACATGTTTAAAAGGAATTGAATCATAAGTCTTATATGCTAGCAAAAGATGGAGAAAATATGAGAAAGGGGGACTAGTTAATTTTCAATAGGGAAGATCTATTAGGGAGCTATCATGTACCTTTCTGATCAAATTCATTGGAATTGCAAGTCACTCATGAGCAGCAATAATACTACTATTTTTTAGCCAATATGTATTACGGATATTGTAAGACTGCTCTGAGTTTTTTCATTAATGTGAACTTATTATGAGAGTAATAAGCTAAAGGAGGAAACAGAGCAGAAGGGATTTGGTTGCAAGGACACAACCAAATGATAGTCTATTTGATGATGGGAACATCCCAACCTTCCAATATGTAGTGTAGATCTTAAGAAACTTCAGACATTTTTCGTAAGATAAGAAGTTGAAGGTGAACAGAAATTTAAAACCAATGGAGATCAATGGGTCGATACCTTGGGATTTTTTTGATGGGGCGTCATAGGGAGATCAAAGATTATGTGGGGTAAGATGAGTCCTATGTTTGTCAAAAATCCATAGTTTCTCTTTCAAACCTGGTCTAGATACAAGTACAACCAACTATGCAGAGCCAAGTGCCTTATGGTTACTACTTTGACTATCCCTAGAAAAAGGAATTTAAAGATTGAATATTTTCGGAAACTCATTGTTGGTAGTCAAATGGATGACATTTGCCTATAAAAATCAAAATATGCAACTTGAAGCGCTACTAGAAGAGAATATAAGACACGGTAAAGAGTTTAAAGAGGTAAAATATCAACACATGTTTAAAAGGAATTGAATCATAAGTCTTATATGCTAGCAAAAGATGGAGAAAATATGAGAAAGGGGGACTAGTTAATTTTCAATAGGGAAGATCTATTAGGGAGCTATCATGTACCTTTCTGATCAAATTCATTGGAATTGCAAGTCACTCATGAGCAGCAATAATACTACTATTTTTTAGCCAATATGTATTACGAATATTGTAAGACTGCTCTGAGTTTTTTCATTAATGTGAACTTATTATGAGAGTAATAAGCTAAAGGAGGAAACAGAGCAGAAGGGATTTGGTTGCAAGGACATGAACTAATTTCTCTTGATTAGGCTATTTCTGCTACAAGAGAAAGCCCATAATTTTTGTGCGAACATAAAGTTTTGTGACCAAGATTGGTTTCAATGAACTGAAAATTTTGACCACATTAGTTTTTAGTCAATTAAGAATATGTATTACAAAAATTCTAATTATGTTCTGAGTTCTTTTCATATGCAATTATCCTCTTTTGAGAGTAGCATGTGAGGAAACTGAGCCGAAGGGCTCTACATGTAAGTATATGAACTAAATGCTCTCGACATATGTTGCGTGTAAGCTCATAATTTTGTGAGAACTAAAAATTTTATGACCCATTTTTTTTTTCAAGGAACATGCAATATACATATGAAAAATGTAATGTTTTTCTTAATAAAAATATTATGAGTTTTTTTTTTCATGTGGAAAAAAATAGGAGGTGAAAGTGTATGTTTATATTTGTATCTTACTATTTCATGGCCCCCTTGTTTTAGTAATGACAATAATGTATAATGTTTGAGACATGTAGGATCTTTTCATGGGCCCCTTTGTAATGACATTAATACAAATTATACTTTAGTCATGTAGGAGGGGAAAGTGAGCATATATGTGCTATCATTGACATACAATAAATTAATTATTTATATCTTTTCATGGGCCCCTTGTTTTAGTAATGTAAATAATGTATTATATTTGAGTGATATAGGAGGTGAAAGTGTAAATGTATGTGCTTGCTTACGCATTTTTTTTTAGTAATCATGACAATAATGTACTATATTTGACTCATGTAAGAGGTGATAGTATACATCTATGTGCTTGCGTACACATGCAATAAACATGTTATTTATATTTTTTCATAGGCCTTTTGGTTTAGTAATGGCAATAATCTATTATATTTGAGTCATATAGGAGGTGAAAGTGTACATGTATGTGCTTGCTTATACATGCAACAAACATGTTATTTAGATTTTTATGGGGGAAATGGGCCCCTTGTTTTATTAATGAAAATAATGTACTATCTTTGAGTTATCTTTGAGTTATGTATTAGGTGAAAGTGTGCATGTATATGCATGTGTTTGTATATACACACACCCTTTTGGAAAGATGTGCATTTGTTGACAAGCAAGAACATGCAAATCATTACTCCCAACCACCCACTCTCAAAAAGGGTGTACATGTGCACACCTTTACCTTTACACACATATCCACACTTTCACCCTCTTTGTGGGTAGGTGAAATTATTTTTTTCAATATCAATCAACTTAAATAATGAAATTTGTTTCTCCGATTTCATCATTTACATTAATAAAAGTTTAACTCGTTTATTTAAAATCTTAGAGAAGTATACATACCTTACTTTCCTTTGAATTTGAACTATGATTTCTTAGAAAGAAACACATAAACACATAATAATCCATGTTTTTTACTAATCCATCCATACTTTTTCTTTATAATTAACTTTTTTATATAATTAAACTTAGGTTGATTTTATTTTTTTACATTCAACATATTTATTTGGAAATGAATTTATGTGTTTTCTTATTAACGAGAACATTTTCCTTGAAAACTCTAGTGGTTTCAGCTTCATGTACTGATGATATTGTGGATGGGTTTCGAGATTATAATCACAAATATTTACGAGTGTGGTTTAAGTACTTTTAATGGAAATGTCGCTGGGTTTTGAGATTATAATCACAAATGGTTAAGTGGAAATGTCGCTAGTATGAAAAAATATATATATAATGATGAAGTTACACGTGCAAAGTGATTATATGTAAAGATTCTTATGTTAAGAAGTATTGTTATCAATGGGCTTTGATTTTTGGAAAATTCATTAAACATTACCTTCAAATTATTTAAGCACTTTTATTCCTCTTAAGTACTTTTATTCTTCTTATTAAGCCTCTACTAAAGATAACTTATTTTGGATTTATATGTTGTCTTTATTTTATATTATATCGATTAAATTATAATCTATAAGAGATGTTATTCTAAATTTGTATTCCTATAAGATAGGAAAGCTAACTTATTTTTTATTTAGTGATAATCATGTACCTATTTTAATATAAAATTAAAAAACTCCTCTATTAAATTACAATTTTAAAGACATGTTATTCTAAATTTTTCCTTAAAGACATGTTATTCTAAATTTTTCCTTAGAGACATGTTATTCTAAATTTGTATTCTATCTAAGATACTAAAGGTTACTTATTTTGGATTCGGGGTTAAGGTTGTATTTATTTTTAATAAAAAATTAAAAACTTTATCGATTAAAAAAAAAAAAACTCCTCTATTAAATTACAATTTTAAAGACATGTTATTCTAAATTTTTCCTTAAAGACATGTTATTTTAAATTTGTATTCTATTTAAGATACTAAAGGTTACTTATTTTGGATTCGGGGTTAAGGTTGTATTTATTTTTAATACAAAATTAAAAACTTTATCGATTAAATTACAATTTTTAATAGATGTTAATCTAAGAAGCTTTGCCATTATTGTTTTATTTTTTCAAAAAAAATTCTTATTGTGTCAATTTGTTATGTGTTGTAGTTAAACATTTTCATTACTTTTAGTAAATCTATGCCATGAAATATATTGATTCTCATTTTAATAATTCTCTAGAATTATCTTTATCTTTGATATATTTATTTCTTTTATTAGCTTCCTTTCTAAAACTTGTATTAAAAATTTGTATTAAATTATTTTCATGCTTTGCATTTAAAATGCAATGCATCCTTTTCTACCTTTAAGATCAATATATCTATTTACAAGTCAAAAAATTTAAAAGTGTGAAGACATTGCCTCCTTCAAATGAATTTATAAATTATACAAAGCCAATCTGGTTCACTTAGCAATAAAAAGAAACCGCTTTGACTTTATTGCCATATTGTGTGATTTATACACTCTGGTGTCAATTCTCTTGAAAAAGAGGATAATTCAAGAATCATCCTTAGAAGTATCATTATTCCTTAAACACGGGAATATGTTTTTTATATTTTAAATATATAAAAAATTAATATTATTAGAGAAGGATTTATGAAAAATGAATAATATAAGTATCTAAATATTTAATATTAAATTTAGAATGAGTAACCAAATAATTTTGTAAATTAATTATTACTATTAATGATTTAGGCTTGTTTTACCAATTTTTTTAATCAATTTTGTCTAAAATTTTGTTTCAAAAATTAAAAGAATTATTAAATCGCAATTTGATTAGAGTTGTATAGTCGAATTTGAGTGATGAAAGTGATGATAGCCAAAAGTCCAAATCATCTAACATTTAGATTATTCCAATTACGACACTCTAGTTAATACAATTGTCACAAACAATATTGGATTTTAAAAAATATAAACATTTGACAATGAAGATTTATGAATAAATTCACCAAAGGGTAAGCTATTTTTTTAAACTAAACTATTAAAAAAAGATTGACTTGATGTGTTAACTTAGTAATAAAGTGACTAAACATCAACATACAATTATCTAATAATAATTCATTAAATATATAACAATTTTAACTATACACTATAAGAATTTAACCTTTTAGAGGCGGTTTAAGCTTGCATAGGCCTGGAAAATCTGTCTCTCAAAGTTTCTTAAGGGATTTAGAGGCAATTTTTTAAAATTGCCCGGAAAAGTGATGAGAATTGAGGCTTTAGAGGCAGCTTTTTACAAGCCGCCTCCAAAACTCCAATTATTGTGAATTTTGGGAGCAGTTTCGAAACACCACTTCTTGTGATATTTGGCCACTATGCATGCTAGTGTCCAAACAAGAAGAAGGGAAAGAAGAAAGAAGAGACATAGGTAGCCACTTCAGTAGAAGTGGAAGAGTACACCAAGAAGTTTGAGAAGGAGTTCTCATTGGTCTTAGTTCTTTCAAGTAGTAGTGTGGCAGAGAATGCACACATCAAAGCATGGTATGTGGACAGTGGGCTAGCACACCACATGATAGGAACACAAGCTATGTTCCTATTGTTGAAATATATTGATAGAGTGATGCTTACTGAAGATGGGTTTAACATCACCCATGATGTAGAGGGAGTTGGAAGGGTTAGATTCCAACTCGAGTCAGAGGGAAATTTTGAGGTGGAATGGGTGTTGTTTGTACCAGAGTTAAGAAAGAACATGCTCTCTATATTATCTTAGGATAATGGCTGATATGAATTCCTATTTGGAGATGGACATGTTTTTATATATCCGACGAGGGAGAGATTGGATGTTGTTCGAGTGTTGGGAATCAGAGACGGTAGGATGTACCAGGTGTTGGGTCATCTTGTTGATGGTGAGTCCAGATGGATATCAGAATCAGTGATAGTACCAGAGGTAGCCAGTGGAGAGGCTTCTTCCATCTAAGTGAGGAGATCGATTCGGTACGAGATGACTCTAGAGGATGAGCATGAGATCGAGGTGAACTCTCATTTAGAGTTGTCTGCAATAGGTCTTCAACGTATGATCCAGAGAAGGTGCCAGAGATACCTTATGTTTCAGAGGGAGCAACTTCAACATTTGAAGTGAGGGGTTGGAGACAAATCCAGGTGGAGGTCCCAGTAATACCTCCCTCGCTAAGAGAGAGTGTTAGTTTTTGTATATCGGAGGTACTTCTGCACTTATGTGCCCAAGTGCAGGGTCCAAGCAAAGTATCTCACTTAAGTGACCTTATGATATGTTTTATGAAGTGAGTTTATTAACATGACATTATAAATTTAAGTTGAGTTGTAATTTATAGAGTCAATTTTTAATTTTTATTATTTTTGGGTAAAGTGAAGTGACTTTATTATATTTGAGAGACTTAAGTGATTTAAGTAATCTCAATGATGGAATAAGTTACATCCGTTGATCTTGCGGGGAAAGATTAGATCCTGACTGTAGAAGATGAAGAGTTAGGGAAGCTACCCTAAATGAGAAGATAAAATATGCCTAAGTGAGATGAAGGGCATGCATTTTAAGAGAGTTTGAGCTGATTGAAATAGAGGGAAAAGGAATCCTAGAAGAGGGGGAATGAGTTCCAAGAGAAGCGCATGTTTTCTAAGGGAGGATCTTGCATCGCAAGGAAGAGAGTGAAGGGCACACACTTCTAGGAAGTAGTCTGTGCATTTATGTTGTCCGTACATCATAAGAGAAACACATTTTTCAAGGAATAAAAAGGAGGCATGCATTCCTAGGATTCCTGGCAGCATTTAAGAGGGAGTTCGTACAATAGAGGAAGAAAAAGAGGCATCTATACAACAGAAATTTTAGCTATTGTTGGAACTTTTTTTGAGGTGAAGTAACTGTTGATAAATTCGTACAGAAGTGATTTTTTTTTGTGCATGCAAACCGAGGTGAAATTGCAGCCTGAAATTATTGTATAGTGAGGTTGTACGGTTGTACTAGTGCACAAAAATTGAGGCAAATTTCCTATAGTTGATTGACGCACATTTCAAGGTGAAGATATGAACAAGCTTCGAGGTTTTGTACTATTTATTAAATATTGTAGCATATTGTTATTGTACTCTCTAAGAATTTTTACCAAAGCTCAATAAAGACTACTCTCTTAACTAGTTTTCCCCCTAGGGGATTTTTCCAAGGTCTTTGGACCAAATATCACTGTGTCAATATATATATATATATTGAAAAGTTTACTTATTTACAGTATATTATCTTACAGTGACATGAAAAATACATGCATGTGATATGTGTTGAGTTTTATGCTCATAGAATAATGTTATCGAAGTTTTGCTAAGTGTTCTGGAAAAGTTATGTTCATATTTTAACAATGCATCTCTTCAAATTCACCATTATGAAACCAATTTCATTAGTTTCCATTCCATTCTTCTTGTATACATATACCTAATCAGATTTGAACAAGGGATACTCCATGCAATATGACTATTTTTTGGATCACTCCAAAATATGTTGTCATCTGACATATACGAATTTTGTCTTTTGCACTTGAACTTGTTAAGGTTTGTGCATCTACGCACACACGCCACTATTTTGGGTAGTTTTAATATTCTCTATATTTTTAATATGAAATTTAAGCCCATTGATTAAGTAGCCATCATACTTGGTTTCATATTTCTTTGGGACACGTGTCAACTATTTAACGGTATCAAAAAATATTTTATTTTCCTTACACTTGTAAATTATTAAATGTCATTAGAAAATCATGCAATTTAAAACTATATCATAATAGTCTCGTTCAATGAATTTAAAATACTTGTCTCGGAGGATCCAAACTACACCAGGTTGTGTTACATGCCAGATCAAGTGAACGGGAAACAGGTGGTTGCACTAGTAAACAGTAAATACTAACAATTTTAGCTTTTTTTTCTCTCAAATTTATTAGATGTTAAAAGAATTTATTATATCAACCAATTTAGAATTCTAGAGCACTTTAAGTGTAATATTATAATAAAACAGATAATAAATTAAGACTAATAAAAATTTTGAAAAAATAATTGAATGGAAAAATAAAAATATATCAATCTTAATATTCCATCTCTCAAGTTTTAGTATAATGTCTTAATTTATTTTTATTTTTAGGGGTTAACACTGTAATATAATACCATATAAAACTAATGATAATTAATTGAACATGTCTCTTCTCTCCACTATACATTTTGAAAAAAATATTAAACAAGTCGACGATATTATTTTGATGATCCACGAGAATATTTTTTATCGTTGTACAAAGGTTGATAAAGAGGGAGAGAGAAAAAATAAAAAACACTTTAATCCATTCGTCGACAAGTGAACTTGGTGCAAGGTAGGTAGTTCATTTGATTAACAAAACTTGTTTGAAAGTGTGTCTCTTCCTTAGCACTAGTCTCTTCCTTCTGTTTCATGGATAGTTGCTATGAAAATAAATACAACATCTAGGCCATATTATTATTTGTGGCTATGTCATGTGTTTTGATGTGTATGATATTGAAATATATAAGAATACTAAATCTTTATTTTTATTTACCTAATCTTATTTTGATTATATTATTAAAGAAAATACATTAAAATTTATGTGAATAAATCTAATGAAAAAATTATATCACTTGTACATAATACATATTTTTAAATGTAGACCAGATAAAGATATTATTTTCTAGGGGATTCTAGGGTTTCTTGATTTTTCTGCAGGAATCTTTGATTTTGACAGCAGATCGGAGGAATAGGTGGCCCTCGGCGACTTGGAGTCCCGCTGATTCGTCGAATCAGCCTAGTACCAGCCAAGGAAAAAAAGTGGGAAGTAAAATTAAAGTCGATGGCTGCTTATTTCCTCCTATCTACTTGATTTTTCGGGGTTTCTGCAGTTAGGTTTCTTAGCCGAGAACAGTTTCTATTTCTGGTTAAGCTGTTTATCTTTTTCTATCTTTGGAGCCCTTTTCCCTATTGTGGCGGATTTGCTATTTTTAGTTTTAGACAGGTGGCGTTGGGTTTTCTGCAGGTGACCGGCAGCTGCGGGTAGGCCACCTTTTATGAGGCTCAATGTCTTTGATGGGCCCTTCGAACCATTTCACAAACCCTCGGCCGTCAGCAGAACTATCGGAGAAGAGGTCTGGTTTTGAAAACGAAAGGGTTTCTTTTGGGGGTCGTCTCCGGGGAGCGAAGGCCAAACAGCGGAGGCTGTTGAAGACATACAAAGCACGTAAGGAGATTGCTAAATATGACATAGACGCTGAACACAATTTGGAAAGGATAAAAATTTTGGCAGAGCATGCTGTGGTCGGTCGTCTTGAATATACATCGGGCACCAAAATGGAAATTTCGGAATGGGTGAATAGGGTTTGGGTGCCATTCACTGGTTTAGCCCCACGAATAAACCTGCTTCCGAACCGCTGGATTCTCTTCACCTTCACGGAGGCATCACATCTCGATTTGATTTTGTCCAGGTTCTGGGAATTCAAGAAGGGGTCGCTATTCATCAAGAGATGGCATTTAAACTTCGACCCTGGAAAAGAGTGCCAGACCCTGCGTCACTTGTGGATGATTATACCTGGGCTTCCAATAGAAATCTGTACAGAGGAAGTTGTGAAAGGCATTGCAAACTCAGTTGGCCGTTTCGTCAGATTTGATAAACAGAACTTATTCGGGATGGACAGGCGGTACGCCAAAGTGATGGTTGAAATTGACTTAAAGGAGGGTTTGCCTGCAGAGGTATTTATCTCTTGGGGTTCACGGGCCTGGAATCAGACTCTGGATTTTTATAAAATCCCTTTCAGATGCTATATTTGCCACGAGATTGGACATGTCAAAGCTGTGTGTCCATCCCTGCGTGAAAGCTCACGAGACTCATCAGAATTTTCTTCGCCCGGGAATGATCATCAGGCCACTGAACCACTATTTTCCGGTAAGTCTGACAAAACCCCCCTTTTAAAATTCCCGGATTTATCTTCGGAAGAGTTGGATTTCTTAGAATCTTCTGAACAAAAGCTTACTAGTCGTATTATGAATGGTGAGATTAAAATGAGGCACGACTTAGCAACTGGTCTCCCTATTACAAAATCGGATTTTGTTCATTCTGATAACAAAGTGAGCCGAATTTTATTTCCTGGTCTGAATCATGTATTGTCGACTGAGGGTCCTTTGGATTTGGCCTCTGACGAGCTTGAAAAGACAAACCCTAGCATTGAGGTGGCGCCCATAGAACTACAACCCAATACTCATCACATTGCTGAGGATTGCCCTGACCCTTGTCATTTGGTGAATTCAAAAACTGTCCTAAACCCTGACAGGGTGTTGGATGAACAGATGGGGAAAAATTCATTAGGGCCATCTAAATTTTTTTCTGCCACTACTGTGGATACACAGTGTGAACCCAACCATTGCACAGAACATAGCCCATGGGAAAAAAAGGGAGAAAACCTCACTGCACAATTCACAAACCCCTTAGATTTGGATATTTTAGCTGATTCTGGATATCACATGTCAACTTATGGGAAGGAATTCCCTCCTCTACAGGCTTTCACTAAAAACCCTTGCAGTGATTCTGAGGCAAAACCTATTCTCTCCATTAATCGACAAAATGTCACAATCAGAAGGGGCAAAAAGAAAAAATCTGATCCACACATTTCTGAATCTTACACTCCTATTTCTAGGAGGTTAGAAGAAGCTGAACAGATAGTGATTACTGATACCCTGGGGCTTAGAGAAGAGACCCCCAAAAGGTCTGTTACTTGATGTCTTTGTTATCACTAAACGTTAGGGGATTGGGCAAGGTGTCTAGGGCCCAGGCCTTGTCCAATCTGATAAAAGATACTGGCCCTGCTATTTTACTTCTACAGGAGACCATGTGTGAGGACACTTTAGCCATTCAAAAAATTTGCAATGTTCTTCCGGATTGGGAAGTAGCAGCTATTAGCTCTCAAGGACAGTCTGGGGGTCTTGCTGCTGCATGGAACCCTAATTTCTTTGACCTTCATGCTTTCCGTACTCCTTGGGGTTTATTATTAAAAGGAACTTTTTGCAGTAACCACAAATCTATATCTCTGCTCAATGTATATGCTCCATACAGAGAGAGACAAAAATTCTGGACTGAATTGAGTGGGTCGGGGCTCATGGATTTATCTGACATTATCATTGCAGGGGATCTCAATTTCTCATACCAGGCATCAGAAATTTGGGGCATCTCCGCCAGAATGGATGAATTGGGGGCATTCTTCTTAAACCTGCTTTTGGAGAAGAATCTCATTGATGTCTTGCCTCACAAACTCTCTCCCACTTGGTCCAATGGTCGATTCGGTGCTGAAGGTGTTCATAAACGAATCGACAGATTTCTGGTTAAGTCGACCTTATTAGCACACTTTCCGAAGCACAGGTCCTGGGTTCATCCTTCAAAATTCTCGGACCACTGGCCCATTCTACTTCAGATGGAACAATATGATCATTTACAGTCGACTCCTTTTAAATTCAATGCATCGTGGCTTGAGGAGGAATCATTTTGTCAAATGGTCAGAAAGTTCTGGGAAAACTATGAAGTTTTTTATCCAAATCCTGTTTTAAATTTTTGTTTCAAATTAAAAAATTTAAAAGTGGCTGTTATTAAATGGATAAAAGAAAAGAAGCATGCAGATAAAGATGAGCTTCAACAGTTAGAATCTCAGCTTCGTGATGCCATCGCTGCCAATATATATGATTCTTTATCAGAGGAAGCTTTTGGGATTATGAAAAAGCTGGAGCTAAAAAAAGAAGAATTAATCCTACAGGAAGAAAAAGCATGGAGACTTAAAAGTCGAGCCACCTGGATAGCACTTGGTGACAAGAACACAAAGTTCTTTCACGCATTTGCATCGGCTAGGAGAAGGTCAAAACACATATGGGAAATTCAAGGCGATGATGGTATGCTGTGCTCGGGTATGGAAAATCTAAAATCTGAAGCTTTCTCCTACTTTAATAATATTTATGCAGACCCTGGGGATCATTATATAGATGAACAATTCGAAGTGGCTGATTTATACCCACGTTTCCTTGAGGAGCAAGAAGCAGAGCACATTCAAAGAGAGGTTACCTTGGTTGAAATTGAGCAAACATTAAAGTCTTTTGCAAAGGATAAAGCTCCTGGGCCAGATGGATGGCCAGTTGAGCTGTACCAACACTTTTTTAATTTGATGGGGGATGAACTGCTGGAGCTTGTCAAATACTCCATGAAAAATAGCTATATACCTGGTGGTTTAAACTCCACGTTTGTCACTCTCATTCCAAAGAAAGACAAGCCTGCAACATTTGGAGAATTTCGCCCCATTGCTCTATGTAACTTGCTGTATAAGCTAATTTCTAAAATTATTGCTAACAGACTTAAAAGTGCCCTATCTTCTCATATATCTGAAGAGCAGTTTGGTTTTTTAGAAGGCAGACAAATACATGATGCTATTGGCATCACTCAAGAACTAATCCACAGTATCAAGATTCATAAAAGGAAAGCTATGCTGCTCAAGATGGACTTAGTCAAAGCATATGATAGGGCAAATTGGTCTTTCATCAGACTAATTCTCATCAAGATTGGTATGCCCCCATTATTCATTAAATGGATCATGGCCTGCATCAGGACCATAAATATTTCTGTGCTGGTGAATGGCAGCCCTACAGATTTCTTCAGATGCTCCAGGGGATTGAGGCAGGGTTGTCCTCTATCCCCTCTACTGTTCATTTTGATTATGGATGGATTCAGCAGATTGGTGAACAGGGCTTTAATGGATGGTAAAATTAAAGGTATAAAAATTATAAAAGATGTTATTTTCACCCATGTTATGTTTGCTGATGATGTTCTTGTGGGTGGTATTGATTCAGTTGATGAATGGGAGATGTACAAAAATATTATTCAAACTTTCTGCAGAGCTACAGGTATGTTGGTCAGTGAAGAAAAATCCAGTTTTTTGCACCTTGCCCTTTCTGATGATCAGCTTAGAAGCATTCGAACTGTCATGCCGTACAATTGTTCTAATCTTGAGAAGGGCTTCAAATACCTGGGTTACATGTTAAAACCAAATAATTACCAAATTAGGGATTGGCAATGGCTTTTAAAAAAAATAGAAGACAAAATAGCACATTGGTCTTATAGGTTTCTATCAATCGGAGGAAAGCTTATACTGGTGAATTCGGTGCTATCTAGCATCCCTGTATATTGGTTTTCATTGATGGAGGTTCCAAGCTCTGTCATCAAAAACATAAAAAGTTTCTTTTTCAACTTTCTGTGGACTGGTACAGCAAAAAGCAGAAACATCCCTATGGTTGCTGCTGAATCTCTAGCCAGACCTCATAAATTTGGTGGATGGGGAATAAAGGACTTGGAGGCCTTTAACATCGCCCTCAGGTTAAAAAGCTGCTGGCGTGGTATTTATGGAGACTCTCTCTGGTCTAGAATCATTCATTCCAAATATATTAAGACTGATGTCAACTCATGGATGCGAAACCCAAAATTGAAAAGTTGGAATTTCTCTCCCATCTAGAGAGGGTTTATGAAGGTTTTTCATTGGATCAAATGTGATCTTACCTGGCATGTTGGATGTGGTTCTCAGATAAAGGTGGGAGTTGATCCCATTATTGGGTTAGAGCATGATTATTTGCTGCCAACAATTATCCCTCAGTACTTAGATATCATTGGCTCATCAACATTAGATAAGATCCATCATCAAAACAATGGTCAAGCAGATTCACAGAAGTGGTTTTCGGCACAAGAATTAGGCTTATCGGGATATCTTGCAAGGATTTGGGAAAACTACACAAATAAATTAAATTCGGCCGGTGTACATTTGAGTAATTCTGTTGATAAGCTTGTCTGGGCAGGAAATACGGGGAATGGCACTGTCACGGCTAAGTCTGCATACAAAAGAATTCTTCAGCAAAAATATATCTTTCCCCCAGACTGGTGGTATGTTAAAATCTGGAAATGGCACATCCCATTAAAACTTAAATGTTTTTCTTGGTTGATTCTACAGAACAAGTTAAAAACTTGGGACAATTTATGCAAGCGAGGATGGAGTGGTCCGAACTATTGCTCTCTGTGTAAAGCAAATGCTGAATCTCGTCTACATCTTTTTGTTCAATGCACTTTCTCCCGCAGGGTCTGGGAAATGATGTCCATACATTTTAAAATTACCAATTGCTGGGCTATTGGGGACTTCAATCAATGTTTTTTAAACTGGTACAGGCAGTGCAAAAAGTTCTTTTACCTGGCAGTTTGCATTCCATGGGCAATTTGGCATACCAGGAATTGTGTCATTTTTCGAAATTCCACACCTGACCACACCCAATGTTGGCTGACGGCCCTCAAAATGTTCAGCTCATGCAAGGTGGATGAGATGATGCTTAAAACAGAACGTATCAGCATTTTCAGTCTTATTGTTGATAGACCTGTCCTATTTTTTTACGGAGCTTCACAAGCGGGAATGTGCGCTATTGGTGGTGTTATTTATCTGAATGACTCCCACTATTTCTCTATCAAGTTAAACTGTGGGCAAGGTACCAATATGAAGGCAGAATTAATTGCTCTTTGGTGTGTTTTAAAGGTTGCAAACATATTTGGGTTGCCAAATCTCAAAGTGTTCGGTGACTCTAGGGTCACCATTAAATGGGTAGAAGGAAAATTCAAGCTTAATGTATTAAATTTAAGACACTGGGCCTCCAGAGTTCTACTTGAACTTTCTAAACAGCATGATATCTTATTCGAGCACATTTATCGCGCACATAATAGTTTGGCGGACAAACTGTCAAAACAAGCTCTTGATGGTTGCGAAGGACACCTGCTCTGGGAAGAATGGTTTGAAGACAGCCTACAGGATTGCGGATCCATCTATTTCTATGACTGATACTTTGTCTTATCCTTAGTTTCTTTTTTGATGTTAATGGGGGTTTCTTTATCATGCTATCTGGGGCTTATTGCAAATCAAATGTTAAATTTTTGGGAATATTTTGTATATGATGAACATCCACAGGTTTCTTCTTATCATATATAGGCTGTTTTGCACGGAACAGCTTGGGGTAACATTTGAAAGATCCATGTGTTTGGATCATGAACTTATTTGTACTTTTTGATTCAGCATATGAATATCAAAAGTAGTATTTTTTTCTCTGGAAAAAAAGATATTATTTTCTAGTCTAAGAGTATGATATAAGATTTCACCTAATTCTCATTTACAATGGTTAGGTATATATATATCTATAACCTATTATTAGTCATGTTATTTGATTCTATAGGTTGACTTCTAGGCAAGGATAATTTTAGGGGTGAAATTTAGCTTATGGGCTATTTTTTCATGTCTTTTTTTCCAAAAAAAGATTCTCCAATTTGCATTTTTTGAAGCCCCGTTTCGCCCAATTTTGATGGGGTAAACGTTTTTCACTCTAAAGATCGCCAAATTATTATATAAACTATATAAAATCCTTAGAAATTGAAATAATTTTAGAAAAATATCGCCAAATATTTTATAGTTGACATTTTAGGATTTGGTAAGATTCGCCAAGGTTTATACACTTTTAAATAATTATGGGTCCTTAAAATTATCCCTGCTCCTAGACACAAGGTGACAAGCCTTCAAACATGAGTTTACATTAATTTGAGGCATGTTCATGTTAATTACAATCAAATACATAGACCAAGGGTAGGAGGTAATTTCATCCAAAGCACATTGTCTAGGACCAATATTGTTCGACTTTAAATGATAAATTCAAGTAAAAACATAATGGGGTCAACACTCTCCAACATTTATTAGGTATTGTTATCCATGGCACCCATCACACAACTAGAAAATGATGACACACTAACTAAATTTCTCTCCTCCCATAAAATTGAGATCCATATCATAAAGAGATATGTTTATAAGATGTAGGTTAAGATGCAAGCTGAAGGCAATGCTTTTTGTGGCACATACAATGAAGAAAATAGGACTGGAAAAAATTACAACTCACTTTGTAAATTGGAAGATCATATCCTCATCATGCTAGTATGCCACTTAATGGAAATAACTTTAGTGATTTTATGTATAACTAGTATATTTGCATCAGTAGAAGATGGAAAATGTAGGTAGGTATCACCCTCCAACTATTGGATAGAGGGTGAATAGTGATACATATTGACATTCTTCATCCACCACTGAAATATTAATAATCTATTTTATTCAATATTTTAGTAAAAATTTAAAATAATATTCATACTTAAGCATGTTCTTTATTTAATAATTTAATAAGAAAACAATGGTATATTTAAGAAATAGTTAGATATACAAAAAATAAATTCAGTCTAGTTCCCTAGTTCATGTAACCTAAGAATTCAATTGAAGCCTAGCATTTAATGTGGATTACAAATTCATGTAACATAAAAACTCATAGAATCTTCTACATGGAGCCCAATGACCCTTGACTCACCTATAATTCATCTCTAAATGTTAGAGATTAAGATTAAACTCAATTATGAAATATTTGTGTTCAACTTTCAAGCCATCCATGATCTAATGGAGGGTATTTCACAACTTCTGGATGAACTTATTTGCCAATGCTTAATGAGAGTGTTGTATAAATCACATAGGAATGCTTGAGTTGTGTGCAAAAGTTGGGATTCTATGCTTAGTAACCCCAAGTTCTATGTTGATACAAAGATCCGTGGGAAGACCAAGCACTTGATATCTTTGATTCAAAGAAAAAATGACCATTCCATTAACTTATGGTGAATATGTATGTCTTGTCTTTGGAATAAGTGTCTATGACCCTATGCAAGGATCCCAAGAAAGACTACCTTCAATTAATGGTGCTCGCTATCTTGAAATTCCAAATGCATGTGAGGGCATCGTTGTGAATCAGAAGTTGCTTCTCACTGGTGCATACCACCCATCTAACACAAGTGTGATGAATACTATTGGGGGATCACAAGGCATTGTTTCCCCTTTTCATTACAATATAAATGCACACTTGTTGTAAAAATAGAAATGTGTGTGCACTATTAGGAAGGAGCACACCTTCTTTATTAAACATGTTTGCCTCCCCATCGAACTTCCACACAATAATTCCATGTATTTTGGCCCAAAAAATCAACACAAGAATTGGTGTGCATTCCTAGTGTGTACAGTCTCTAAACACATGTGTGCATTCCTAAGCATGCACACACTAGGAACAAGTGCATGTTCCTCTATGTATTAACAAAAAAAGGTAAATTGTTTATTCTTTATTCCTACTTCCAATACCAACAACAAATACCACTTCAAGAAAATGTCAACAGGTTCTAGCTAGGAGAAGCTACAAGTAGTCACCATCATCCATAGCTAGGGATTTACCACCATACATTATAGGAAAACCTTATTTTTCTTACCGATTTTATATTTGTTTACATTTTATAAATTCAAATTTTTGAAAAAACATGTTTTTATTGTTGAATTGCAAGTATTATTCCACGAAGATGGAAAAAAACCTTGTTCAAAATGAAAACCAAAATCCTAAACCCCCATGAGAATCATACATTAAAATCAATCAATGTTTAGATGAGTTGAGAAACTTAATTAGGGAACCTAGAAACGCATGAGAATCATCCTACTTGTCACTAACTACTTCGATTCACACCATTTTTTCTTCCATTGGCTATGCCCATAGCCAATTATCTAATATATATGACTATAACACCAGGATAGAGGGTTTTACTCAACTGGAATTAGTAAGGAAGAGGTTAAAATATTGGATATAACCAAGGAATCCATTTTCCAATTGTCCATTGATCCTAGAACCAACCAACCACCTGATCTAAGAAATATGGGTCTCTGCATGGATTGGTACGCATTCCAACAATGGAAATACAATTGGATGGATTGATGGTTTATGGTATTTGATAAACCTCCCTACAATAACGTGTCAGTTTCCTTGTATTTTCTTTGGAAATTATGGGTTGAGTTCATCCATTGAGAGAGATTCCTTCTCCTAGGCACATGGCCAACAACCCCCCTCCCCCCCAATAACCACCTTGACTCAGAGATAAGGTTTGAGTGACTAGTACTACAATTTCACCCTTAATACACAATCTAGTGCAACATAGTGCATTTGTAGCAACATCTTATCGAGGGGCATCCTTTGATGATGTTAGGGGCCACCTAGTATCAAAATTTCTTCTAAATAGGATGGATTTTTTGGTTCTGGTCCAATTGTTCCTCATCGATTCTTGCATTGCAATCATACTTGTTATGGCCTGAGAGAGGACCTCATTCAAGACAACTTCTTGGACAATGTTAGTATGACATAATTTTTATATAATCATTGTTTTGTATTTAATGTTTCATTTAAAAAAAATTGGTAGACATAACTTTAATGTATTTGTAAATATTTTTTTTAGCATGTGAAACTCTTCTCAGATTATACCCCTCCATCTAGGCAGTAGGGTGCCTCATCTACTGGACTTGATGCAATGGTTATTGTATCTTGTTCACTTGAGGCTTCTCACATCCAAGTATTTAGACGACTTTCTATATGTTCACATATGTTTGTGTGTATGTTTTTATCGACTTGATTTCCAAAGTAAGTTCAATATGAACCTCAAATATTTCACTTTTATAATTAATATTGGATGGCAAATCTTGCACTTTTATAATTAATATTGGATGGCCTCTTGAATATCATAAGGCACATCCACTTAAAAGAGTTAATTTAGTGTTTTGTATTTGACATTGAAAACTTCTAAGAAATATATTTATATGGTGTGTCAAGGATACAAATTCATTAAGTAAGTTTTCCTCATGAGAAGGTGTAGCATCCCATATATCAAGTCATATCACAATGGATATTTAGGAAAGGAAACAATAGCCATACTAGGAATAGATGGGTGTGACATGGTAAGTGTTGTGTGAAGAGTGTTAATTGAACCAATGTCTAGTTTTGTACCAATAGAATAAATTAATAAAAGCATGCACTAAAGTAGGGGAAGTGTGAATAGTTAATTGGATTGACCTTTTTGGGTTCTTTAGTACCTTTAGTATGTTGCTCGCCTATCATTCATTATGTTGCTCGCCTATCATTCATTAAAGGTATTAAAGAACTTTGTATGAAAACCTAAATGTCATGTGTTATTTTTGAAATAGTATGTGCAAGACATCTTTTAATGATCGCGTGTTTGGGTGCATTATAAGTTTTTATATTGTTTGTCTAGAATATATTGCAATTACACAAAATAATCAATTTGTGGTTATTGTGTCATTCTTGAAAATGGTATGCACAAAAACTTTCTTAGCAATTATGCACACATCATGAATTTGGGATACTATTCATTCCATTGTACTTGGGGTGTATTGCTACGATGTAGAGCAAGGTTGATAAAACTATCACATTAGTAGTTATTTAATTTTAAAAGTTTTGTATATATCTTATTTCTTATATATTTTACGTTGGTATTTTTTAAATTTACACATAAATGTAAGTGAATAGGAACTTATGTGTGTCTTTTTTTACCAAATATATAATGTATTATTTAAATTTACACATAAATGTAAGTGAATAGGAACTTATGTGTGTCTTTTTAACAAAATAATAATGTATTATAAAATAATGGAATAGATATTATGAATTTAACAAAGAAAATTTTGATAAATAATATTATATAAAAATAGAGTAATTATAAGGGTGACTTCTTATCATCTAATGTTAATATTTATAAAAAATATACAAATTAAATAATAATAAAAATAATTTATATATATGATTAGTTAAAATATATAAAAATTAGGTGTTAAACATAAAAATATGAATTGATATTGGATGGTCTCTTGAGCTGTATAGAGAACATCCTCTTAAGTCAAATGTTGTTCACTATGCATTATTTTATTTCTAGAGGTCGCAATTGAGAATAATGAGAATCCATCTCCACTTAGGGTAGATAGATTGTGTATACTGCATTCTAAATATTTTTTTCTATGAAGTATGTATATAACATGTTTATTATTTTAATATAAAATTTACAGCTAGTTGCGTGGTGACCAAAATGCTGAAGAGGAGATCCAGATATTAACCGAGGTTTGTGAGGGGGTAAGGTTTACCTGTGTACCTTGTCTCCTTGTTCAGTTGTTTTCTAAACCTTATATTAAAATCCCAAAACCCATGTTCCCAAGCCAAACTCAAATGGAGGAGTGATTAATAATTAAATATTATTAATTAAAACTTTGGGAGAACTTAATTAATTTTAATTACGTTGTTAATGGGAAATTAGGGAGAGGGCAACGTGGTTCCTTTGGGATAACCACGTGGGAACCCAAAGGATGACACTCATTTTTCATGAATGATGGGGGATTTTCGAATTGCTTGGGGGGGGGACTGTTGCTGGCTGATACAGTTGCCTGGGAAATAATGTTGGTGCAAAATCCTTGAGGAAAATTCAGTCACTAAGCAGTGAAGTGTATCATTGTGTGATTTTGAATTCAAAGAGGTGAAGAAAAAATTGTTTTTACAACCCGTTTTTACAACCTGCATTGGCATTGTATTTCCTTGGTTGAATGAACTAGTCAATTGGCAATTTGTGCATGAAACCCCGAGTGGAATTCCGACACTTGCGGTGAAGTGTATCGTTGTGTGTCTGTGAAGGAGATCTGGTGGGTTAAATGCAGAATTGACAAGGAATTGGTTAGAAACTGTCGTTTTGGTTGTGCCTGGTAGAGATTATTTCATATTTCCCAGTTATTTCTACGTTGTCCCTATCAGTGAGCTGAGCGGATTGATGAGTTATCCCTAGTTAATGTCTGTATCTCGGCTCGGGGGTGGAATTGGGAGCTGAAATAATATGGGTTGGACAAGTTCTAAGGTTGGGTGGAGCATGGCTCACACGCAGTCAATTGTTTGTTTTAGGACAAAATTCTCAGATAAGTATATTCAGAATTCTAATTCTCTATAATTTCTCCATTAAATGATAATTTGAGAGAAAGTAATGCTGAGATTTCATGGTTTTGAATTTGTATTCTGTTATATATTATTTCTCTTCAAATGTGCTTTGAAAAATAATGTTTGTGGCACTTTGGTGCATAATAATTATATTGACTGTGTAAATAAAATTTAAATGGATTTATAAATCTGGGTAAGTTTAATTTACACTGAATAATTATTTCTTCAACCAATAAATTTTAGAATATGCATTTAACTGATGCATTAAATGAATGGGAATTTATATTTTGGGAAATCGTCTTTTATGGGTTCAAATAATAAATTCCATTTTTTTAATTTATCCCTGAGAATTTAATAACCATTAGTTAGGATTTCCAAAATTGAATGGTCATTTTCTATTTAAAGCATTTCTTTGGTTACATTTAGGAAAATATGAAGGAAATAACTCGTTCATATTCTCTGTATATTTGAATTGGAACTTAACGAATGGGTGGAAAATGTCCTAGTTTTGAGGAATTGGTAAAAATGGGTTATGGTAAAGAAATTGGGAAAGATAATGAGGAATTAATTGTTCAATTGTGAGTTATAATTACCATTATTAGTTTGATTTGGTTGTTATTTTAGTTTGAAGAGATGGTTAGTTAACCAAAGAAAACCATGAATTGGTTGTATGGTTTACAAAACCATGGATTGGTTTAGTTAAGTAAAAATGTTGAAACTAATACTGAATGTTGAAGACATGTTTTAGTTATGTTATGGGTCTTATAATAGACTTATGATTCCGCTAATGTGTACATAATGTATTTATGCATGTGACTAATTTATAAGTTGTAACACGAGAGGGCGTTACAAATTGCCCCAATTCTAAGTATCATGTGTCAAGTTAAGTTTGGTTTTAATGTAAAATTTGTTCTTATTTTGGTTTATTTTTATGTTTTTGTACTAGTTGTCATATTATAAATTTATATGTAGGCATCCAGTTTTGACATGTATTTACCATGATGACCACCTTTCTTGGGTTCAATCCCTATCCACCTTGCACCATCCATGGGCATCCCAACGTTCCCCTTTAGGGTTGTTCCTTCCATCCTACAATCCATGGAGGTTTATTGCCACCCCAGCCCCAACCTTTTAAATTGGCTTAACATATCGAATCTAATACAAACCCTCATGGTGCATCCATTGTCTGTGTACCCAGTCACCCTGCTACAACCCTATCTATTACATCCAATGTGGGTGCAACTATCATCTTTGCTACATATGCTCCTATTGCATCCACTATGGTTTTTCCCAAGTTAATGGTGGTGTCGGAGGCCTCCGAGAAGAGATGAAGAATCTTTTGAAGCGAACAGGCTTCATGGATAGAGGGGTGACCGAAAAGGAGATTATCATCAACAAATTGTTGGTAAGAAATGGGGTCCCCTCCGTGGAGGGAGAGGCCACGCAAAGAACCAGAAGCTACCGCTGCATGTATAATTCTTCCCAGTCCTTCTGCCATGAGGATGAAAAGGAACGGAGAAAGGGGGTCACCTTGACGGATTCCGCGAGAGGGGGTGAAGGTGGAGGAGGGAGATTTGTTGACAAGGGTGGAAAAGAAAGCTGAGGAGAGAAGGGAGGACATCCAGCGAGTCCACTCTTGGCTAAAGCCGAAGGTAAGCAACATTTTCCTAATGAAGTCCCAACAGAGCTTATCAAAAGCTTTGGAGAGATCCAACTTTAGAAGCATTCCTGGGGAGCGATTGACTTTAAGGGAGTGAGTGATTTCATGAGCAAGGATTATACCGTCTAGGATTTGTCTCCCCTCAATATAACCTGTTTGTTCAAGGGAGATGAGCAAAGGAAGAAGGGGTTTGAGGTGATTTGTGACTACTTTGGAGATAATCTTGTAAATGACATTGCAAAGAGAGATGGGCCTGAACTTACCAGGGAGAGAGGCTCCTTTCTCTTTAGGCACCAGGGAGAGATGGGTGGTGTTGAGGGAGGGAAACACCCATTTCTTTTTTTGAGACTCTTTCACAACCTCCAACACTTCTAGCCTTAGCAAATCCCAACAGTGATGGAAGAAGTTGATGGTGAAGCCATCCAGACCAAGAGCTTTACCATCCGCCATCTGATTGACAACAGTTTCGACTTCCTAAAGGGAGATGGGATGCATAAGGGAGGCGTTGTGCTCTTCAGTAATGATGGAGGGGACGTGATGCATGACTTGAGCAATGGCATTAGATCTGGAAACAGGAGGTTCCGTGAGGAGATCTTGGAAGAAGCCTATGAGTTCTTGTTCAATGTTAGCATGATCTTCTAGGACCTCTCTAGGATCCTTCTTGAGCTTGGTGATGCGATTGTGCATTTTGTGCTGAAGGGTGGAGCGATGAAAGAAAGAGGTGTTGCGTTCTCCCTCCCTAAGCCAAGTTAGCCTTGATTTTTGTTTCCACAAGATTTCTTCCTGTTGGCAGCGCTAGTTAAGCCTATCCACAAGGTCCTTTTCCTTGAGCATGTGAGCTTTAGAGAGCCCTTCGACCATGGTGATTCGTTCGAGGGAGTCGAGTTCCTCTTCAAGCAATTTTTTGTCCTTGAAGATGTCGCCAAAGGTAGTGTAATTCCATTTCTTGAGGTTGGCTCGAAGTAATTTGAGTTTTTACTGCAGGACAACCATTTTAGATTTACCCTCAATGCGCATCTCAGTCCACCAGGTACTAACAGTGTCCATGAAGGTGGGGTGGGATAGCCAAAATTTCTCGAATCCGAAGGGCCTATGGAGATGAGATCCAAAGCTTTTCCAGGTTAAGTTGATGGGCCAATGATCCGAATCGGCCGCCAAGAGAACAGAGGAAGCAATAATTCCTCCATCCTTTATAAGTTTTTCCGAGATCAGGAAGCGATCGAGGTGTTTGGAAATCTGATGGTCACCACCTCTTCTGTTGTTCCAGGTGAAAAATCCTGAAGAGGGTTGCATATCCACCAGCCTGCTGTTGGCTATGAAGGCTTTGAAGAGTTGGTATTCTGAGGACAGAGATTTGAGTCCTCCTTTCTTTTCATCAAGGGTAGTGATCATGTTGAAGTCCCCCCCAATGATGAGAGAGGAGTCACTATAGAGCGAGGTGAACCAATCTAGGAAGTCTAGGAGTTGGGTCTTGAGAGCACGGGGCTGGGGGCTGTAAACATTATGAAGGTGCCTGTGGATGCTCAAGCCAAGGATGTGGAAGGAGGATGAGATGGAATGGGAAATGGCAGTGTAGTTGTCAAGCATAATAACCGAAGGGTTCCAGGCTATGGCAATGCCGCCAATAGCTCCATTGGCATCGATAGAAAAACATTGGCAACCTTTCCAGAGCTTGGTCATAAGAAGGTTGAGAGTTTCGGAAGAGCATTTCGTTTCTTGGATAAAAATAACGGAGGGCATATTGGTTTGGATTTTCCTCTTCAGCATGCGGTGTTTGAAGGGACCATTGACTCCTCTTATATTCCATGAAATAATCTTCATTGAGAACTGGGGATGAGAGAGGGGAAGAATTTTGTTAGCTGGGCATTGCCTTGATTCCACCAGTCGAGTTCCTAGCAGATTTATCCTTTGCAGATCGGATTTCCTACCTTGCTTTTTGAGATCCCTCAGAAGTTTTTGCTTGTATTTTTTAGGGAGGTTATGGATTCCAAGTTTACAGTGGGATTTGGATTTAGTTAGGGATTCTTTGACGAGCTGAATTTGGCTAGGCGGAATGGATCCAAAAGCTTTTATCCTATAGGCATCTTCCAGCCCGAGGAGATCAAGATCTCTTATATCGAGTTTAGTCATTTCTTCATCCATTGTGAGATCAAGAATAAAATCCAAAGATTGCCGAAGGGGAGCTTCCTTTGGGGTGGAAGAGATACGTTGTATATCGGTCGAGTCAGCAAGTTTTTCTTGAGCAAGAAGGGATTCCATATCACTTGGCTGAGTTGGATCCTGGATCTTGGATGGGCTATGCTCTTAGGCTGTTGTTGGATTCTCAGGTTCTGCAACCAGATCTTCAGATTGAACTTCCAGGATTTCAAAGTTGTTACTTGTAGCAGGGATATCAACTTTGTTCTTTCCTTGGGTGGGTTTGCTGCCATGTCGCCTTGCTTTTCCGGGTCTCTAGAAGCCATCAACATATGTATTCTCTTTCTTCAAGTCTTCTTTAGTGGGCTTGTTCAGGGGGCAATCTAGGAATAAATGACCGTGCTCATGACACTTGCGGCATCTAAAAGGAACGTGCTCGTAATCCAGAAGTTGGATCCATTCAGAGTCTTCAAGGGAGAGGCTTATCGCATCCGGGAGAGCCTTCGCAATATGCATATAAACACAGATTCGTGCATATGATGTGTATTTTTTTAGCTTTATTTGATCAGCTGATCTAACATAAGTACCCAGGGTATTTCCAATGTCTTTCAGAGTTACTTCATCCCCGTACTCCTATGGGAGAGAATACATTCTGATCCAAACCAGAGCCCAGGTGATGTCCTCTTTCTCCGGGCAGAATCTTCCGGTCCAGTTTTTCAGATATAGACCAGTGGAGTTGAAGAAATAGGGGCCTTCGCTTTCCACCCTAGATTTGTCTTCCAGATGATGGAAGATGATGGTAAAAAATCCCTTGGATCCAAGCTGTAGATCATAGTGGGATTTTGGCTTCCACTTCATGGCTATCCAACCCTTGAGGGCTTGCTCGGTGGGCCAGATTCCCATGAATTTTCCGATGAGGGCATGATCCTTTAAATGTTGTGAGCGAGCGTTTATTCTCTCTAGAGGAAGCGTCAGTCTGGGTCCCACTGCTGAACGTGCTATACATGTACGGATGCCCGGGTTACTGCCTTCCGGTTGAGACTCCTAGTGGATTGAGGTTGATCTGTGTCATGGATGGGGATATCCTCCGAACCAATCCTTAGAGAGGAGGCTTTTCTTGTTGAGCGCAACGAATCGGGATGGTGGGGGGATGTCGAATGGGAGGGGGCATCTACCCCTCCCCGTACTGAAGCCATGAGAGCCACTCAGAGCCGGGAAGCAGGGCGAGACAGGGGAAAGTACGCAGGTCGTCAGGTCGAAAACTATACAGGAGTCCAGAAACCCTAGAAGGTTCTCAGATGACTGCGAAGCAGAGGACAACGTTCCCGAAGCATGCCAAATTCTCATTTAAATAATAATTTTAATTATTTATAAATTAAAATAAATTAATTTATAAATTTAAATGTAATTATAATTAGATAATGATCTTATAATAAATACATGATTAAAAAACTGTATGGTTGATTTTGATTGTAGCTCTATACCAATGTTAAACACACTCATGTACATAAGGGGTACATGGTGATAGGTGACGTGACGTGCACATCATTGTTAAAGTTTTTATTTTGATTATATGTTTCAAACTTATTTACTTTCTAGAAAGTTGTATTCTTGTAAGAGGGTTTGATAGCCATGTATTATTAAGTAATTAGGTAATTGTAAAATGATAATGATAGCATGCATGTGTTAGTTAACATTTTATGTGAAGTGTTTTGTGATTAAATCTTGTAGTAAATATAATTAAAGTAATTGTAAAAAGATAATGATAGTATGCATGTGCTGTTAGTTAATTAATAGTTTATGTAAAATGTTTTGTGATGATTAAATTTTATAATAAATATAATTGTAATTGTAATTTTTTATATTTAAATTTTAAAATGAATATATAATTTTGTAATGTAATTTTAAAAGTTATTATTGAAAAATTTATTTACCATCTCCATTAAAATGCATCATTCATAAGGTTAATAATACTTGAATAACAAATCTATTATATATAATGTGAATGATAACAAGCACAAAGACTTTTATAAACTTTTAATTATCCACATTAAGTCAACTATATTTTCATAAATTAATATCTTACTTTATTCTATTTAATTAATCATCCACATTAATACAATTAAATACCCATTACAAACTAACATTTTATGCAAATCGGTCATTGTTGGCTCTTTACATGGTTGCTTTGAAATTAAACTAATTTCGCCGTAGGCGTTTGACCATAGAGGTCCATCATCTCCACGTCGGCTAGATTCCTCGCTCATGGAGCGAATGGAATCCTGCCATGTGGAGGTTTCTCTCGGTCCATTGGATCAACTGCTCGCGAACCGGCCGTCGATTTAGTCTTCTCCGGGTTTTTCCTGGTTTTGCCTGGTTCCCTCTGCCAGCTTGCTCTGGCTTCGAGGTCTTTTGTTAGCCACGCTGATGCTCGACCAGAGAGCCACGGACCTGTCGCCGTGCTCTCCTATGATGTAGGCCTGCACATCTTATGCATTCACGTCCAGAAAACCTCCAAACTTGCCCGCCGTTGCGGAAAAGATACGCGGACTTGCCCGCCATTGCGGAAAAGATACGTGGACTTGCCCGCCTTTGCGAAAACATGAAACAGAAGGGCGAGGAATCGATGGCCAAATGATTCTGCCGTTGTGGGAAAGATACGCGGACTTGCCTGCCGTTGTGGAAAAGATACGCGGACTTGCCCAACTTTGCAGAAAGAGAACCCAAGTTTGCCCGCCGTGGACAGGCGCGAAAGCGTAAGGCGGGAAATTTAACCAAATGGTTCCGTCGTTGCGGAAAAGATATGCGGACTTGCCCGCCTTTGCGGAAAGAGAATTCAAGTTTTCCTATCGTGGAGAGGTGCGAAAGCGTAAAGTGGGAAATTTAGCTGAGTTTTATCTGCTTTTGTGGAAAAGATAAGCGAATTTTTCCGAGCTTGCAGGCGATTTTACGTAACTTAATCGAAACAATTCATCAAAGAAGAAGGAAAGGTTCATCTGCGGAAAGAGAATTCAATTTTGCCCGCCTTTGCGGAAAGAGAATTCAATTTTTCCCGCCATGGACAGGCGCGAAAGCGTAAAACGGAAAATTTAGCCGATTTTTATCCGCTTTTGTGGAAAAGATAAGCGAATTTTTCCGAGCCTGCGGGCGATTTTACATAACTTAAGCAAAACAATTCATCAGAGAAGAAGGAAAGGTTCATCTTCCCTTTTGCGGAAGAGTTGATCGAATATGTCCGCCTTTGCGGAAAAAATGGGCGAGTTCCTCCGGGCATGTGATTCGATCCGGCGACCGAATGAACAAACCCCCCTGCATAGAAAAATGCAGTTTTGTTTTGTTTTTCTGAGATGGGCCTCTACATTGCTTCGATTGAATCATCCATCTCCCGTAGATCAAATATTTTTTCTATGCATTTAGTTTTAAAAAATAATCATATTCCCAGTGTAAGGCTTCGATCCATCTCTACATGGAAAAAGCTTACCAGGTTTAAATTTTCTTTTTCTAAACTTGAGCATTCAATTACGGATTGGACATGGAACAACCTTCTGTAAGGTTTCCCACATCAACATTTATTTCCTTGGGTTTAATCCATGACGAAGTTATGAATATCGCTTGAGTCGTGCAAATCTTTTCCTATTGACACAGACCAAAAGTTGACGGATTGGATCTGCTGTACATTGTATCTTCTGCAAATACAAGAACAAATTTCAATGCAAGAATGCTTAAATGTGCTCAAACACCAATGCACCATCGCCTTTCCTCGTAATCCTTTATAAAATTCAATGGGTCAAGCCTCTGTCATTATACTGTTGTTTGCTGCTGTTATTGTGGCATCAGCTCACTTATTCGAATCCCTATCAATTTACGAAGCAATGGTTCTCTTCAGGAAGCAAAGATTTTTGTTTTGTATTCAAAATCAAGGTTTTCCTCTCAAACCAAACTCATATTTGTTGTTATAACAACCAAGAAGGTTCTAGTGTATTTTTTTTTGTTTATTTTTCTGGAAGGTATAGGATGTTCGTGTCACTGCACTGTAATTTATTTACTCGTTCACTTGTATGTTCAACTTTTAAATTTAGAATTTAATCATGTATGTGATTTGTTTACTGGTTTCACATGCAACTGTGCTTGATTGACATATATTCAGTTCCTTTTGTTTACCAATATATGTTTCTACTAACTTGGGAAAATATACTTGCACTGCAATACATTTTGTCTCCTACAAAAGTTGCCACTTTTGAAAAGTTGATCTTTTATTTCTCAGAATTTTCTTGTTTCCTGGTTCTGCAATAACATATTCGTGCTACTGACCCCCTATTGAAATTCCTTGTTGGTTCTGTTCCTTTTGTCCTGTTTGCTTCAAATTTATTTTTCACATCTTCTGTTCTACACCACAGATTATTTTTACCAAGATACTCTTTACTCGTTCCAACTTCATTTAACCTACTGCTTATAACTTTCTATCATCTGGATCAAGTTGTTTTCCCACATTTGCAGCTTTACCGAGATAAAAAAAACCATATATGCATTAGCTTTCTATTTGCTGCAACAACCACAGGTGCTTGAACTTCTATTGAGCTGCCGCTACAACAGAGTCAAAAAGTGTTGTAGTTCCTATGCACACACCCAAATTGTTCTTAGTTTCTTCAACTATGCATATTTTTTTACTTTTATTCTGCATTCTCAAATCATAAATATGAATATCATATTGGATAACAACACTGCAGATTAGAACATGTTTCCAAGCAGAGCATATTTTGTAACACAATATAGAATAATATAAAATACATCAATTGTTCATTGTTACCAGCTTACTAACAAGGCCTAGGTTCCAAGCAAAGAGCATCAAGTATTGCTCCCAAGTCACTACTCAACTGTTACTCATCTGTTTCAAAACTACAAGGCCCCAAGATATATCACAAAACAAGACCTAGAAAGATATCTAGCTATAACAGCTGCCACCTTTTTATGGAAGCAGCTACCCTTCCATTTCAAGAGTGTTTACTTTCATGTTCCCCACTGTCAGTTGACTTTACATCTTGTACAAAAAACTGCCTTAGTGCGATACATGACCACTATAGATTGTTCCTATCAGTCAAGGATCCTAAAAGGATCCATCTATTTCCATCAAGCAATGAAGGATACCACTACAGCCAAATTAAATACAAGGTTGATTGCCTTGCCATCAAAGTCTATTGTTCTGATTTTTTGTTCACCATACCAAGTATTCTATGTAAACTCTGTAACTCTATTTTCAAAAGATATTTGTTCTAAGAATGAAAAAGGCATTTCAAAGCACAGGTTTCCACTTCATTGATTCACAAGAGATGTGTTTGCTACATATGTATACCCTGTTTCATTTTCAGCAGATTCGTTCCAAGTTCGGTTAAAGTGCGATACTGTTAGAACAAATTGTCATAGATTTTTATATGAGAATTCCCAAGACTGTAATTCACATTCTACACTACCAAACTGATATTTCTATCTATTGTGCCCTTTTTCTTATGTTCTTAAATTACTAACTTGAACCCAACACCTTTTTTTCTTCTTTTTACATGCCAACTACTCCAAGCAGGTTCAATCATCAAAGTGATTAAATGTACATGCAACATATTGCACAATACCATGTATGATTTGATTTCTACCTCTTGTTTTAACTTGTTTTAGATTGTACTCCCAATCAATCTACAGTTTTTTTACCTATACTTACTTAGCTTAATGCTTATTGCCAGGATTGTCAGATTGGACACATTTGAAATTGTCACTTCAGAAGCAGCAATAGTCGGAGAGCCATCACCTTTCAACTTTAACCCCAGCTCGACCTCCCCTAGCAGTTCATTTGTTCCAGAAATGAACACCGTTGATCCCCAAAACCCTTCACTTGTTATGCCTTGCTCGCAAAACGCAACCACAAACCCTATTGCAGCTTCTCTTCAGCAAAGGAGTAGGATGGAACTTTATGGATTATGTGGCTGCAAAGACTTGGAAAAAAACAAAGTCTCTTCTTGTATTCTGCAGTGCACATATGGACTATCTTTCATTCGTGAATACCTACAGAAGGAAAAAGGTGGATATATGTGAAGCCCTGACAAAGATTTAACTCTTGATATTGCAGTGAATGTAAGGCCTTGGCGGTCAATGTTGCCAATGTCTATTGTTGCATTTTGCAGAGTCATCCCTTGTGCTTTATGGATTGTCAAACCCCATGCCATTCGAAGTGGTACTTGCCTCCGTGTACCCCTTGTGATAGGAGGGATGGGGACATAATTTGGATTGGAAAAATCCCACGGGGGTCCTTTGTAGTGTAGAAAGTTTATCACAACATAAGATGGTAATCTAGGAGGTTGATCATTGGAGTTGTAGACAATTGCAATAACTTTTCCAACTGAGCCGTTTACAAGTCCTGTAGATACACACAAGTTGGATGTCAACATGACTTCTTAACCAATTGCTAGTAGAACCTTTAATGGAAGTTGTTCATCATCTATTGAGGTTTGCCAATGTTGTTTCTTTTGCTCTGCAAAGCAATGTGCAATTGGCATGTTTAGGTCTTTCAGCATTTGCTTGTTGTGCAAGTCAACAGAGTTATTAGTTGCGTACAAATGAGTGGAACTGTCAAATGCATTATTCTCTTCATGTGATAGGGATGACGTTGTCCTTAACATGAGGAGGGCCCAATCTTCAAGAGTTGGTGTTGCATTTCGGAGATTGAGTAGGAGTTGACGGAAGGAAACTTGAGAAGGGTTGTTGCCTTGTTGTCGAAAGATGGTTGAAAGAGTGACAAAAGTGTCAAATGTGCGCCAAAGAGCATTGCCTCGAGATGTGCCAGCATACATGGGGATGTCCTTTACAGGGGGTAGTTGTCCAAAATCACCAAGGAAGATGATGGAGCAACCACCAAAGGGGGTTGTACATTGCGAAGGGAAGGCTTGACGTAAGCGAGAGTCAATTTGGGATAGCATTTTTGGGCCAACAAAACTCATTTCGTCAATGATGATGTATCGGATATGGCGAAATTATTCTTGGAAAGTTGAAAGGGATTGGATTTCAAGAGGATGCATGTCAACAATGGGTATGCGAAGGGAAGCATGTAATGTAAGCGCATTTATGTTAAAGGCAGCAATACCGGTGGGAGCAAGGAGGAGCAAGGGGGAAGGGTTGTTTCTCGCGAGATGTTGGAGTGCGGATCGAAGGAAAGAAATCAAAAAAGACTTTCCTGTTCCTGCTGTTCCTTGAATAACCATTTTGAGTGGGGGAAGATTTGTAGCATTTGTGGAGTGTGCAAGGATAAGGTCAAAGGCCATGTGTTGTGTGGGAGACAAAGAGGCAGAAGAACACGAAGTTGAGAAGCTGTCTTGGGGTATTTGGGAGGACAATCGCGCATGATCAATGAATGATATGGCTATTGCATGCATGTGTGAGGGAATATGGTTTTTAGACCAATTATGTTCTTTATCAAAGTCACGATGTCCAAGCATGTCAAGTTCATCAACAAAGAGGTTGTTTCCAGGGCGAAGTTGAGAAAAGAGTTCCCATTCATCCATGGTAGGCGCTAAGGGAATGTGGTTGGAAGTAGAAGTAGAATCATCAGAGGGAGGTGTATTGGGTGTTTCTGGAAAACGATCAACATGCCATGCAGTGTATGTGTCTTTAATGCGAAGCCAATTAGAAGTTATGGCCAATTCTGTGGAACCAATGTGATCGTGGAGGTTGCAAAATGGTTTGTATAAGAGGAGCTCACTCCAACAAAAGGAAAAAAAGGAATCTGCAATAAAGGGTGGAATGGTAGTGAAGCGAGGAAAGACACGTACAATTTTGGCAGGGATGTTTGGTTTCCATTGGGAATGCTTTCTACGAGATGAGTATGACCAAGAACGTGCAACTTCAAGAAGGGTAAGATGTTCGAGTGCAGTGGGTCGTTGCATGTATGCAAAAATGAGGGTTGGTGTTAGTGGGGTATCGAGAGAGTCATTGGAAATACGTCGGAAAACACTCTGGCTAACATTCAAGGCTAAAAATGAACGGCTGCAAAGACAAAGAGGGAGATTTTGGAGATTTGGCAAGTCTCTTGTGCGCCAATGTCTCGATCTGCAACAGTTTCAGACAGGAAGCGTCTTATTGGTTGAAGGACTGGTGCATCATGTGGACTTGCATGTGCAAGCCGAGAAAGAAGTGCATTGTAGCTTTCTGATTTCGGCTCTGCCTTTGCTACATATTTTGAAATATATTTGAGTACAGAATGTCTAGAGAGAACAGGTTTGCAATCAACATTAGCTCGCCAAATTGAGAGCATGGTAGGGTTGTGAATATTTGGGAGGGAATCGTTCCTTGCAAGGTTGTATGTTTTTCGCCCATTTGCATCAATGAATAAGGAAGAGGTAGGTTGTAGATCAAATGGAAATCCGTAACGACATTGAAGAGATGATCCTTTTTTGTGGAGGCAAGAAGATTCAGAACATTTTGTGTGCCTTTGGACACAGTTAACAAGTTCTTCATAGTCATCGAGGTGATTTGTTGCAAGTATGGAGTCTGATGCAATGGCGCATGGATCATTTATAGTAGAGGCTTGCAAATATGGCGTTTGAGAATGGTTGACACAAGGATTCCATGCTGTAACAAACTTGTCAAAGTATTGTTTTGCATCTTCGACCTTTGCAACATTTGCCCAATCTAACGTGTCCATATTTGGTGCATTGTCTAACCATAGGAAGCCATGTATATGTGTTGATCTCCTATGTTTCCATTCATACCTGCATGAAAAATACAAGTGTTAGGAACAAATATTTGAGGTTTTGAATATATTCAAAATCCATCAGACTATGGTTTGTTATCAACTTGCACCAGTAGTCTTTTGTAGAAAGGCCTTTTTGAAGAACTTCTTCCAGGAATATTTTGAATCGTTTGTCCATGTATTGAGATGCAATGTGTGGATTGGATATAAGGTTGCGAATTCTCCATTGGTATTATTGATGTGAATTAGCTGGAGCTTGTCCAGGCATCAAAGAGTCCAAGTCTGGCCACTTCGTGTCAGCTGCGCTGAGTGTAAAGAAGAATGATGGTGTCCCTTGTTGTGTGATCATGTTAGTTAGTTCACCTCTGCTTTTGTTCTAGTATGAGCGCGTTCCGCGGAGGGTGGAGCCAAACCGCATGACCTGCTCATCTATTTTAGCATTGGGCACATCTTGTAATTGTTGTTGAAGTTCTGCGACTGTTGGAGGCAACGTATCTTCAATGTTACGTTTCACAAACACGGAAGCAGTAGCATGGCTACGGTGGCACATCATGATGTTATATATGTAATAACGAAAGCGAGGATGTTGGCCAAATCTATTGTCATGGTATTGAAGTAGGTGTAGTGCATAATCGTCGATACCAACCTCTTGAATGTGTGGTTGTTTAAGCATTGCAACTCCAGTGGGAAAGAAGGTTGGGAAGGCCATTGAGAGGAGGCCAATTGTGTTGTATTCATTAATAGGGGAAGTATCTATTGGGGGCCAGTCAATGCAAGGCGGAGTGGGTGTATGGCTTGTGCTTAAGAAGCGTTTGATTTCATCAACCTCAATTCTACAATTTGTTTGTGTAGATATAAATGAGGAGGATTGTTCTTCATGGGGTTCAAGGAAGGTGAGTGATTGAATAGCAGCATTTGAGGCATTTGCAACAAGTGGGGTTTCTTCAGCTTTGACATGCCGAAGTAGGGAGGAAATGGCGGTTGGTTCAAGAGGCAAAGAAGACAATGCAATTGAGTTAACTTGAACATCCTTGTAGTAGGGGTCATTGGAAAGCTTGTATTCAAGAGTAGCAAGAACACGTGTTTGGCTGACAAAGAATTCATAAGGCTTCTTGTTAGGATTGGATTTACAAACAATTAGGATGTCAATGTCTGAGAGAAAGCGAGGGAGGAAATTGGCAATGCTTGAAATGTTTTGCGGGAAGCTAATAGTGTGTCCAGAATATGTATATTAACCCCCACGAGCATGAGTGACCTATAAAATTGGGTTAACACGAGAAATGAGCATTTCTTCAACTTGAGTAAAGAAAGGAATTACGTTAAATTGATTTAGCCGTAGATTGATATACCCCAGGGAACTAGCCCCTTTGTACAATACTTTCTCACACAACAATGAATCTAGAATTGATACCACGGAAATAAAGCTTTTCAAAACTACGAAGCTCGGTGATGTTATACATACAAAACTGGTTGTATAGATACCCAACTTTACATGTGGGGATGATGACCGGTGCCAAATGACTTTGCAAAGCAGGTTTCTTACGCTCTCTTGCTTTAATTTTTTCAAATGTATCATTGTCTTTATTCAAAATATGTTATTCCCACAACCATTTTTCCAGCTAGAAACTTACCGCGACCCTGTAACTTTGAGATTTGGTATTCCTATGCAAAAGTTCGACAACGTTACCATTGAATGAGTCGACTGTAAAGTATATGGCTTAGTTTTTCATCACGCCTGTATATAAATAGAAGGTCCACATTCTTAAAGAATTTGAAAAGTAACCTGACCCATTTTTACATCTTATAAAAGAATGGATATGTTCGATACATTTGTAATTAAATTGTGTTTAGACTCAGTTCATTATCTTATAAAATTACTAATATGTTTTGAATATTCAAAATGAAAAATAAATGGTATTTATATTTCGTTTATAATTTTAAAAAATTTATTGATAGGTTTCAATATTTGAATCGAAAATTGAATTGGTATTTAGATTCAGTTTATAATTCTATAAAAGTATTCATATGTTGTGCACAATTGAAATAAAAGTCAAATTGCAATTAAATTACAAGGCTACTTGGTAGCATATTGCCTGCAAAACAATTCAATTGGTGCATGTTGTTAGATTAAAACTTTAAGTATGTCTCATTGCTTTTGTGTAGAATAGCATTCAGAATTAGCATAATGTAATCGGTCTAAGATTATTTCTTGAATAACTTTATTTAAATTTTATGTTGTCATATACTTTATGTATACGACATATGGAGCACATTAAGCTCTAAAGCATTTGTCGTATGGCCCTTGACTTAATTTTACTCAAGTAATGACCTAGTTAATTTATAAAATTCCTCAAAAAAAGTATGGCCCTTGACTTAATTTTATGTAAGTAAACAAGCAATGACATAGTTAATTTACGAAATTCTTTAAAAAAAAAGTTCATAGATATCCTTAATTTAAAATTTGAAAGGTTAAAGTGTGTGTTGAAATTTAAAGATTTGAAAAGCTTGAACGTCCTACCTAGATCTCTCCGAAATCGCAGAAAGTTTTAATTAAAATCCTCCGCAACGGCGGAAAAACTCGCCTAAGTCTACCGCAACGACGGAGAAACTTGCCTAAGTATGCTGCAACGGCGGACAAACTCGCTTAAGTCTACTGCCACGCCCTTTTTTGATGAACAAGTGAGGCACGACGGAATAGTTAGCCTGCTTTTTCCGAAACAGCCGAGAAACTCGCCAAATTTTTCCGCAACAGCGGAGAAACTCACCTAAGTCTACCGCAACGCCCTTTTTTTACGAACAAGTTTGGCACGACGGAATAGTTACTGTTCTTCTTCCGAAACTGCGGAGGAACTCGCCTAAGTCTACCGCAACGCCCTTTTTTGACAAACAAGTCTGGCACAACAGAATAGTTACTGTTCTTTTTCCGAAATGGCGGAGGAACTCGCCAAATCTTTATAACAGTCCAAAGTGGTTGACTTTAATTCATTTTTTGATATGAAACCATATGAATTGCAAACACTATTGTTCAAATTTGATGCCTGCGCCTTTAAGAAACAATATTTTAAAGTGAAAGAAATCATTTTTTAACGTTTCTATAAATATATATAGAAACACCTATGAAAATTGTTTGACATGTTTGCATGTAGGTCACTCATCTCACGTTCTAATTTCTTATGACTGACGACGTGTATTGAGGCAGGAATACTTAAAATGACTAAAGGTGCCAGAAAAAAGTCATAGGGAGCTGTTACAGAATCCACTGAAGAAGTGAGGATTGAGACCATTTATCACGATACGAAATGCATCACAGGTGCACTACTAGAATCCCAATGGAGTGACATTTACCGGATGATAAGAGACCAGTATATCCCAGACACTCTGTTAGAAGAAGGATATCTATATAAAAACATCATAGCGTCCTGCATTTCAAAAGCAGCTATTCGCCCTGAGCTTTTTCCTTGTGCAGAGGTCATCGAATGGATTTTGCAACATGCAGATGCCCAAGCGCGAATTTTAACTGATAGCAAGAAAAAATCCTTCGCATCCTTTAACCCACTTTATATCTCAACAGCATACAAGTTACCTTGTCCAACTCAGTACCTGAATGATGACTGGTTAGCAGAGGTCAAAATGGATAACCTGGAATCAGCAAGAAAGGTGCTCATCACAAGCAAACAGTTCAGGAAGAACGATAATGAAGAGTATAAGATTCAAAACTTGAGACCTTCATTCAGAATGGTTGCTCATGTTGAGTAGAATATTTGGCAGACCTAATGGGACCATGTTTATGCTTCAATGGGTACCCATTATTCACTATGTGGCTTTCAAAGGAACTATCTTTAATTAGGCTGAAATGATTTCAGAAAGCCTAGCATCAGCCATAACTACGGCCAAAGAAGGTTTAGAAGTCAAAAAGGCAGAGTTCTACATGCCCTCCTATTTGATAGATTGTATTGTGGCGAAGCAGCTCTTCCCAAAACTACAATGCATATGGAATCAGGCAGGAGGAACAGTGTTCACCGCATACAAAATCTTTTGGCCTCAAAATTACAAGAGCAATTACAAAAACATTTGTGAAAAATTCATCATGCCCCTCTATGAGCTAAGTTCAATAAAGAGCCCATTTGCCTATCAGAAAACGCCATGGTAGTTCTGGAAGAATATGGTGACTTCTTCTTTTCAAAGGATGGCACTTACATAAGAATGTATGGAGGCACAAAACCCCCCTATATCCTACCAAACTACGCCACGGACTATATAGTTCATAAGGAAGCCGTGCGATAAGTTTTCCTAGATGGAATTGGCAGTGTAATGAATAAAGCAAACAAAGCCACATTTCCTCCTTTGCCCTTCTATTTGGGAGCTTATAAATATTCCAAGATCGCGTCAGCAGAAGATTTTATAGCAGAGCTAACAAGTTTTCATTTTGGACAGAGAATATATCAGAGAAATGACAGACGGGGCAAGGTTGCTCAGCATTGCAAAGCTGTACATGGTCATTTCGAGTATGCCCACTATTATGATTCTGAGGAAGAGTCATACCGGGGAATCAATAGCATCACTAAGTTGCTAATTTGCCAAAATAGCAAAAGTGAACCTACCTCCAGTTCCAATGCTCCCAAGGGATCAAAACATCATCAAGGTAAAGAAGCCTTAGGAACAACTGAGAATTTCTCAACAGAAGAACACATACTTCTGCAACAAGTTGAGCAGATCAAAAAATGGACCGAGGAAAAGGCAAGGAAAGCACAAGAAGTTAAACTTAGAGAGGAAGAAGCCAAAAAACTTCAAGAAGCTCAAGATGAAGCCCGTACAATTCAACAAGCAGAAACAACAAAGCAAGAGATAGCTGCCAAGCAACAAGAAAACGAAAGATTAAGAAAGGAAGCAGAAGAAGAGGCACTGAAAAGGGCTGAAGAAGAAACCCAGAAAATTCAAGAAGCTAAGTATGAAGACCGTAGAATTTAGCAAGAAGAACAAATTAGGATGCAAGAAGCTGCCAAGCAACAAGAAAACGAAAGATTGAAAAAGGAAGCAGAAGAAGAGGCACTGAAAAAGGCTGAAGAAGAGAAAATACAAAAGGAAGACGCCGGTTCTATGAGTCCAAGCATACAAGACCTCGATATGAACATCCCTATTGAGAATCTTCCACTTGTTCCTTTCACACCATCTAAGGGTAGCAAGGTGACCACATATGATAGGTTTGCTTTCAATAAAAAAAGGAAATCCATCATCAAGGAAACCATTACAAGTATCAAAAGTCCTTGTCACGCATATGTCATCACTAGGCATGAAACTACTGTCATGAAGGGTACCCAGAATGACCCTACCTTCATGGCATCTGTTTCTATGTCAGCTGTTCTCACAACTGCTGACAATGTCAACATATTGGAAGACAAATTGACAGAAGAAAAGGAGAAAACCCGCCAGCTGCAAGAAGCCTTAGTCAAGGAGCAAAATTATACAAATTTAATGATTGAAAAGAATGATGCTCTTATGTCTCAAAAGGAGGAGCTTAATAGGAAAATTCAACATCTGGAAGCTGAAAGGTGAGCTTTGTCAATCCAAGCAAGAGCATTAGAGGTAGAAAAAAGACAACTTGAAGATAAGAACTTGAAGCTGGAATCCAACAAACTTGATTTCATCCAGCTGATTGACGAGTTAAAAGAAAATATTGCAAACAACAAAGTAGGTGACATGACCCCTTTTCATGAACAAGCTTGTGAAATATTGACAAGGACATGTGATTTCCAGAAACTCATATCAGAACAAATCTACAAATTGAAAGCCATGATGGCCAGGATGAAAGAAATTAGTGCCGACACCAACACGATCAGAAAGAAACACACTCGTATTGCTGGAGATATTGACAAGCACATTGAATGGAGAAAAGGGAAATCAGGATTCCCAAAAACTCCCCCCCCTTAAGTCTATTTCTGAATACATGGCGGATATACGCACTTTGACCTATTCTAAAGATTGCGGAGTAAAGTTGAACAGTGTGGCCTTACATACCTATGAACAATGTAAGAACTTGTACCTCAAAATACGAGCTACTCATGAGTCTTGCAAAATGATCATGCCCCAAAGTATAGAATATTTTCCAGATAAAACACAATGCTTATCTGAGATAAGAAAAAACTTGCAAGAGGAAACTGACTATGTGAAGAAGATAGTCGCTGTAACCCCAGAATACCTAGACCAGTTCATCAGAAGAGCCTCCATTCATGCACACCTCCTCGAAAAAATTCATCAAGCTACAATGGAAGAAATACTCATCCTTGAGGAAGAGCTTGTTAAACAAGAAGTGTCGTTCAGATTTTTGGTTCCCTTAGCTGGAAACATTATTATAAGAGATGCAAATCAGTGGATAAGTTATATAGAAGAGGAAGAGAGGAAACTAGCAGCATCACAAGCCCCATTAGAAGCATCAGCTGCTCCACTAATACCAGTAACTCCAATAGCCTCACAATCAGAATCAGCAATACCAGCAGCCATAGAGGTGCCTACATCCCCATAAGCACCAACCCAAGGATGAAGTACTTTGACCACATTTTTAAAAATCCAACGCACCCTTCTAAGTTTCTAATTTTGATTTTATACTTTGGGACATCAATAGAACATTCTAAAGTTGTTTCTCGTTGTTTTGTAAATAATTCAGATATTTATCCTTTTTTGTAAATTAGCCATTTTGTAAAGCTATATATAGCTAGGTTAGCAAGAAGGACTTTTGGCAAATGAAATAATGTTCCTCTTATGTAAAAGAACTACTTGCACTTCATGAATGGAGAAAACAATTTTGGCCTGTGAATGCTGATACATTATTTTGTATGGAGTTATCATGGATGTTTTTGGAACTATTTCAGCAATCTCCATCTATATTCAGTGACATCTTTCCTATCTTATATGAATTAATTCTATGTTGTGAATCATTTTATTTTCTTTGGAAAAATTTCTATGCCTCATGAGTAATGAAATACTGTAATTAAAATCAAAGTTATCAAATCTCTGCTCCTTTCAACAATAGGTTTATTTAAGTTAAATAGCTTAGAACATATTGTTTAATTGCATGCATTTAGATTAAAGCACTTGCATAGCATTCTTTAAAGCTTACACGGTGGCCGGACCGTTCACCAATCGGATTCCTCACAACAAACAGTGAGCAATCTAATTGGGATTGCTTCTCATGGAGAATCTCGTGCTGCTTGATGCTACGCATTTCAAGGCATCAGCAGAACATCATCTTCTGCCACAACCTATTTTCAACATAAACATAAACGCGAAAGGCAGTAGCATTACAATACAATCAACCCTAAACCTTCATTTGACTTTCATACCTTCGGCGTTTATTTTGCCCCTCCAGGGGCAAATGCTAGTAAATAAAACTAACATTTTATGCAAATCGGTCATTGTTGACTCTTTACATGGTTGCTTTGAAATTAAACTATTAAATATATTATTTAGAGATGTTTTCATAGACCTTTATTTTAATAATGTATTATATAGGAGGTAAAAGTGTACATTAAATATATTATTTTTATTTTTATTTAAATATTTTTGTGATTTTTTAATGATAATAATATGATATATTTGAAACATTTAAGATCTTTTCATGGGTCTCTTAGTAATGACAAAAAATATTATATTTTAATCATTGAATCATGTAAGATCTTTTCATGGGTCTCTTAGTAATGATAAAAATTATTATATTTTAATCATATAGGAAGTGAAAGTGAACATATATGTACTGTCATTTAAATTAACTATATTATTTATTTATTTTCATGCGCTCCTTGTTTTAGTTATTATATTTTAATCATTTAGAAAGTGAAAGTGAACATATATGTATTAGCATCTACATTAACTATATTATTTATTTATTTTCATGGGCTCCTTGTTTTAGTAATAACAATGGTGTATTATATTTGACTGGTATGAGACGTGAAAGTGGAAATGTATGTGCTTGATTACACGTACAATAAATTAAATATTTTTATAAATACCTTGTTTTATATTATTTAGAGATGTTTTGATAGACCTTTATTTTAATAATGTATTATATAGGAGGTAAAAGTGTACATTAAATATATTATTTTTATTTTTATTTAAATATTTTTATGATTTTTTAATGATAATAATATGATATATTTGAAAATTTAAGATCTTTTCATGGGTCTCTTAGTAATGACAAAAAAATTATATTTTAATCATTGAATCATGTAAGATCTTTCCATGGGTCTCTTAGTAATGATAAAAAATTATTATATTTTAATCATATAGGAAGTGAAAGTGAACATATATGTACTGTCATCTAAATTAACTATATTATTTATTTATTTTCATGCGCTCCTTGTTTTAGTTATTATATTTTAATCATTTAGAAAGTGAAAGTGAACATATATGTATTAGCATCTACATTAACTATATTATTTATTTATTTTCATGGGCTCCTTGTTTTAGTAATAACAATGGTGTATTATATTTGACTGGTATGAGACGTGAAAGTGGAAATGTATGTGTTTGATTACACGTACAATAAATTAAATATTTTTATAAATCCCTTGTTTTATATTATTTAGAGATGTTTTCATAGACCTTTATTTTAATAATGTATTATATAGGAGGTAAAAGTGTACATTAAATATATTATTTTTATTTTTATTTAAATATTTTTATGATTTTTTAATGATAATAATATGATATATTTGAAACATTTAAGATCTTTTCATGGGTCTCTTAGTAATGACAAAAAATATTATATTTTAATCATTGAATCATGTAAGATCTTTCCATGGGTCTCTTAGTAATGATAAAAAATTATTATATTTTAATCATATAGGAACTGAAAGTGAACATATATGTACTGTCATCTAAATTAACTATATTATTTATTTATTTTCATGCGCTCCTTGTTTTAGTTATTATATTTTAATCATTTAGAAAGTGAAAGTGAACATATATGTATTAGCATCTACATTAACTATATTATTTATTTATTTTCATGGGCTCCTTGTTTTAGTAATAACAATGGTGTATTATATTTGACTGGTATGAGACGTGAAAGTGGAAATGTATGTGCTTGATTACACGTACAATAAATTAAATATTTTTATAAATCCCTTGTTTTATATTATTTAGAGATGTTTTCATAGACCTTTATTTTAATAATGTATTATTTTTTTTTTTTTTTTTTATTTTCTATGGAAAAAGTCAGTAATTTTATTTCAAAAAGATGATTAAAATTACATTCCGCACATGTAGTAGGATCACAAGGATCCCTACATTTTCACATATTTCTGACCCAAAAAAAGAGAAACCCATATAAACAGAAACAACAGCTTAAAAACCAGCCTACACGGACCCTGAGCAAGGTGCCACTAAACCCCCCGCCGGCCTCCAAGAACCCCAAGAACCCACGGCTTCAGCTTCCATCAACCGAAACCCTCAACAGAAGAAACAGTAGATCCAAGTCTGTGGACAAGCAGCAAAACTCTGGATCTCCCAAACCGGCGTATAGCCAGCAACTGCTGATGAAGAAAACGGTAGGCAGATGCCTCCACCGAATGAAACCACCGAAAGTAAGGGCACCGCCCCTCAGGAAACCCACCGGCCTTCAAAAACCCGAATCAAAATAAACCTCAGCAAAAAAAAACGGCTGACTGGCGGGAGTGGGCGCCATAGCTGCAACACGTAGACAAACGCCGCAGCCGACCAGCCACCAGAAAAAACAAAACCCTGCACAGGCCTCGAAACCTGTCTTCGCAAGTGGAGAGGCGTGCCTCTGTCGTCGGAAAGAAGCTCCAGAGTAGACCGCAGGCGGAGCCACCACGGGGAGGCCAAACGCGCGGCCATGGGATGCGAGAGCCGCCACCGTCAATACGAAAGGCCACACCATCGCAGGTTGCAAACGCAGGACGCCACTCGCAGGTTGCAAACGCAGGACGCCACCACACACCATCGCAGGTTGCACAGGACGCCACCACAGGGTGCAGGCCAAACGCGCGCGGCCATGGGGGCGAGAACCGCCTCTGTCAAAAGAGGCCATCACACCACCGAAACGCCAGAGCAAAGATCCTGAACAGGACGCCACCACCGGAAGAAAAGCTCCAAAACCTGCAGCAAACACACAGCGGCTATGTACAGAGGAGTAAGGGCGGTTGGGCCAAACCCTGGCCGCCCAGCCTAAACGCAGAAACGACTCTCAAAACAGCTAGGGCACCAAGAAAATTTCACCAACTCTCCGCAAACACAATTCAGGAGACATTTAATAATGTATTATATAGGAGATTAAAGTGTACATTAAATATATTATTTTTATTTTTATTTAAATATTTTTATGATTTTTTAATGATAATAATATGATATATTTGAAACATTTAAGATCTTTTCATGGGTCTCTTAGTAATGAAAAAAAATATTATATTTTAATCATTGAATCATGTAAGATCTTTCCATGGGTCTCTTAGTAATGATAAAAAATTATTATATTTTAATCATATAGGAAGTGAAAGTGAACATATATGTACTGTCATCTAAATTAACTATATTATTTATTTATTTTCATGCGCTCCTTGTTTTAGTTATTATATTTTAATCATTTAGAAAGTGAAAGTGAACATATATGTATTAGCATCTACATTAACTATATTATTTATTTATTTTCATGGGCTCCTTGATTTAGTAATAACAATGGTGTATTATATTTGACTGGTATGAGACGTGAAAGTGGAAATGTATGTGCTTGATTACACATACAATAAATTAAATATTTTTATAAATCCCTTGTTTTATATTATTTAGAGATGTTTTCATAGACCTTTATTTTAATAATGTATTATAGAGGAGGTAAAAGTGTACATTAAATATATTATTTTTATTTTTATTTAAATATTTTTATGATTTTTTAATGATAATAATATGATATATTTGAAACATTTAAGATCTTTTCATGGGTCTCTTAGTAATGACAAAAAATATTATATTTTAATCATTGAATCATGTAAGATCTTTCCATGGGTCTCTTAGTAATGATAAAAAATTATTATATTTTAATCATATAGGAAGTGAAAGTGAACATATATGTACTGTCATCTAAATTAACTATATTATTTATTTATTTTCATGCGCTCCTTGTTTTAGTTATTATATTTTAATCATTTAGAAAGTGAAAGTGAACATATATGTATTAGCATCTACATTAACTATATTATTTATTTATTTTCATGGGCTCCTTGTTTTAGTAATAACAATGGTGTATTATATTTGACTGGTATGAGACGTGAAAGTGGAAATGTATGTGCTTGATTACACGTACAATAAATTAAATATTTTTATAAGTCCCTTGTCTTAATAGTGACAATAATGTACTATATTTGAATCAGGTAAGAAGTGAAAGTGTACAAGAAGTGAAAGTATACATGTATGTGTTTGTTTACACATGTAATGAATATGTTATTTATATCTTTTAGTAATGACAATAATGTAATGAACATGTTATGTAGATTTTTTTTTATAGTTCCTTGTTTTAATATACGTAAACATGTTATGTAGATTTTTTATGGTTCCTTGTTTTAGTAAGTTCTATATTTGAGTTGTGTATTAGGTAAAAGTGTACAAGTATGTTTTTGCATATAATTGCACACCCTTTTGGGAGGATGTGCGTTGGTGGGAAAGCATGAATATGCACATCCTCATTACTCATCACTCACTCTCAAAAAGGATATTAATCAATTTAAAATAATGAAATTTTGTTTTTCCACTTTCATTATCTACATTAATAAAAGTTTAATTCGTTTATTTAAATTCATGTATTCTTTATAGCTTCTTCTATTTTGTACCATTTGTAAGTTAGATATTCTAAGTTTTAGAAAATAAATCTAAATAATAAAATTTTGTTTTTCCACTTTCATCATTTATATTAGTAAAAGTGAAACACCCATTAATCCATGTTTCTAGTTAATTTATCTGAAATTTTCTTATAAATTAACTTCTTTATAGTTAAACTTAAATTAGAATATTTTTATATTTAACTTATTTATTTTCGAAATGATTTATGTATTTTCTTATTATAACTGTGACATTTTCGTTGAAACTCGAGTGGGTTCGGCTTCAAAGATACGCCACTATATTTGGTTTAACAAACTTCTGAAATGCAGCACGCTTCAATTATTAATGAGATTGTGGAGTATAAAAAACCTAAGAAATATTGATAATAAATAAATAACATTTTGAAGTATTTTATATATATGATTAATATTAACTCTGTAAAATATAAAACATCATGACTAAGTGACAAATTAGCTTTACAATATGAAAAATACAAAATCAAATTTTTATTAATAAATTTTTTTTTTTTAATTTATATATATACAATACAAATTGATTTAAAAAATATTCATATATCTTAAAAAAAATCACAAATAAACAGTTTAATATAGAATAGGATTTGGTAGGTGGCTATTACAACTTACTTTTAAAAATAATTTTTATGTTAAAAAGTAATCAAGGAAACCAATATTGTATTTTAGTTGTTTTGTTTTTCATGGAATAACGTATATTGAATTATATTTTAGAGTATTGGTAAAAATAGTTGATAATAATATGGTATATTAAGTGTGCTAAACGTATCCGGCTGTGTGAATAATTTTGATATAGGATATAAAATTGAAGAAAATGTTTAAATGTTTTATAGTATTAAAAAAATCATTTTATAGAAAATTATTATTTTTAAAGTAAAAACTATTTTGTAATGTGTTTAAAGTATAATAAAAATAACATTAAAATATGATTAAAATTATTGAAATAATATTAATCTATTTTTTTAAGTTTGAGAAAAATGATTTCTTAATCAATCAAAAATTTCATTTTTTATAATATTTTCAAAATATTATTTAATATTTAGTAAAACAAAATTAATTAAAATTATTATTTTCTATTTTTTTAATAATATATAGATATTTAATATTTTGTAAATAATATATTCAATTTTAAAAATCATTTCAACATATTAATAACACCGTAATTAACCAACACAAAATATAAATTTGGCAAAGACTAGTAACATATCGCATCAAGGGGGAGTCATCATTATCTTTAGGTGTTGGCCTCATTAGAGTATTCATCGTTCACCCTTTAGGTAACTCTAATTTATGCATTGCTTTCCTATCTTGATGGAAAGGGCATATTTTAGACTATCCATACTAAACCAAAAAAGTGTTAGTTGCAAGGGAATCTTTACTCAGAATGTAAAATGCATGATTTTAATAATTTATTTTATTTTTATTTTCACTTTGCAAACTTGGATTTAAATTTGAATTCATATGTTAATCAAATAGATCATGTCCATTTTCATTTTACAAACTTAGACTTAAATTTGAATTTAAATATTAAGTTTGAAATATAAAAAATGCAAGAAATCCATCATACTATGTAATCATGTTATTGAACTTAATTTGCATACTAATATTGATATATATGAGAACTATCATATTTTAAAATCAAATGATTTGAATTAAATAAATAATTTGATTGCATTAAACTCAACGGAGCATGAAAAATGACAAAAGAAAATTAGGAATGGTCAATGACGCGAATAGAATCCATCATCAATATTCCAATGCCAAGGTTAACTTTGACTTTAATTTTTTTGGGGTATTACATGAAATTGAGTTTCTTTGTTGATTGGTTATTTTTTAAAGTTATAATTGTCTTTATACTTTAAAGTTTTAAAGTTATAATTTTCTTTATAGTCACTTAAAATGAAAGTTTCTTATTATAATATTTAATAATTTAAAAAAAAATAAAAAATTCTTATTATAATATTTAATAATTATTTTTGATAAGGATGAAATTAATTGTTGGTTGAGAGTAATTTTTAAGGGTGAAATTTTATCAATTAATTATTTTTTCAAAAAATAAATTAGTTAATTGATCATTTTTATTCTCTAATATCACCAATATTTAAATAAAATATGTTTTTTTATCACAATATTTGTCAACAATTACATTTTTTAGTAATAAATTGTATGTTTCATATTTAATTTTGGCCTATTTATCTATCTATCTATCTATATATATATATATATATATATATATATATATATATGAATTTTTCAATCCAAAATAATGAATACTATAATGAGCTATAATGTTAGAACCCTTAAAAAATACCTTGTTAATCTATCTTTGGAAGTGGCATTGTTCAATAAATATTAAATTGTTTAGTTGGCTTGCTCTGGAGAACAAGATTCTTACATGGGAAAACTTGATGAAGAGACTAGGCCAAATATTTGTATTTTGTGTATTAAGGAGGCTGAAATAGTTGATCACTTATTGGTGCATTGTGAATTTACAAAACTTGTTTGGTTAGAGGTGAAAAAAGAACTTAATTTCACATATAACTAGATATCTCATACTTTCGAATCAATCTTTTATAAATGGATAATGGATGAAAATTACTAGAAAGAGCTCCCTTGCTTTGTTAGTTGGGAGATATGGAAACACAGGAATCAGATTTTGTTTGAAGATAAAAGGGAATATGTTATGAGAGTCACATTAAATGTCATTGGTTCTTTTAACGAATTTATGAAGAAAAGGACAACATAAATGCAAGAGTAGCATTATCTCCTTGTTGTATCCTCCGTATGCCAATTGGATTCTTTGATGGGGCTTCACAACATTATGGCGCTAGGTGTGGAGCAAGTATGATACTAAAATTTAATGATTCTCATTTCTTCAAGCTTCAAATGGGCTGTGGCAGGGGAACAAATACCATAGGAGAAATTCATGCACAATAGGGTCTTTTATTTTTTGCACAAACTAAACATATTTCTAATTTGTAGGTTGTCAGAGACTCCAAAGTAATTATTGATTGGGTATTGCAGAAAGGTCAATTGCAAGTGCTTCTACTAGAGGGATGGAAAGAAAATTTTTGAATACTCCAGGAAGCATTTATTAATATCCATTTCAACATGTTTATAGAGAGTTCAATTCTTAAGTAGACACTCTCTCAAAATAGGCTTTGAATTTGGTAGAAAGAACATTCCACTTTGAAGAATTGAAGGATAAAAGAATGGCGTCTTCAGGCACAATTTCTATATTCTGATAGGTCTTTGAAAATATTTTTGATTTGATATTTGTAATTATCTATTTGTTATCTATATTATAGGACTATATGTTACCTTGTTTTTTTTCCATTCTTGAAGAACGTATATGTTTATATAGAGGTTGTTTTAGCTATAGTGTTGGTGGAATGTAGTATAGAGTGTTTTCATTAAGTGGGTGGTTTATAAGTCAACATGAATTACTGATTTTTGGATGATACAATTGGGAGGTATTTTGATAGGAATCTTAATGGGAGAACACTGAATTCAGTCATATCAATTACTATGAACTGATAAGTATTGTATACTTTGATTCCCATAGTGAATATCAAGTATAGTATGTCTTTTGTGTGAAAAAAATAATAATTCATATACTATATATATTATTAATATATTTTAAAGCGACATATATTATTATGTTTTAAAGTAATTTCTTTGTAGTATTTTTTTTTATCTTCAATGGGATGTTTGTTGTACCTTGTTTACCAACCTCATTAGACAAGTATCAAAAGATCATACATTGTCCATTTCTTTGAGATATATTTTTCTATCTATATCTATTGTAAACATGTAATCCATCATTCCATATGTATGTTTGCATCTAATGCAAACATACTAGTTCCCCATTCCATGTGTAATTCAATGTGTGTAAAAATACTACTTCCCATTCCATGTGTCATTCATTGTGTGGTCCATACTACAAGGATTTGAAAGTAGGGTTTCTTAGGTTTGTTTCTCCCATCTATAAGACCATGCGCCTATGACATCCATTTTTTAGTGTTGCAATTGCTTTCTCAAAAGGCCACCAAAACCGCATTGAGATCAAGATTTTCACCAAGATTAAGACTGAAGGAATGTGACACCTTGTAACCTTCCACTGACATCTAGTGTTTATCAAATTTTTTATACTTGCAACATAAATTAGTGAAAGGACATGTCGATCAAGATAGCGACATGGAGGGTTGGGACTATAAATAGTGAACATTTATCAACAACTCAATACAAAAGAAACAACAATGAAAGGTATAAGTAGGTGTGCTACACTATTTAAGCTTTAATAATAGCTTCTTAGTGTTTATTGGATCACCAATATTTGCTTCAGTGCTTATTACAATACCAAGATTGATGATAACAACATTCTCCATAAGTATATTATTAATGGGCTTGTTACATTGATCCCAAACAATTGATTATGTTGAGATTGACCAAAGGATTTCCTTTCATGTTCATTTGTTGTATTGACAATCTATTAGAACTAGGATTTGTACTATTTTCCAAGTAACTAATGTGATATGATATCCATAATGTTTTTCCTGTAGCTTTTGATTTACTCCCCTAAGGTAGTTTTCACTCTCATGTGCATTATCTTAGTGTTGTGTTGTTGAGATTTGTTGCCAAGATTTTCAAAGTGCTATAGTTAGAAGTCATTTCCTCATGCCCAATTTCAATGTTATGTTATGTGTTTACAAGTTAAATTTCATTTGGGCCTATAGGGAGGAACATGTTCTTTTTTGTACAATCAAACCTATAGACAAGTAGATAGTATCCTTGCAAAATCTCAGGATGAATACACTGTTTTTGTAGATGAAGCAAATGAGACTGAATAGTTGTTTTAGCTAGATGACTTAAATGTATGGCATTTTTGCCTATGAACAATGCGGTTCAATTTTATTTGATGAAATTATATAATCCAAAATAAATCAAAATGTGTCCACGATATCAAAATGTGGAAAATCCAATATGGAAGCATACCTACACTCTAGAAAAATTGTCAAATTGCGATGACTGACAATAAGTTTTCATAATTAATATATATTTTCAACCAATTAGTATATATAATGGAAAATAAATATCAACTTAAATAAATTATTGTGTATTAAATATCATTAGTTTTCTTTTTCTTATCTCCATTCGCATCACCATTGCCTCTAATACTATGGCTCAATGTATTGGATGATATGATGCCATATGCCATAAATGATAAGGATGTAAAGGGGAAAATATTCCATTGAGGTAATATATAAATCCCTTTTAGAGGCCCACTTCCTCACTCTAGCTTTGCATTAATATCAACCATTAGTTAATTTTTGCAACATGTGGCATTGGACCACTTCCTCACTCTAGATTTGCATCAATATTAACCATTAGTTAATTTTTGCAACATGTGTCAGTGGACCAATTGAAGAGACATCTTTTCTTCTATGTTTTATATCAACCCTTCATTATTTTTGATATAATCATTAAGTTTGTTTAAGTAGAAGTTATTCTAAAAAAATTGGTTTGGTAGGTTTCCTTTCAAAATGTCATAATATGTCATCTAAAATTAAATTAGAAAAAATAGTTTACAGCCTGAACTAGAAGAATACAATATCGACTTTTCTTTAGTTTTTATGTCTTTTTGAAAAATATAGAATATGCTATCCATATATAGATATGCTCACTACAATATTGATTTTCACATGCCACCAAAATCAAGTGCCTCACCTTGGATAAAACCTTTCTTTATTATTTATGTTTTTTTGAAAAATATGGAATATGCTATCCATGTATAGATAGATGCTCACTAAATATTAATTTTCACATGCCACCAAAATAAATGTATAGATAGATACTCACTACAATATTGATTTTCACATGCCACCAAAATCAAGTGCCTCACCTTGGATAAAACCTCAAATATTATTTTTCATGTTCATCTAAAGTTTGTGTTGTTGTATTTCATATTATACAAGAGAGATATACTAATGTTATGTTTCTACATTGATGAGGCGAATCGAGAGCCGAGTAATCAAGCATTAATGGAGGATTAAAGTTTTCATGGGATATGAACGATGAAGATTGGTGTCGAATAGATCCGAGTGATCTAGAATTGGTGATGAGGAGAATCGGGAGATGAGTAATCAAGCATTAATGGAGTATTAAAGAATGATGTAAAATTTAAGTTTTGTCAGCTTAAGTAAGTTCGATTTAATGATACTTATCGCTTTTAGGTTTGATACTAATGGACTATTGCTAAACTAGTGAAGATGGACCTTGGGAGATCAAAATTGTTATCTAGAGCTCCACAAATAATGGAGGAAATGCTAAGTATAGTGGGTCAGAAATTCATTGTCAAGAAGGACAAGTGTTAATTGGAAACGCGGAATTAGAGAATCCCAAGAATGTTCATCATACCACATTAAGGTAAGCGGTGGAGGCAATTCCTTTGTTTCGTTGATTGAATATGGCGGACCTTGAGAAAGGAATGACAAGATTCTAGAAACCAAGGAGGAATCTAATAAAAACGTGTTGAAAGATCCGTCCTCTGGTGTGGATGCGAAGATTAAATTAGGAAGGAGGAAAAAGAAAATAAAGGTGGTCTCAAAGAAAGTTAAACCTCTAAATTTGGTTTTGGGAGAAGATGTATCTTTAAATGATATTTTACTCACAAATGAAACGACTCTAGTGGAGAGATCTACGAGTAGGAGATTAAACGAAGCAGGATTAAAGATTTGGTCTGAGAAGGTATGGAAAAGTACTATGGAATCAAACCCTAAAGTCTATGTTCTTCCACGTGGTTGGCTTGGTTTTAGATTCAATTCAGCGAAGGATGCTTCCTTTGTTTTAGCTAGGAACCAGAATTGGGATTCTGCAACTCTGATTCTCAAAAGATGGATTCCTTTATTTGATCTGAGAACTGAAAGGTATGATTCAATTCCTATATGGGTCAAAATACCTAATTTTCCTTTTCAATTCTAGTCGAGATATTTTTTTAAGGCGGTGAGAAACTCCATAGGAAATTTTGTGGAAACAGACTTATCTTATAAAGAATCGGGAGTTTTATGTGTGGGGAAATCCTGGTAAATCTTGATTTAAGAGAAGGTTTAGCCGAATCAATTACCTTACATAGAGGGGATTTTTCTTTTACTAAGCCACTTGATTATCAGGGTATACCTTTTAAGTGTAACAGATGTCATTCTTATGGACATGTGCCAAGGGACTGTGATTTATCTTTCACAAGAAAGATATGGGAGATAAAGATACCTAATCAAGGAAAGAAAATTTCTATTGGTTTATCCCCAATTATTGGAAACCAAATTACTAGTCCAAAGATCCAAAATAGCAAGAAGGATGAAATTTCTCTACAAAGGTTTGATTTAGGGCTTGATTAAAATTGGGGATTTTCAGGAAAGTAGCTTGCGGAATATGATTCTTGTAAAGAATTTGGAAGCAGTTATCTCTGTTGCCGTCGGATTAGCACACCAGGTTAATGCATCATAAATCTATGCTACTGCTTGATGTGCCCCTGGGGGAAAGTCTCGAGTCAAGGCTGTCACTTGATCTTGACTCCTTCGTTTAGGAAAAACTCCCAACGAAGCCAAGGGGGGTAGTCCCTATGGAAAGTTTCTAAGGTTGTTAGAGCTTTCGGTGAAATGATTAATATGTTTATGTCTTTTTAGGAGTTTATTATGGGTTTAGGGTAAAATGTCACAAGATAGTCTCTGCAAAAATGGATTGTATTTAAACAAGTGCTTTCACCAACGAGAAGTAAAGATGCGCAATACTGATACTAAGCAAATACAAAAAACCAGTGCCTTATGGAGTCAAATAGTATGATGAGATGAAAGCAGAAATGGAAATGTTTTGCGAGTGTTGTCTTGGTTGATTTTAATGATTAAAGTATGAAACTTGATTAGTGGGGAAAAGGGGAAAACTCCCGATATACTGTGAGGTATAGGGAGGAATGTCCGGAAATCAAGATTTGGTGGCTTCGTACTAGGACATGTGGGCTAACCGGAGTCTCAGGAGCGTGTTCAACACTACACCAACAAGGATGTAGTCTAACTGGTGCCCCGAGGTCTCGTCCCAATGGTTCTCACGTCCCTAGGCAGAATTTCCCCACACAAAAATTGTCGAAGTGTCAGATTTTCACTTATCTTAAGGGTGGTTGATTTTATTAAATGAGTATTAAGTTAAGTGTGGGATGTTAAAAAAGTGCTTCCAACTGTTTCTGGGTATCCCACAAATGGGCAGAGCATACATAGTGTAAGCAAAATAGTTTATTCAAGTTTGTAAACAAGGAACATTGTGCTCTCCGATAGAGAGTGCTCTTGACTTGCTTTTCAACTAAGTTCAAGAGACTTTAGATTCATTTTATTAAACAATTAAGTTATACAAAGTAAAATACAAAACTTGGAAAAGATATGAATCACCAAACTTATAAGTCACTTTCTGATCAACCTCCATTAATCGACAACGCCTTTAGGTGGAGGTGAGAGCATACTTCGTGGCGATGAAGCTGGTTTTATTTCTAAGTTACTTTTGCAAAATAAAAATGAAAACTTTTAGTATACACTCTGCACTTCCAAAGTGAGTGTGTGATGATTGTGGAGTTTGAAAAATTTATATCTCAAAAAATGACGAAAATGCAAATCCCCCTAGGGGGGATGGGGTGTGGGCGTTGAGTATCCCATTGCTCTTGTTTAATATTTATTACAAGTAAAGCTCGAAATGAAGTGTTTCTTAGTCCATTTAACTTGGATCTAAGAGCTTACAAGCTAGAAGTTTAAAGCAAATGATGGAAGAGGCTCCTTGGAAAGTAAATTCGGCAATTTTATCAAAATTTCGCTAGAGTTTCTTCTTCTTTTTCCTTGGACCTGCTAAAAACCAGAAAGTAAAGTTTAATAGAATGTTGTGGAAATGAATTTAAAAGATTGAAAAAAATTGAAAAAAATTATACTTAGAAAAAATTTGGAAATTTTAGAGTATGCAAGTATAAAAATGAGATCTAGATCTACTTATGAATATGATTTCTGAATGTAAATATGTAGATCTAATAAAAATGCCTAAAATATATCAGATCTGAAATGAATGGAAGAATAATAGCTCTAGATCTAATATTCTTAAGCATGAAACAAAATGCAAGGAAGAGGAAGTTTTGTAAAATGTAGATGGATGGGCTTTGGTCTCCCAATGCTCTTCTTTGTAGATGTCTTTGGAGAATCTATAAGCAAAGAGTGTTAGGAAAAAGAAAGTTTCCCAAGGAGAAGAGGAACAACCGAATTCCAAGTCTCTCTTGTGACCTGTGATCTAAAGCTTACAACAATCAACACTTACAACAATAGATGATAAGAAAAGTAGTGTGTTAGAAATATAGGAAACCCAAAGAATCTAAGTACATCCGAATACATTCGATTGCTTGAATATATCTTAACCTCTAAGCACAAATAAGTAAATCAATAACAATGAATACTTATTTCTACTACATGTAATCTAGATCCATACAACAATTGATAGCAAATATTGAAATAAGAAGAACAATATCACCTCATGAGAGCATGTAATCCAACACAAATGCAAGATAGACCTCCAAAGTCTTCAAAATATTATTAGCAATAGCAATAGCTATACAGAATGGCAGAGGTTCAATGCATCCATCAAAATCAATGGAGCATTGCCTTGCTTATATAACACTCCAATAGGAGGAATTTGAATTCATGAAGGAGAGTGAGTTAGGGATGAGAGATGCCAAGTGTGAGATCCAAATCCCATGATTGATGTGGTAGCTTGAGTTGTATTGAATGGGAGAGTTGTCATCTAGGAGAGGCACCTCCCTTCCTTTCTTGTTAACTCCATCAACCATCATCCAAGTGCCACATCATATCAATCATATCCTTGATTGATAGCTCCAAAATTTGGTTGGAATCTTCTTTAAATGACTGTGACAACTCACTTGGGCCAAATCACCCAACCAGATCCACTGAAATAGGAGTTTGGATTTTCTCCATTTTCATTATTCTTGAATTAAATAATTCATTTTTAATATTTTGGAGAGAAATTTATTTAAGTGAATAATATTCACTCAATACTTAGGAAAAGTGGGTTTAGGGGTTTTATGGGTGCTCTAGGTTAGAAAACGAGCATGCCCATGCCAAATTTCACATCCTAACCACACTTTTGTCACTTTTTGGTTTTTTTAATTAAATTATTAAAAAATCTCATAAAATGAGAAAAAATATTTTTCTCAAAATGACTCAAAAATCCTAGGGGACCTAGTGTATGTCCATATGACTCAATACTGATGGCTAGCATGTTTAAAAAATACATACACATAGGCTTTAATAATCTCCCTAAGTTCGAGAAGACACCAAAGCATAGCCATGCACTAAAAATCGCGTCCTGATCTGTTTGTTGCTGACGGTTGCCTAGGTTTCCTCAGTGGAGGCCGCCTACCCGTGCGGCTCCTCTGCACAGACCACTGGTTGGCCCCTCTCATGGACCTCCCCCGGATACGAGCCTGGAGGCCCGCCAACGGCCTCTGGATGAAGCTTTTCGTGCACTGGTACCTTCAACACCTGCGGTGCCCCCCCTCCTCCGCGGATTCCTGCGAAGCCAACTTTGTCAAAAGGGCCGCCGCCCCTAGAATCCAGATCATGTCAGCAACTTCTTGTTTAAAATACCTTGCACTAAGCGAGTGAGTTATGATCGGACAATTCACAGGCATTTGGCCTTCACCCAAGACTATGGATACATGGATCAACAAGAATTGGATGCCCCTGATAGCTAGAGGTCTATGGTACTGCTTCTGCGGTAAGGGTTTCTTTACCTTCCTTTTCGAAAACAAAGATGACAGAGATCTGATTTTTAGAAGTTGCCCTTACTTCATGGGCACTTGGGGCCTTTACTTAAATCAGTGGAGCTTAACCTTCGACCCAGAGAACGATGTTCCTTCGGCACCGGTTTGGGTTCGTCTCCCCCACCTTCCTCTTCATTGTTGGAATGATGAAACTCTACAGGCTATTGGAAACTCACTAGGAAAATGCATTGACAAAGCGAAGCCAAAGGGCCCCCTATTTTCTTTTGCAAGGATCTACGTCGAAGTAGATATCGAAAAAGGCCTTCCTGATATCGTGAACCTGTTTATGGATGGTTGGGAGCACATGCAGAAAGTTGACTATGAACAATTACGCTTCAAGTGTAAAAAATGCCATGAATATGGTCACTTTATTAAGAACTGTCCAAAGACTGCTCAAGAAGCCCCGGGGAAAAATCAAGAGGATGGATGGAAACCTGTGAAAAAAGGAAAGAAAACACCCCAATCAGTGCCCACAACAATTGAAGCAACAAACAAAGGTAAAACCAATGAGGACAAAGCAACTTCAACCAACAACCAGTTCCAGTCGCTGCCTCTAGAAGAGGGTGAAATTCCTGTTACGGCCCCCAGCCCCAGTGAAACTATTATAGAGGAACTTCTGGTGCCCTTAGATCCTTCTCCCTCGCCCAAAGAAGATCGAGTCGACTCAGAGATGGAAGCCAGTGGATCCCCTGGTGAGTCTTGGGCAGACAAGGTAAGGCACACCAAAATAACACCTAAGATTCTCTCCTCAGAGAATTCGCCCTCACACGATACAATGGATGAACAAGATCAAATCACACAGCCTAACACCAGAGGAAGAAAGAATCTAAGATACCACAGAGAAATGGAGGCCGAAAGAGAACTGGAATTGGGATGGCAAAAAAGCTTGGAAGATACAACGCTGCTGCAAATCCCTAAAAATCTAGGAGGAAATAAAGACAGTAGATCCCGGGCAAGATCTCAAGCCAACAAAAAATAATGAAAGCTATCTCCTAGAACTGCAGAGGTCTAGGAGGCTTAAGCAAAGTTGAAGCTCTCAAATTCATAATAAAAGCTAAAAAACTGAACCTTTTTCTCATCCAGGAGACGAAAATGTAGGAGGATGATATCAGGGCACTCTCCTGCACCTTTTGGAAAGACTGCAATCTTTCTGCCCTTAGCTCCAGAGGTGCCTCCGAAGGCATCACCACCTTCACTTCCAGTAATTTTTTAATTAAATCCACCAAGGGAAGCCATCACTGGATTCTCCACAAAATTCAAGACAGAAACAACTCCAATACAAGCCGAATCACTACAGGGATAAGGCAGCATTTTGGGATGAACTTTCCAACTTAAAAGGGGAGTTAAGAGACAAAGATCTGATTATTGCAGGTGATTTCAATGTCACCAAAGCACAGATCGAAAAGCATGGAGGCAACAAGGTTAGGGATCTGTACGGTGAAAGGATAGAGGATCTCATCTCAGAGTTGGACCTTCTAGATATTCAACTACAGAATGAGAAGTTTACCTGGAACAATAGAAGGATAGGAATTGGACATATTGCAGCCATACTGGATCGTTTTCTGCTAAGTACCTCTTTTCTTCAAAAATATCTCCTGCCCACCTCCTTTTTTATCCCTTTGGCCACCTCCGATCACAAACCTATATCCCTGATCCTCTCCGCCTCGATCAGCCTTGGCCCTATCCCCTTCCGTTTCAACCCTCTCTGGATTCAGGATGCAAACTTCCTCACACTCGTTCAATCCACTTGGACCACTTCCTGTGTTGGCTCCCCTAGTTACATTTGGGAATCTAAACTACGTTATGTTCATTATGCTCTTAAATGTTCGTCAAATCCTCTTTTAAGAACCCTGGCATGACGAAACTTGCTCTCCAATCCAACCTAGTTGATCTCCAATCCAGAATTGACTCTGAAATTGTAACGCCTCTCTCCCTCTGCCAAGAAAAGGAGTTAAATAAAAAAATTCTCATTGCTGCTAAACAAGAAGAAGAAATGTGGCGCTTAAAATCCAGGCAAATGTGGCTTAAAGGAGGAGATAGTAACACCGAGTAATTCCATAAGAAAACTAGGATCTGGCTCAGCCACAATGCTATTACTGAGCTGAAAGAGAAAAATGGGATCAGTATTACCGGCTAAGAAGATTTGAAAAGCCATGCCTTTTGTCACTTCTGCGATCTCTACTCCGACAAGGATGAAGCGGATTTGGAAGCACAAGCTTCTCTTCTTCACGGCATCCCTTCGCTGATATATGGTGAAGAAAACAGAGAGCTCACCAAACTCGTCCTGGATTATGAGATCCAAAATGCTATCTGGTCCCTCCAAGTGGACAAAGCACTTGACCTCGACGGCTTTACTATTAACTTTTATAGATCAACATGGGAAATCATAAAAGAAGACCTCAAAAGAATGCTCAACTGGACTCGAAAGAAATTATATATAGGTGGAGCAACCAACTCTTCTTTCCTGGCTCTGATCGCCAAGGAAAAAAAAACAGTCACCATTGACCGCTTTAGACCGATTTCCCTTTGCAACACTTCTTATAATATTCTCTCTAAAATCTTGGCCACTAGGATGAAAAGAATCATGAACCGCCTCATATCTTAGTCACAGGGAGGTTTCATTGTCGGGCGCCAGATCCTAGACAACATTATCATCGTCCAGGAAGCTATACACTCCAGCATGGAAATGTCAACAAGGTATGGTCGTGAAACTTGATATGGCTAACGCTTTTGATAGAGTAAATCATTCCTTCCTGTTTGAAATTATGGTTAGATTTGGCTTCTCTAATAGATTTGTAAGATGGGTAAAAGCCTGCATTAGCATCCCTTGGATTTCTCCACTAATCAATGGCAGGCCTACCAATTTTTTCCAAATCTCCCGGGGCTTGTAGCAAGGCTTCCCTATGTCCCCATTCCTCTACCTCTTAGTGGCATAATCTTTGAGCAAGAAACTCCAGCTTCTGCAAGATTCTGGGGAGTTAAAAGGGCTGAAAATAGCCAGAGGAGTTAAATCTTCCAATCACGGACAATTCGTTAATGACATGATATTGCTCGGGGGGGCCTCCACCATCATCATTGAACAATTCAACAATGCCCTTAATACATTTCTCAAAGCATCTGATGGAAAAATTAATTATGGGAAATACAAATTCTATGGATGGAACTTACCAACAGGGACCTTGGCTCACATAGAAAGGATCTTTGGTTTTGAAGGTATCATAGTATGGAACTCCTTCCATTATCTTGGTATCCCAATTTTCAAGGGAAAGAAACGAGTTGCATATTGGCACGGGCTGATCGATAAAATAAAAAAAGAAGATCGACTCGTGGGGCTCCAGGTGGCTAAACCTAGCTGGGAAGCTTGTCCTCATAAATTCCATTCTTTCTTCTTATCCCATGTACGCTTTCTCCATCTCCTTAGCACCTAAAACTGTGATTAAGGATATTACAAAAGAGTTAAAGACGTTTTTGTGGTAGGGAAGCAAATCAAATAACACAAAAAAAATTCATTTGAAAAATTGGGATCTAGTTTGCAGCCCAAAAAGCTGCAGTGGGGTTTGTGTTAAATATTCGTCGATAATGAACATAGCGTTGGGGTAAACAATCCTCTAGAGAACCATCCGACTTAAGAAATCTTGGTGGAAAGATATCCTTTGTTAAAAATATATGCATGGAAGCAGGAAAAGATGTGTAGAAAGCATAGAGCAGAATAAAACTTGTTCCCCTATTTGGACTCTCTGCCAAAAAGCGGCTTTCATTATTCAGAATCATTTCTTCTGGATCCCAGGAAGTGGCAAGCATATTAGTATCTGGAATGACAACTTAAGAGCAGCTTCCTCCCCCTTCTCCTTGCAAGTATTCCCTGAGTTAAAACTATGGATGGATAATGAAAATATCTGTACTCTCTATGACTTGTCTTCCTGGACAAGCCATGGTTGTTGGGCTGGATGGAAAGATATCGAGTTCCCTGAGAACCTAAGGCCTGATTACAACCTCCTTCTTTCTTCTTTGCATGGTGCAACCCTAGTACACCAAAATCTGATGGACAAAAGGGGGTGGGGCAAGCCAGGTCAATACACGGTCAAAGAAGGATACCAAATAATTGACAGCAGTAACAACAACAGAAAAAAGAACAAAAGATGGAATGCAGTCTGGAGTAAGGAGGGGCTTCCAAAGATAAACACATTTTCATGGACCCTTGCCCATCGCAAAATGCTCACTGCAGAAAATATCAGAAAAAGGGGCATCGAAGGCCCGACGTGGTGCATCCTATGCAAGGAAAATGAAGAAACTATTGATCACCTCTTCCTCGAATGCAAATTTTACCACGAAGTATGGAATCGAGCTTATCAAGATCTGCCCTTCGACTTGACTCTGCCCACTGAATGGAATGATCTTTTTTCCTGCTAGAAGGACTACTATCAAGGATCGCTAGCAAACAAACCTGACTTCAAAAGAGCTTGGGAGGCGCTTCCAAAGGTCATCTGTTGGAAGATTTGGAATGCAAGAAATAGATAAATATTTACGGAAAAAATATCCTCTCTGAGCTCAATCTTAGCCTCAGCTAAAGCCCTTTGGATTGAATCCTTATCTTCTAGAGGCATGAAAAGAATTAACAAAGAAATCCTGACCAGTGAAGAAGAAATCTGGGTCTCTGACTTCTTAATCCCTCCCTCGAGCAACTATTAGTCTCATCCCATCCGAAGGACAGCAAAGAATCCTTTCAGTCTTGAGAAACCATCTAGGCAACAATTCTCTCCTTTTTGATGGACCTCGAAAGGAAACCTTGGGTTGGTAGGTGCGGGAGGAGTGCCCTATGACTCTGACGGAAATAAAATGAAAGAGTATGCATGGGGAATTGGCACAAGGACCAACAATGGAGCCGAATGGCTCGCCTTGATCAAAGGTCTGGAATTAGCCAGAAGTGATGGAATTGAGGACCTTACTGTATTCGACGACTCTATGCTGGTTATCAGGGAAGCTAGGAGCTTGGCAAATCATAGAAAGCTCCCTACCACCAAGACTCATCACTTGCTAAAAAACATTTTCAAGGAATATAAAACAATCAACTTCTTGCACATCCTAAGATCCAACAATCAGTGGGCAGATAAAATGGCAAACAATGGAGTTAAGCTGGCTTGTGGGGTCTTGGTTTGTCAACAGGAATATGGTTTTTCTTAGGTCTCGTAACCTCTCCTTCTTCTCATGTCTAACCACACTCCCTATATTTCCCTTTGGACATGGCTTTGCCATTGCAACAACACAAGCCTAAGAACCATTGTTGGGATTTCAAACATCAACTCCATTTTTTTATTCGAGGTCTTCCCCAGCGCCATTTCGAGGTCTCAGGGTCAACTTGCACGCTTAAATCACATGGCTCCCATGCAGTGAGTTATTGCTCCCATCTTCCGAGGCAGCTGTGGTTACAAACTTGGCATCGACGCTTTACCCTGTCCATTCGAACTCTACTCCAACAAACCTGTCGAGCTCTACACCAGGTTCTGCAATGTTAGAAGGTTCAATTTTCTCTGGAGTGAGCGCCTATACAAAGTCTCGTGCACTAGCGTCAGCATGGAGGAGACCCACTCCACGATCCAGGACATTCTCTATTCGAAGCAGATAGTTGCTCATGGAAGACTTCACTTTGATACTTTGAATCAAAATAGTCAGAAGGTCGCTGGTCAGAGTTGTGCAGGAACCATCAAGCATCCCTCTGTGTCGAACCATGGCAAAGCAGACTCTCTCGGCCAGGGTCTCAGTGCCTCAACTGATGGAATAAGGTTCTACAATTTGTCTGTGGAGTTTCAGACTTATCTGAAGGACATGGAAGCTCATATTCACACTCTGCGTAATGAAAATTATGAATTGAAACGATCTTTCACTCATCTCTTTACTTTGGTCCATACAACAACTATGGAGGTTTGTATCCTCAGTGCGAAAATCACAGGTCAGGTAGCCACTCTAGTGGAGGAAAAACTTGAGAATTTGGATGCAAGGATTCTGGAAATTCATGACACAGCTAAGGTGGTGGAAAATAAGCTTGATACTATGAGTTCAGATATCAGTAGCCTCGCCGAGGACACCAACAGGAATGTGGATCCCAACCACCCGTAACTCGCTGCAACTCTGTTTATCTACCTTTCTAGTTTTTTACATGCTCTGTTTTGAACTCAGTCGGTTCAGATGTATAAGTTGGATATTCTTTACAGGCCTCACTTGTGTTAAACAAAGATTATTCTATGTTCTTTTGTCTTTCTATTAGGCCAGTTTGTAAGGAGCTATAAGCTTCCTAGAATAGATGCCTTCCAAGTGCAGAATAGAATAGATGAAAACTATCATCCAGGCTTGGATTTGCTACTTCTCAAAGAGCATCCCAATTGCAACTCTTTTGTAAACTATGTTCCTAATTTTATATAAAATCCGCTTACATGTTTCTGTTAAAAAAAAAAATCTCCCTAAGTTCGACCACCATGGGAAATACTCCAGCTTTGAAGGTCTGAATGAAAAACTCAGGAATTATACACTACTGAAGAGTAACGCATAATTCCTAAGGAAAAAACACTCTAGAGTATCCCCTTGATGGAAAACCTAAGGTAGACCAAGCCTCTTTAAAAAAGAACTCATGCTAGACCAACTTATTACAATTCCCCCATAGGGGTCTGGACATGCAAAAATTAGAAAGGGCCAATTTTTTTTGGACTGATGGATCTCGGAACACTGGAAATGAACAATTTGATTGTTCAAATCTTCAACGGTTCACTCGGAATCCACTAAGTGCAATTTAGTGGATAACAATCTTGTCTCATGAACTGATATCGGGTAAGTCTTTGGAACCATTCTCTCCTAGCATTTCTTTCAATCTAGAGATTAGTCTTCTTAGAAAAGAAATGTTAGATTTGAAATCTAATAAGGATTATACTCATTCAAGGAATTTTAGTTTAGAGATTCAATCAATGGAGAATTTGAGTATTAATTTAAAGAATATGGTATTTAAAACTCATGGTTTAGAGTTTTCACAATTAAAACCCCTGGATATTGTGGAAGGGGATCATTGATATAACAGGAGATCCAGGTAGGGAAAGAAATTGGAAATCAGGGGAGGTACTGGTGATGTGGCTCTGAAATATGATTGTGATATGAGGAAAAATAGAGGTATAGAGTCGAGGTTTAAGGAAGTAAAGGAGGAAGTAGGGAAAGTTACCTAACGTTGATTATGACATTCAATTATAGGGGTCTAGCTAGATTACCCAAAAATCTAGATGTGAAGAGGATAATTGAAGAACAGAGCATTGATGTAGTTTATTTTCAAGAATTAATGAATGAAGGAATTGAAATTTTTGTAGAGCTTCATAAAATTCTTGATGGATGGTTTTTTGAGTATGTTGATTTGAGAGGAAAATCAAGAGGAGTTCTGACCTGATGGTGTAGAAGCAGTGCGACTTTAAGTAATTCCTACACTATAGATTATGGGCTTGGGATCACTCTTCATTCTAATGATATGGGACTGGATTTCTTATTTGTTAATGTGTATGGAACGTATAATTATAGAGTGAAGTACTGGGATTTTATGTTCTCAAAAAATTGTTTAGATTCTCATAATGTGATTTTGGGAGGGGATTTGAATTTTACTTTGGTTCTTTCTGAAGTACCAGGGTCCGTCAACTCAATCAGATTCTCGGTCTGATTATTTATTAATAAATTTAGAAGAGAAGGGGCTTATTGATATAGGTTTGGTTAAGATGAATCCAAATCGGAATAATAAGAGAGCTAGTGTAGCTAGAATAGAAAAAAAAACTTGATAGGTTTCTTGTCTCAGAAGATATACTGGAGAAGCAGTATATCTTCGTCTTAAATAATGGGTTGGAAGTGGTGGAGGTTCTGACCATCTACCTATTTTTCTTGAAGTTTCTGGAGGAAGTGACAAACTAGCTTGAACTTTCAAATTTAATCCAAATTGGATAGCCGATGAAGATTTTTTAAAGATACTATTAGAGGGATGGATTATCCGGGATGAGAATTATGAGGAGTTAGCTTCTTCTAATTTTGCTAAAAACTTAAAAAAGGAAAAAGAAACATATATAGCTTGGTCGATAAGTAAAAAATAAAAAGAGGATCATCAGTTAAAGATTATTGAACAAAGACATGTGGAGAAATTTAAAGAAATGGGTTTTGGATTTATGACTGAAGATTCAAAAGAAGAAATAGATTCCTTGGAAGTAAGTAGAAGAAGGAAACATTTACTAGCTCAGGAATCCGATTTGAGAATGAAAAGTAGGGCAATTTGGTTAACCAATGGAGATGAAAATTCAAATATTCTCCATCATTTTTCAAACTACAAGAAAAATATTAACTCTATCTAGAAAATAACAGCGGATTCAGGAGCATAATTTGAAGGGTTTGAATATATCTCGCGATCATGTATCATGCATTTTCAGAACCTTTTCCAAGATGAAGTTAATGTTCAATTAGCATACATATTGAAGACCGTTTAGTTATTTTCTTCTTCTATATTTGTTGATGATAATAGAATGTTGATGGAAGAGGTTTATCTAGATGAATTAAAAGAGATTCTGGCTCAGTTTAAAAAGGACAAAAGGTCGAGTTTGGATGGGTTTCCAGTTGAATTTTATATAGGCCTATTTGATGTTCTGGAACCATATCTACGTAAGGTGATTGAAGAATCTAAATATTGTGGGAAAGTTTCAACTATTTTTAACAAAACATTTATGGCCCTAATTCCTAAAACAGATGCTCCAGTATGTTTTGAGGAATTTAGGCCAATTTCCCTTTGTAATTGTATTTACAAGATTATTTCAAAAGTAATATCTACCATGATTAAGAAATTCTTAAGTGAGTATATTTATGGGGAGCAGTTCAGTTTTCTTTCAAGTAGACATATACATGAAGCAATATGTGTATCCCAGGAGATAATACATCATATTAAATGTAAAAATCGCAAGGCAATAGTTTTAAAGCTTGACTTGTCAAAGGCATATGACAGATTCAATTATATGTACCTAAGAGTGGTTCTCTCTCAGATGGGGTTTGATGTTCCTTGTATTTCATGGGTGATGGGATGCGTATCTTCTATTTATTTCTCTATTTTAATAAACGTGTCTCATTCATATTTTTTTAGACCTAGTCGAGGAATTAGGCAAGGCTTCCCACTTGTGCCATTATTATTCCTTATCATCGTTGAAAGATTTGGTAGGGCGGTGATTGAAGCAAAGAGATATGGAGAGTTAAAAGGAATGTCCTTTTGGGGATGCATATCTATTTCCCACAATTGGGTTGTTGATGACATATGTGTAGTATATGATGGTTCATTATAGGATCTTAGAAAATTTCATGAGATAATTCAGTTGTTCTATTTGTCAACGGGGATGAAGGTAAACCCTGGTAAATCATCAATGTTGGTATCAGGTTTGGATAATCAAAAAGTAACAAATATAAATAGTTTGTTCCCTTATCAAATTTCTAAGTTGGAAGAAGGCCTAAAGTATTTGGAATTTAGATTGAAGCCTACATCCTATACTATTAAGAACTAGGATTGGCTTATAGCAAAATGTGAAACTAGAATCCTAAATTTGAGTCATAGATGGCTATCTAAAGGGGGGTAATTGATTATGATAAAGTTAGTTCTGGAATCAATACGGATTTATTGGATGAACTTTTGGATCTTGGCATGTGTTTTAAATAAGATAAGGAAACTTTGTTATTAGTTTCTTTGGTCTACAAACTCAGAAAATCAGGGTATGATATGGATCAAATGGCAGGCACTAGCTCTTCCGAAGAAATTTTGAGGATGGTGGTTTAATATTCCAGTTCCTTTCTCAAGTGCTTTGGCTGCAAAAAAATTCTAGAAATTAATAACCAGTTTAGGTCGGTGGGTTCAAGTTGTTATGCGTAAGTACATCTATCCCTCTAATATTGTATTGGATTCACATACCTATCAAAAATTATAAGAATGTTTCTTTATGCTGGAAAGCGGTTATAAAGTATTTTGAAATCATTGGAACGGGCTTATCCTAAAATATAGGGGATGTGACTTATGTTCAGTTGGGAGCAGATCCTTGGGTCAGATGCAATCATATATATATTTTACCATAAAATATAGTTAATACCTTCAATTCAAATGGATACTATTTCATAAATAACATTGTAGATCATACTTTGTCTTCTTTTAGAGGTCAAGGTTGGCTGTCAGAGATCAAATAAAATCACTCCTTTTGAGGCAATTTCACATTTCCCAAGGCAATGTCACACTTCCCAAGGAAGGAACTCCAAAAAGTGCACCCTCAACATAAAGAGGAAAATGGACTAGGGTGGAGTTAGAGGATAATCCATAAATACAAAACATCCCCAAATCATGATTCACAATGGTTTCAAGGATCCCAATGCACTTCCTTAATTGAGGACACCCTCTAGTGTGTGTGGCTAAAACCCTAGGGAGAAATTTTAGGGTGGGCCAAAAATACCAAATCACATCTAATTCACCAATAATTACAAGGTTTTCATGTATCCCAATGCACTTCCTCATAAGAGGATGCCCTATAGGTTTTGTGGCTGAAACCCTTGGGAAAAATTTTAGGGTGGACCAAAAAAACAAGTTCACTTCTACTTTTGGATTTTTTCTATATTTATTTAGATTTTTAAGGATTTTTCCATCTATACAATACTTCTATGCATAAAATAAAAGACATGTAAAATTTGATCAAAAGAGGATAGTTGAAGGATAAGGTATTAGATTCTTGTCTCCAATCTTAGGGCTAGGAGAGATTGAGGCTAATGTCCCTCCTCTTTAGATGGCTTCCAATACTTTCAACTAGGGAAAAGGAAGCAACCATCTAGGGTTAGGTAGAAAAAACTAATAAGGGAAAATAGATAATTCCAAGGCCCAATAAAACTATGGAGAGCTCCTTGATAGAAAGGTATCCTCATGCAAGTTGACAAAATGATAGCGAACAAACCCTTCCTTATTCCAAATCACTTTAAGAATGACGTTAAAATAGGGTTAGGAGTTAAACTTACCAACATTAATAAAGGAATGAGAAATGATATGCACCTTAAGTCACCCTTGAACATGAGTAATCACAACTATTCTTAACATCCACTTATCATGTAACAACAAAACCCCAAAAAATCATCCATTAACCATTTGGTGAAGAATGAAAAACATGCCAAGAGAAGTGTGCCAAGCATCAAATGCTCTCATAAACCAAGAGAAAGATTAAAGAATACATAATGTGAACCCTTGTCCATGATTTACAAATGAGGTGAGGATGTCTTATTTATATGAGACAACCCTCAACCTTTTACAAAATTAAGCCTAGAAATTAATGCCAAAATATACAAAATTGGGCTAGTGCACCCATAAATTGGGGACTCGGCCACACAAAGACATAAAATAACAATAAAAATGTGAAATAGGGCTCCACCAAGTGCAAGGTGAGCCAAAAGGAGGGTGCCATGTGTTAATTTTAAGAGATTTCAAGACACGTGTGTGCTTTTTAATTTTTAACATATATATTTTAACCAGAAATATCAATAAAAAAAATTATTTATGAAGAATTTATTATTATTCCAAAATACATCAGATCTGATATACAGTGAAAGAGAGATATCCTAAATGGAAATTAATGTCACAGTGGAATAGATATGAATTTCAAACTTGGAAGAATTCACCGTCACACTGAAGCATAAATGACTTTCACACTGGAATAATTCGTCACGCTAAATGATAGAGAGAGAATTCTAAACGAGACAATTTACTCAATGATTGGGATTCTTATAAATAGACTTTGAATTCTATCATGCATGTTCATATCACACCTTTCCATGTTATGACTCTTCAATATATGACTTTTTAGTTTCTTTACTTTATATTTGTTTCATGTTATGACTTTACATTATGTATTCACGTTTTTGGTTATGTCTTCGCGTTATGACTTTAGTTCTTGACATGTCTCCTATTGGTTCATATGGTCATATGCTAGAGTTATTCCTCCAAGAGGTGGTTAGTCCCTTGAGGAGACCTCATAGCTCATGCATCTCAAAAACCAGGAGTAGGAGTACGTCATGCATAATTCACCTAGGCCCTCATGGTATAGATCTTGGACCCTCATGATCCAAGTCCTACACTCTCCAAGTATCCCTGGACTTAGTCATGGTAGCCTTGAGACACAAGGATGACTTGGAGAACATATAGCAACATCCTCTCCCTCGACACACATGGCTCCACTCCCCAAGTTTCCCTGGACTTAGTCAGGGAAGCCTTGACACACAAAGTTGACTTGGAGAATGGCTCATGATGTTGCAAAAAACAACACTCTCTCTCAGTGAGGGAGGCATTCTCTACCATGCCAAGCTTGTATCGGAAGTACACTAACTTCATCAAGGACAAAGGCTTGGTCAACACATATGATATCTATTTGGCTATCAGAATGTATTGTAGTCTCACATCACCTCTCTGGACCATATCTCTGATGAAGTGGTATCTCATCTCAAAGTGCTTTGACCTGTCATGGAACAATGGGTTATCTAAGAGCCTTATACAGCTTTGGCTATCACAATGAACAATAGTTATCTCAAGCATCTCACCAAACACCCTGGAAAGTAGATTTATAAGCCACACTACTTCTCGGTAGACATCACTAGTTGCTATATATTCCACCTCTACGGTACTTTGGGCTATGAAGCCTTGCTTCCTGTTGGACCAGGAAATCATGGCTGAACCAATGTTGAAACAATAACTATATGTACTCTTCCGATCCACTGCACTACCTTCCCAATCAGAGTTAGTATATCCATGCAACATTACTCCACCACTGGAAGTGTATCTGAGCCCATAAGCAACTGTTCCACGAAGATATCTAAGCACATGTTTGGAAACAACCCAATGTATGTGTATTGTCTCAGATATAAACTGACTCAAAGCATTCACTGCAAAACATATATCTCGTCTAGTATGTACTAAGTACATCAAGGAACCAATGAGTCGTCGATACATCGTAGGATCCACTAGATTTGAACCATAAGCTATCTCATGTAACTACGGGGGGTTCACTCAGTGAACTGGTTACATAGCACGATCGTTCACATGATATTAAATAATACCCCTAATTTCACTAAATATTGGAAAATGCATCCTAAAATTGTATTTTTGAACCCCCCTTCCAATATGCCTTTCCAATTAAGAAAACCCCTAGTTTCACTAGATATTATAGGTATCCATTTTTATCAACCTATTTTTAACACCCCCTTTATATCATATCATAAAGTTGTAACAAATAGGATCCCTAACACATCTTAGTATAAGAAAACAAGATGCTAAATAAAATAGTAGTATAATTCTAATAATGATTCCACTAGGATTGCAGGGACGACTGGTCAATTTGTAGCATTGGATAGTGGAACACCCAAAGAAATAGTACTATGGAAGGAAAAATGCGTAAAACGTAACCTAGTCAAGAGATCAACATAACAAAGAATGTAAAAGACTGATAGTCCAATTGTTAGTGCAATGCTTAGAAAATATGATAATTGTAGATGTTTCACACCACAACATGTCAATATAGCAATTTTATATCATGTAAATACAAATATAACCATAGAGAACTCATGTTTTATATAAGATTAATAAATTAAACTCCATAAAAATGAAAATTTGAAACCCTTTTGTGGATGGACGCCCCTACCTTCCTATCAAAATAAACATCATTGATGTTTGAACCCAAATAAACATAGAAAAATTCATTTTACTTTTCAATAACAACATATGATCATGTGTATAGCTTGGATTTGGGTCATTCACAAGATCCAATGAATTGCCTCCACTTCCTCTACATTTATTCTTGCAATCAAGCGAATTAACAACATTTAGTTACATTTTCTTGGCCCTTATACATAGTTTTTTTAATCTTTAAAGGATATGTAAAAAATATCCAGTGTTTGGTTTCAAGCATGCAATAGTTATAAAGATACACAGATGGTGAAACTTATATGATACCATTTCATGGTAATGATAACACATAGGGTATGTAAATAAGGATTTAGATTTTCACCTATGTTCATGTTAATTCAAATACAATATTAAGACAGATGCTTTGACTATAAGAATTGAAATTACAATTATGAATGTGCCAAACATAACTCAATCTAACAACTATTCCTAACTAGCAATGTGAAAATATTAAAGAAGATTACAAAAATTTGAAAGAAATAATTAGTCAAGAAACATTGATCTAACTTTTCTTAGTTCTAGTGAGCCAAGAAAGATTGATATCATTTTTATTGGTTGTCGTGGAGAAAGGTTTAATTAAATCTCAATGCCCACCTAAACCCCAACATAAAAAATGAAGAGTTAAATCTTTTACTTGAATGCCTACAAAAAATACAATACAATTGTTCAAGTCCAGAACTCCTAATTAACTACATCTCTTAACTTAAAGATGAAAAACAATATAACATCAATTCAAACCAAGAACGCTTATTTCATTAAATTTGGACAAATTAGGCAAATTTTGGACTAAGAAAGTGTGAATTTAGACTTTGAAAGTGTCAATATCAGCCTTTCTAAAGTGAAAAAAACGGGTTTTGAAAGTGGCAATATTGGATTTGAAAAGTGTGTTTTTCCATTCGAATAGTGTGTTTTTTTACTACTTATGTACTTTAAAATTGCAGCTTTTTTATTATGAAATTATGAATTTCAATTCAAAATAAGTGAATTTCAAATCAAAAAATGCAAATTTTGATTTGAAAAGTGTGAATTTAAAATAAAAAAATGCAAATTTTGATTTGAAAAGTGTGAATTTCAAATCAAAAAATGCCAATTTTGATTTGAAAAGTGTGAATTTAAAATAAAAAAATGTAATTTCGGATTTGAAAAGTGTGAATTTCAAATAAAAAAACTGCAATTTTTTATTTGAAAATTGCAATTTTCATTTGAAAATGTTCAAAATTTTAACGTGAAAAATTCAATGTTTAAAATATTCAGTCATTGTTACAATAACAAGTCAATCTGCTAATTTATAACATATAAAAATGGTTTGTCCTGACTTCTATTTTCTGACAAGAAGGATCGTCCGCCCCTTCTTTTCGTAGTTAATTTTGAAAACATGTATCCAGCAATTCAGCTATATCCATAATGGAGAACACAAGAAGGATCGACCGACCCTTCTTGCAGTGTCGAGCTATTATGAAAATCATATTGGGAATAAGAAGGGTCGGTCGACCCTTCAATTTCAAGGGAATTGTTAAACTAGAACACCTTGGAATTTACAACCTATAAAAATAGTTTGTCCCGACTTCCATTTTACGACAAGAAGGATCAGCCGCCCCTTCTTTTTGTAGATAATTGTGAAAACCTTTATCCAATAATTTAACTATATCCATAATGGAGAACACAAGAACGATCGGCCAACCCTTCTTGCAGTGTCGAAATATTATGAAAAGAATATTGATAATAAGAAGGGTCGACCAACCCTTATTTCAGTGTCGAACTATTATGAAAATAATATGGGGAATAAGAAGGGTCGACCGACCCTTCAATTACGAGGGAATTGTAAAAATAGAACACCTCGAAAGTTATATCATATAAAAATGGTTTGTCCTGACTTTTGTTTCATGACAAGAAGGATCAACCACCCCTTCTTTCCGTAGTTAATTGTCAAAACATTTATCCATCAATTCAACTATAGCCATAATGGATAATACAAGAAGGATCAACCGACCCTTCTTGCAGTGTCGAACTATTATGAAAAGAATATTAGGAATAACAAGGGTCGGTCGACCCTTCATTTAGGAGGGAATTGTAGCAATAGAACACCTTGGAGAAAGAGTGGTCGCTCTTTCTCTAAGAATATTTCTACTTGCCAACAAATCCTTTAAAGCAAAAATTATATAAATTTTGTTGTTAAAATTTTTATTTCTGGTATCCTAGGGTGACACGTGGAACGATCATATTGTGACATGTGGCATATTTGATTTGGAACTTTGAGCAGACCCAGAAGTATATTGTTTCTATTTTTAAAAAAAACAAAAAGAAAGAATATTTATCTCTGGTTAATCGTAGTCAAAATCATTCCAACTAATGGCATCACTATCTGTATTGTCGTCTCAGAATGTCCTTTTCCAACACAGTATCCTGCTTAAATTTTAATTAGCTTTACGGTGCATCTGGGAATGCATGCATGTGTTGCTTGTTTTTGAAATTATACATGGAATCAGTGTTGAATATAATTGTCACTGATTTTGTATCTACACCATTGCAATAAAAAGTAAAATGTTTTTTATTTAAAAAAAACAAAAAGGAAAGAATGTTTCTCTTTAAAAACTAAAATGTTTCTATTTAAAAAAAGAAAAAAGAAAAAGTAAAATGTTTCTATTTAAAAAAAAACAAAAATAAAGAATGTTTCTCTTTAAAAAGTAAAATGTTTCTATTTAAAAAAAAAATGTTGGTGCATCCAGCAAGTTGGAAAGAATCAAAATGGAAGACACAATTACTGAATACAATTACAAACGAGCGGCCAACAGCTTGTGCCATACTGAGTATGGTAAAAAAGCCAGAGTAGATCAAACTGGGGAGCATACAACTAGGCTAACTGCATATAAAACCCGTGTTGACTCAACTCTTCTCGATAGGGGTTCTCACTGTCGTCAACAAGCACCAACAATCCCTTATACACCGGCTCGAAAAGGAGTTACCCTTCCCAGCAACACCTGCGGAAGGTGCTGCAGGAACCAAGTTTTTGTAGTGGTGTTGAGAATATGCTTTACCCACAAATCTCTTATCACAAAAGTTAACCATATATCATCAACTTGACAGCATACTATTTACTAATCATTCGCATATTATGTAAGCAATTCGCAGATTCAACATAAAGTAAACATTCACAATAATATATCCATTCTAATTAATCGCATGAACATTATCATTCAATCCACAACATAATAGACATAATGCAACATTCACCACTGCGTAGAGCCAGAGACAGACAAAATTAGAACTATAATCAGACATCATGCATTCATTAAACTCTGCGGTAAACCCATCGTAGGAATAACCAAAACATAATGTTGCGGATTCAAATTAGACCAAAAAGAGGATTTCTCCACTATCTCTCTCTCTTCTAATATGCCCTTAGGCTTACAGTTCACTGAATCTATTTATATGCTATTCAATGGTCCATATTGACTGATTCTAACAATTGAATATTGACCGAGTAGCCCCCATAACAAAACCACGCTAACATCTGGAGTTTGCACCGAGACTGAACTTCCAAAGACATGGCAAAATACACAGAAAAAACAGTGAGCCACCAGTGAAAAATCCACAGAAAAAATAGCGAGCCACTAGCGAGCCGGACGCTGACCACCAAGACCGGGACGAACGCAGACCAAGAAGACCAATCAAGGAGCAGGGTGCTCCCCCCGTGGGGAAACTGGTTCTTCATTAGGGAAGTCCCTTGAGGTACTATCCATGTAATCTTTCAAAGCAGACTTGAGCAAGCGAACACCAGCTGCATGAGTTTGTTGGCCACCTTTTATAATTTGGAGGGCTTCACGGATGCCATGAGCCAATTGGTTCCTTGCTTGAATTTCACAAGTGAATAAGATCCTCACTGCCCAGTAGGGGTTGGAGATTAATTTTCGGCCCAAGTGGGCTTCATATTCCCAGAGAAGGGACAATTCGTGGTGTGCTATCTGCACCTCTATCGGAGCAGGCATCTTTGCTAGATACTGAGCCCCCCAATTTAAGTTCAACAGGGAAGACTCTTCCATCCCCATGGTGTGCTGTTGAGACGAGCCTTCTCCCTGAGAGAAACTTTCCCTCCCAGGTTGTGAAGACCCTACACCCCTGTTGGATCCCCTGCGTCTACACGCCCTCATATGGGCAACCCTGATATACCAATTAAAAATACTGAACCACCAGAAATCCACCCAGAAGTTTAGCCAAGCTTTAAATTGCAGGTCTCTCGAATGGAGGTCGCCTACTCCATTGAAATTATTTATAGGAATTTCTATGCAAAGCAGGGCGGAGAGCCAACTTGACTCCCAGAGACTTTCACAGAAGCCCACATATATGAGAGGATTGCCATTAATGTCTTTGTAGAGATTGATTGACTCAAAATCCATGTAAAAGGCCATCTCGTACAATTGAAAATCAATTTTCAGTACTTGCTCGGTAGCGCGATACAACCAGAATTACTGCCTTCAACACGGAGGCAGTTATGCGTAAGGAAGCAATGATAGAAACAAATTGTGTAAACCGACATCAGCATAATGATTGAGGGCATAATTTATTGGAGGCATGACGTTACAGGGCATCTGGATGACCCCTGCCCCGTGTCATCCTCCACTACCGTCCCTTCAAACTAGCCTGCATCTATCCAAATAGTACTGTCATGAACGTTGATAGTACTATCATGATGGTTGATAGAGGTGTAGACGGCGAAAGCTAAGCATTGAGCTGCAGAGTATTAAATGCGGCAGCTCCACTACCGTTCCTTCAAACGAGCCTGCATCTGACTGAATAAAATATGCCGGCAACGTTCAGCGACTGACAAGGGCAATCTAAAATGTTGAGCAACTTTTGCCTTTGAAAGTGTCAATATCAACCTTTCTAAAGTGCAAAAACAGGTTCTAAAAATGGCAATATTGTCTTTGAAAAGTGTGTTTTTCAATTCAGATAGTGTGTTTTTTGACTACCTATGAACCTTAAAATTGCAGTTTTTTGTTATAAAACAATGAATTTCAATTTAGAAGGTGTGAATTTCAAATAAAAAAATGCAAATTTTGATTTGAAAAGTGTGAATTTCAAATAAAAAAATGCAAAATTTGATTTGAAAATGGTGAATTTCAAATAAAAAAAATGACAATTTTCATTTGGAAACTGTGAATTTAAAATTAAAAAATGCAATTTCTGATTTGAAATGTTTGGATTTCAAATCAGAAAATTCAATTTTTTGTTTGAAGATTGCAATTTGCATTTGTAAATGTTCAAATGTAAGGCGAAAAGTTATAAAAATGGTTGTCCCAACTTGCATTTTTCGACAAGAATGATCGGCTGACCCTTCTTTTTGTAGTTAGTTGTGAAAACATTTATCCAGCAATTAAGCTATATCCATAATGGATAACACAAGAAGGATCAAGCAACCCTTCTTGTAGTGTCAAACTAATATGAAAATAATATTGGGAAAAAGAAGGGTCAGTCAACCCTTTTGAGAGTGTCGAACTATTATAAAAATAATATTGGGAATAAGATGGGGCGGTTGACCCTTCAATTACGAGGGAATTGTAAAAATAGAACACTTTGTAAGTTATAGCATATAAAAATGGTTTCTGACGACTTTTGTCTTCGATCCTTGTTTTTCGACAAAAGGATCAGCCGCCCTTTCTTTTCGTAGTTAATTTTGAAAACCTCTATCGATCAATTCAACTATATCCATAATGGACAACACAAGAAGGATCAACCGACCCTTCTTACAGTGTCGAACTATTATGAAAACAATATTGGGAATAAGAAGGGTCGTCCGAGCATTCAATTTCAAGGGAATTCTAAAAATAAAACACCTTGGAAGTTATAACATATAAAATTGTTTGTCCCGACTTCCGTTTTTTGACAAGGATCGGCCGCCCCTTCTTTTCGTAGTTAATTGTGAAACAATTTATCCAGCAATTCAGCTATATGGATAATGGAGAACACAAGAAGGATCAACCAACCCTTCTTGCAATGTCGAAATACTATGGAAATAATATTGGGAATAAGAAGCGTCGACCGACCCTTCTTGCAGTGTCAAACTATTGTGAAAATAATATTGGGAATAAGAAGGGTCGGCCGACCCTTCAATTACGAGGGAATTGTAAAAATAGAACACCTTGGAAGTTATATTATATAAAAATGGTTTGTCCCGACTTCCGTTTTACGACAAGAAGGATCGACCACCCCTTCTTTTCGTAGTTAATTGTGAAAACCTTTATCCAACAATTCAACTATAGCCATAATGGAGAATGCAAGAAGGATCAACCGACCCTTCTTGCAGTGTCAAACTATTATGAAACGAATATTGCGAATAAGAAGGGTCGGTCGACCCTTCATTTAGGAGGGAATTGTAACCATAGAAAACCTTGGAGAAAGAGCAACCGCTCTTTCTCTGAGAATATTTCTACTTGCCAGCAAAGTCTTTAAAGCAAAAATTGTATAAATTTTGTTGTTAAAATGTTGATATCTGCTATCCTAGGGTGACATGTGGAATGATCTTATTGAGACACGTGGCATATTTGATTTGGCACATTGAGTATAGCGAGGTTACTAATGTTGGTTTAACCACAACACAATCAGGAAATGAAAATTCACTGATAGTAGTTTTAAGGATTAGGCACATGCAAGATTACCCTATAGTTGAAAATGCTAATTGAAAAATTAACATGAATTTATTAATTTATGTTAATCATTTGCAGAAATAGATAAATGTTTTAATTAAATAAATTCACTTAAAACATAAAAGACACACAGATCTATAGTAAAGACAAATCCAAACTGTAGATCAATGTATGGATTATTGATTGCAAAAATTAAATAGTATTCATAAAGAATCTGAAGTGAAAATCAACATTCATGAACACTGTAAAGGAGATTAATTACTTATCTGCTCAAATTACTATCAACCAATTAAAGTTAACTGATGGAAAATTAAGGGTTCAAGCGCATTCAAGCTTGACCTGTAACTGATATGTCAATTGAAAAATTAACATCAATTATAATTTTCTGTAAAAACCATTTGTAGAAATAGCTAAAAGTTTTAATTGAATAAATTCTTTTAAAACATTAAGGATACACAGATCATAAGCAGAGAAAACTCAAAAATGTAGATCAATGTAATTCTAGATTGCAAAAGATTAAACAGTATTGATAAACAGCCTGAAAGTGAAAATCAATATTGATCAAAGAAATTTGATTAATAGACAAAAGAGTATGCAAGAGAATAACATAACTGTATTACTGAAAGTTTGCACAAAATTACAAGCCCTGCATTAACCAGAGTATGCTCAGTCTCTTATGCTGATTTTCTCCTCCAAATTCCATCATGATCCCTAGCCTACGAGATATCTACCCTTTAAATAATAATTACAATTTTGTTACAAAGGATAAATTCCCAAAAAAATAGGGATTTCAAAAATCGAACTAGGCTAATGGCCAAGAAAATCTTGCCACTTGGCTGCAATTTCTAACAATTCATCTATATTTGGATAATTGACCGACTCAAGCCCTAGTTGGGCATCACACATAAAAGTTTCTAGCTCGTTTTTAGCCAAATTATCCCAAATACCAATAAAAATGTGGATCATTCCCTCAATGGCAACAAGTTTCCTGAATAACTGATCCACGTCATCAATCTTGATATGCTCGAGGTGCTGGATCTTCTCTTTAGCTTCCTCTCATTGACGTTCAACCTGTTCTAACATTAACTTCAGTCGACAAGCACTTTCAATGAGGTCCATGGTAGGGAACTGCAACTTCTCCATGATGCTATCCACAACATACTATCTCCTTCCACAAACACCTTGTGCTTTCTGGATAGTATCTCCAACCTTATCATTTAGATCATGCAAAGCGCGCAACGCAATTCTGATTTTCTTCAGTTGGAAACTAGTGAGAGTAGGAATATTCTCAGGTCTATCCTTAATGGCCCTCTGCCATTCCAAAATATCTCCATTGGCCTTAAAGGCCTGATGTCTTTTGGCTACTTGCTGATCAAGAGTAACAGACATCTTTCCAAAAACAATGTGAGTCTCATGGATATCATTCAAGGTGTAAAACAATTCAGCTAGCAGCTTACAATGTTCATCATTGACCTGAATGGCCAAATCCTTAAACTCCAGCTGGGAAAACCTAGAGAATGTAGAGGAGGATGCACTTGCAGTTGCATCCTCACATTGCTTTTCTAGCACAGTTATCCTTTGTGTATTGGCAGCATTTACAACTTCTGCATCATGTAATTTAACCTGGAGAGAGGTATTTTTCAACTGTAGATTTTGAAACATATCTTCAAATACCTTCCTGAGATGAGTAACATAAGATTCATGTTCCTCATTGGTTTCGGCCAATTTCTCTTCAAGCTTCTTTAGCTCTTCTTTCTTTAAATCAATCTCCCTATTCAGTGTTGTCACTGAATCATAGTTTGCACCTGCAAAAACACCCATGGCTGCAACAGCATCCAATGCTTCTCGATGTATGTCATCAGACTGCTTGGTCCAAATTATTTGATTAGGAGTAGGTGCCTCCAATCCACTTTGATCCCTACTTCTCTTCTTACCTTTTCTTACCACTGACTTGGAAGCTCTGATGTAGAAGTAATCCCCAAGAGGTACTACAATGTCTTCTTCAAACTCAGTTACCAATTCAATAAATGATGAAGTCACATTTACTGTTGAAACCAATGAAGATGTCTGAGTAGTAGAAGGAGCAGGTATAGACATAGTTATTTGGGAAGTAGTTGGGGTGGAAGGGATATTTTGAATAACTGTTGGTACAGAAGTTGGGGATGGAATTGAAGTGAAGGCTTCAAAAAGTGGAACTTGGATATCATCAACTGGTAATGAAGGAGGAACTGGAGTCTGCTCATCAGTAGTTGGTGGTGATAAAATGAATGGAGGTGATTGCAGAGGGACGGTCAAATACTGGATCTCTACAATAGTAGATGGAAAAATAGGAAGTGGAACCGAGGTGGCTAGGAATGGAGCAGTGATGGTAGTTAGAGTATGGAAAAGCTGGGATATGGGGAATGGAGGTGTTACCCCAGATGACAAAGTTGAAAGAATTTGAATAGATGGAAGTAGAAGTGCTAAGGTTGTGGTGTCAGCAGCAGAGGTAGTTTTAAGAAATTGATGGTCTGGGACAGAATCATCCACTTCAATAGCATTCAATAAATATGTAATTCTTTGTGAAGTTTCAATTACTTCCTCAATCATAGGAACAGAAGAATGTACCTCATCTTCAACATCACTGTCACTAATATTGAAGGTAGGGATTTGAGATGCAGAAGTTTGAGTTTTCTGCCTTTTGGTTGGTTTGGTGACAATTTGAGTAACTGCAACAGTCACTTAAATATCAACAATAAGCTTAGGAGCTGCAACTACTTGAGTGTCTAGCATCGAAGTCATCTGAGTTAAATTCTGCTTTGATTGTTGTGATGCTTGCATCAATACCTTCGATTGTTCAACAGTCTTTACCTCTTGAGCATCTTCCATGAGACCTTTTCCTTTATCCCCTTTACTGCAGGTCAGCATTAGTGGAGCAGGTGCTTTCTGACCTTCTTTCTCCTCTCTATCCTTTCTTGCTTGCTCAATGAGGTTTAGTTCCATTGCTTTGCAACTCAAAACCGTAGTCTTAAGTTCATGTTGATACTGCATGATATGGTTCTGTTCATCTTTACTCTTAGCCCTTGCCAAGACTTCATCAAAGGTATTTACTCCCTAATAGATGGAGTCATCAGGAAGTTCTTCATGAACAAATCCATCCCTCACATGGTTGTGCTTGAAATGGGCATCTAGAACACCTTTAGGATCATGTCTTCTTTTGGTCACAGAACCCAATTTTAAAGCAACAATTTTGTCACCCAACACTATAGCCCAAGTTGAATTTGGGATGGCCAATGGCCCAAGGTTCAAGGGGAACTTAGGCCACACCTTCCTCTTAGGACCACTTAGCTTTAAATACACATCATCGGTAACAGTTTGATAGGAAACCTCTTCAATGACCAATCTGTGAGGAACTATCCTGGGTAGAAGATGAACAGTACTGCCTCCCCAAACTCTGACATATGAGAAGGATTCACACACATACCAGTCACCAATTGTGGCAATGAAGGTTCTGGCATCAACTGAGAAAGCAGGAGCCTATTCTCTAAAGATTTTGAAGTAAATACTTCAAAAGAAGTGATCACAAATGTCATAAGGCATATAATTGTTCTCCCATAATGCTGAATGATAAATATGCATAGGAGGATCTGATGGAGTCCAATTCCATCCCATGTTGGGATATTGGAATTCTGCACAAAATATATCAATGACAAAAGCTGAAAAGAAGAAATGTGGCTTCTTCACAGCCGGTGCCTTCTGATATGCTTGAATGGATTTTTTGAGTTCAAAAGACAAGATTGACGCCCAAGGGAACGACTCACCAGTCGTTAGAACATGATGGGCTATAGGAGCCCACTCAACTTTAAATATAAAACAATTTGGGAGACCATAGAGTCTACATAGCATGGTATCCAATAGGGAATAAGGTTCTCTAAACCAGGAAACCGGGTACATGTTATCAGCCCTACGGATCAAACTGCCAGGTTTATTCATCCATGACTTCAACATTTCATTGAAATTGTACCTGGTCTTAGAAGATTCCATGAACTCATCATTAAGGGGTTGCATAGACCGTTTAAGAGCATAAGCTCTGATGAAATCCTTAGGGAGGAAGGTAGCCAATTGTGACCCTGCACTGTCATTAAATGAACGGTCTTTAGGGTTAGCGTGGTCCACAATCCATTTAACCGCATCAGTATAAGGCAAGATAGCGGGTCTGGCAGCAATGACATGAAGCTGGGAATCCCTAATTTTCTCATACGCCAGCTGGTCATTTTGAATGTCTGATAGGTCATCATTATCGAAAATTGAATAGCTTCTTGACCAGTCTAGCTGATAGGTTTCAGTGATTTTATTACTAGTGTCCGAGAAAATACCGAAATTTGGGTCTTTGTTCAGTAAATCCTTCTGAGCAGTTTTACAACGTGTATTGCTCGACATGTTTGAAACTGGAGGGTTTTTGATAAACGAATGAACAAAAATAAAAAATAAATAAAAATCTCGAAACAATAGATAACTGAATAAGAGGAATGAGCAAAACCAACCTGTTTTAGCTGAAAGTAACGGGTCACAGACACGGTAAAAACTTCAGAGTAAAATTCAAGCAGGAAGGTAATTTTCGAAAGTAAAAATGACAAGGAAAAATAGGGAAAATCACATATTTATTGCTTTTCGACAGGCCAAATCTAGACTGTAGGATGAAAACGAATCAACGACTGAGATTAAACCTTGCGGGATGCAGGGTCAAGTTGCGGGAGTTTTATTTTGGAACTATGTACATTGTTCCCCCAATCCTTAATCCGTAAATGCGGGTTGAGGTTTGTGGGATCACAACCTAAAAACCAACAATAAAAAGGTTCCCACAATCCGCAATCCGCAAATGCCGGTTGCGGGATGTGGGAGCACAAACAACCTTTTATAATTCAAATAATCTTTTGCAATCGGAAATTACGGGTTGTGGGTTGCGGGGCCACACAACACACCTTATTACTTGAACCACTTTTCCGCAATCCGCAATTAAGGGTTGCGAAACGAAAATTTCAAAGTCTATTTACAAAGTCTTCCTGCAATAAGCAATAAACGGGATTGCGGGATGAAAACAACTTGGTGGAAAAACTCAAAGCTTCCCACAATTTCAGAAAAAACAATAAAAAAACGGACAAACTAAACTTCATTTAAATCACCCAGTGTAATCTCATCCGCGGGATCAAGACAAATCGACATTTAAAACTTAAACATGCAGGAAGGAAAAGAAAGGTTGCGGGTATTTATTTCATAAATGTTCTAAATTTTAATGTGAAAAAATGAATGTATAAAATATTCAAGTCATTGTTAGAATAACAAGTCAATCGGCTAAGTTATAAGATATAAAAATGGTTTGTCCCGACACCCATTTTCCGACATGAAGGATCGGCCACCCCTTCTTTTCGTACATAATGGTGAAAACTTTATCCAACAATTCAGCTATATGAATAATGGAGAACACAAGAAGGATCGAGCGACCCTTCTTGTAGTGTTAAAATATTATGAAAAGAATATTGGTAATAAGAAGGGTCGACTGACCCTTCTTGCAGTGTAGAACTATTATGAAAATAATGTGGGGAATAAGAAGGGTCGGCCGAACCTTCAATTAGGAGGGAATTTTAACAATAGAACACATTGGAGAAAGAGCGACCGCTCTTTCTCTGAGAATATTTCCATTTTCTAGCAAAGTCTTTAAAGCAAAACGTCTATAAATTTCGTTGGTAAAATGTTGATATCTAGTATCCTAGGGTGACACGTGGAACAATCATATTGTGTCACGTGACATATTTGATTTGGAACATTGAGTATAGCAGGGCCATAGAGACACGGGAAGGGCCGCCATCACCTTTGCCAGCAGAGTCGGTCTGGACCAAGCTTCGACTTATAATTGCGTGTTGGCTCCAAGAGAAGGTGGCGTCGAGATTATATAGACTTTCGTCCAGGGCAATGAGCTTGGCCCTGGTGGCCAACATTTTGTTCTGAGTAGAACCCCAGTTTCCCAGCATGTCGTCCAGAATCTTCCCCAACATATCTTCATGAGCCAGTAGTGATTTATTGAACCACCATTGGAACCAGAGGCCAAGTGATCCACCACTAGAATGGATAATACAATAAGGAATTCAGCTATAGCCATAATGGATAATACAATAAGGATCGATCGACCCTTCTTAGAGTGTCGAACTATTATGAAAAGAATATTTGGAATAAGAAGGGTCAGCTGACCCTTCATTTAGGAGGGAATTGTAACAGTAGAACACCTTGGAGAAAGAGTAGCCACTCTTTCTCTGAAAATATTTCCACTTGCCAGCAAAGTCTTTAAGCAAAACGTCTATAAATTTTGTTGTTAAAATGTTGATATCTAGTATCCTAGGGTGACACGTGGAATGATCATATTGTGACACATGGCATATTTGATTTGGCACACTGAGTATAGGGAGGTTACTATTTTTTATTTGATTTGGCACATTGAGTATAGCGAAGTTACTAATGCGGGTTTAACCACAACACAATCAGGCAATGAAAATTCACTCATAGTAGTTTCAAGGATTAGGCACATGCAAGATTACCCTGTAGCTGGAATGCTACTTAGAAAATTAACATGAATTTATTAATTTTTATTAATCATTTGCAGAAATAGATAAATGTTTTAATTAAATAAATTCACTTAAAACACAAAACACACACAGATCATGAGTAAAGACAAATCCAAACTATATATCAAACTAATTAGAGGTGGGAGGAAGGATATGATTAAACATGACAGTGCTTTGCAAAGAAAACCAATCAGAGGCAGGATAGCGACCTGCTCACAGTTAAAGAGCTTTTGTTTGGTGATTAAAGAAGAAGATGTGAACAACCCATCAATATAGAGCTTATGATAATAAATTATATACCTACTTTAGCAGAAAATGGTAGTGGATGCTTGAAATGAAAGCAACAGAGCATAATATTTATGACTTTTGTCCCGATACAACACTTGTCCAAGCATGAAAAATCATAACAGTATGAATTAAACAGTGAGAGAAACATTCACATAAGAGAAGAAGTAAACAAACTGTAAGACGAATAACACAGGAATCTCTGATAGAAAACCTTGCTCGGCCTAGCCATATTTTATTAAAATATATCTCAGAGTGCTTAATAACACAGGGAATTCACGAGTCGAACAAAAGTTTCCAACCCTTTCTCCTTCTATTACATTGCTTACATAGATGCTCAAAGCCTTCCGGCTCGAGCTGCCTCAACAGGAAGTTGTTACAATGTAAGTGACACCTATTCAAACAGGTTCACCACCCTCAAGAATTAGTTACAACAAAATGACAATGCTGGTAAAACTAGCTCAATTTCCTTTTAAAAAATTACTGAGCATTTTTACCGAAAGACAACAGACGCTAACAAAATAAACAAAATGCTTCAGCGAATATTTCCTCCATGCTGCTATCCCACGATCATCAAATATTCAGCGATTCAATATTAGCTTTCCCTTCCCATATTTCTCAACGAGCTTCCATAGCTCGGCAGCTGGCAACTTTGAGGTGGCCAACTCCTTCATTAAGACTCGGATCTCAGTGTGGTCCCTATAAGAATAGCTTCGCAGATGTGCACTAGCCTCCTTGAACATCATGCTTAACTCAAAATCCTTTGCCATTTTATCCACCACTGTCTTCCCTGATAGAAACTGATCCATACCTGCAAAATAGTTGAAATGCACTTTACATCCTGCCAATTTCTTCTGATATTCTTCTTCTGTGAGCATTGTTCCATCCTCCTCCCAAAAGAGAGGTAGCCCTTTCTTGAACAAAGGGTCAAACATGTCTTTGAAATACTTGATCTGCTGCGCCATGACATCTATTTGAGCTTGAATAGCCTTTACCTATTGGTGCTTGTGCATCACTTTTTTGGCTCCAATGATGATGGAAACCCTATCTGTTACACCAGTTGTCTTGACCTGCTCCTCAGATAATCCCTTCAGGAATTCGATGGCATTCTCAGTATACTCTACAAGTTTTTGTTCAATTTCTCATTTGCTGCTGTCACGCTACTCTTGGCTAATTTTATCACTGTTTCCTTGTCCAAGACAAAATCGAGGAAGGGCCTCAATTTTCTTGCTTCTTCAATAATCCCATCCCAGATGACCTGCCTAGCCTCTAGCAAGGAAGTCTTCCATGTAGCTTGTCTTTCCAACTCATCATATTTACCCTACAACTCCTGGTGCTTGGATTCCCATGCCTCCTTTTCTCTTTCTGCATTATCCTTCAGGGTTTTCAGATTCATGTTCTACTTTTTTAATCTTTTTATTTCCACGTCTTCTAGACTAGCTTTGGCTATAGCCCCTACCAGGGAGAAATCACCAGCCTCTATGGATGCTATGGCCATGCTTTCTACTTCTTGCTCTTTCTGCTGCAATCTCTTCTCAAGCTCTTCCACTCTGGCCTTTGAGATTTTCTCACTTGCCACCACAGTGGCTATATCTATCTTCCATTGTTTTCCCTTTTCTTCAAGCTTCAATAGCTTGGCCCTATAGTCTCTCAAGTCAGTCTGCAACTTCTCCTTCTTTTCCTCCAGTTCTGTTAGCTCAAAGACTGCTACTAACTGGGTAGAGGGGATTTTCAACCCCTTTTTTAGAGATTGGATGATGTTGTCTTTTTCGTTGAGTAGGTTTTGAATAATGGCTCTTTTATCAGGTTGGCCCTCAGTGGCCACTATGTCACCCTGCAATTTCTTGATCTTTCCCTTCTGAGATTTGTTTTCCATATTTTCTTGCTTGAGCTGGCTGGCAACCTTACTCTTACTGACTTGTACCTTTGATAGCTCCAAAGTTGTCCTCAATAGTTTAGTATAAATAACATCCCCGGTTTCTTTGTGCAATTTTATTACATCTGGGACAGGGATGTCCTCTAAATTCATCCTTAGCTCAGTGGCCTTGCTCTTGGTGGCCAAGGCCAAACTCAGGGTGTTCTGAGCGAGGCTCCTGCTAGTCACTAGAGACACTTCTTTGCTTGAAATTTGCCTTAGTTCAGTATATAACTTGGACTCCTTTGAGGCTTCCCGTGAGTCCACCTTGTATTCATCTATCAAATCATCTCTAGTCTTTCTTAAGGTAGTAGGCTGAGTGGCTGCTGGGTTAAACACATACTCTTTGATCTCAAATGCTGGTAGCTTATCCACTTGTTTCTTTTTTCCTTTATGAGTCCCCACTAGTACTAGCTGCTGCTTAGATTCGTCAATTTTCTGCCTCTTTGGGGCTCTCTCAGCTTCCCCTTCTGTGTCCATAGGGACACAATTAGCTTCCTTCCTGGAGTTTATTAAGTTGATGGCCAAAGGCATGGCTGGTAGCACTGATAGGACTAGGCTAGAAGAGCCAGGCACTGTGGGTGTGTTCCCTTGTGTCAGCAGGGAGGAGCTCTCAGGTGTGTCTATTTCCATCTAGCTCCTGCTAGGACATTCCAATAAATTTGCAGCTTCTGCCATGCCTGGAATTTCAAAATGCACAAAAGCCTTACTGTTGCTTTCCTTCCTCCTGTTGGAAATGATGTGGTGGGCATCATAGTTTAAGGGTGCTTCTGTTTTGAAACCCATCTCCTTTATCTTGCATTCCATGGCTATAAGAGCTCCTTTCTTTTTTATTAAGAATGGACCTACAGTCCATGGAAACACAATATCAGAGCCCTTTCTATGATCTAGAAAGTGCTCGGCTTCTGCCTTCAATTTTTGTCTTATGAATTCTAATGTAAACATTATGGGGGTTAGGAAAACTGGTACCACGTAGGGTGCTTAAGCAAACCCATAAACCCTGATGATTGTGCCATGCTCTGAAAGGAACCAATCTCCAACCCTCTTCTCAGGAGAAAGCTGTAGTAACTCCTACATTTCTGGTAATACTCTAGGCAGCTTCTGTTAGAAAATGACCTGATAAACCTCAGACATGAGATCATCATGGAACTTGGTGTAATCAGTGTACATATCCTGAGTAAGTAGTACCTCAAGCATTTGCAAGTTTTCCTCATTGAATGCCAGGAACATTTTTAGTAAGTAGAACTGAAATCTGAAAATCCTTGTTTCCTAGAAATTCTTTAGCTGAGAGTGTATACTTTCAACCAAAACTTCATCAAACCTGAGGCATGCACATTGGGTAGACTGGATTGGATCATCTGATTCCAGGGGGCAGGTGCCTAAGACAAAAATCAAACTTATTAGAGGTTCTATGACATACATATCAGAGTCTAGACCTAGGAATTGGTGCATCATGGCGATAACACCTCTGGATTCTTCTGTGAATAGTCTGGCTTCAGCTGGGAAATCCTGTTCTTGTATTTGGATAGTAGGATTCAGACAGGACCTATAGAAATTCTATTTTACTTCAATAGGGGATTGTCTAAAAAACTGGATTAGGGCTTCCTCGGTATACCCTATAGCTTTCTGGCATAAGTCTTTTGGAACTGACAGGGATTTTCTAAGGGTTTGGGTATCGATTTCGCAAAGGTTATTGGACTTGGAACCGTCCATGATTGCCCTCTTGGTAGAAGAGTAGTTAGAGGTGCACCATTCAACAAATTCGGGAAAACCAGGGGTTTGGCCGACTATAAACAGATGGAAATAGGACTGGTGGACCTGGTGCACGTCTATACCTCGCTCCCTAACCAGTTTTAGTTTTTTTTTTACAGTTTCCATGGGGTCATCGGTCATCATAGTGTCGTAGACCTCTGCATCTCTGTCTGTAAACAGTGTTTCTATGGGTTCTCTATCACTCAATTCAGCCATTAAATAGTTTACTGTAGAGCAGATAACCTACCTATTTTTTTGAGGTATGCTTGGGCCCCTGGTTGACCTGTCTGTTTCTTCACAGCTTGCTCTTGTCGCTTTCAGATGCAAAATAGGAATCCATATCTCCGTGCATGCAAGTTTTTTATATTATTTATCCTTTGCTATCACCCCTGCATCTCCTGCGGCGTGGAAGCTTCCCTGGCCGTCCATTTTACTGATCCCTGGTGGCCTCGAATCCCGCCACATGTCGCCTCAAATCTTGGACATCAAACACTGCAACTTTTACTAACTTCGCGGATTTGGTTTGCATTGATGTTTCGTGCAAGTTAGATCCACGAACAAAACCTCATCCATAGATCTCGGCCTCCTCAGATCTGCGTCGTCCAAACCCGCGGGCCTCTACCAAAAGTTCGCGGATCTGAAAGTTTGTTTGCTCCATGCATGTCGTATCAGAGAAGTAGTTCCCAACCGTCGATTTTCTCAATTGGCTGTTGATCTGCTACTTAAGATGCGTGTGGGATAAACCTCCCACCTCCATCTAGAACACCTCACCCTTTTTGTGCGAAGCGTGCTCATGACTGCGACTGCAGATCTTCACCACCACCGATCTAGACCGTTTATTTGCTCATATATGTAACTGTAGGTGGAACTCAGCAGTTTAATTATCCTTGCAAAGTTTCAAGCTTGGGATTTGATCAGTTCACCCTTGAGGCCGTCAATACCTACCCAAATGATTCTATTTTGCTCAGACCACCAAGGCTTTCTCTGTTCTTAGAAATTGAGCCACCCAGTTTCATCCAGGACAACGCTAGTACTAACACTGACACGCTAAACAGGAAGCTAAACTTCATTTTAATCACCCGGTGTAATCTCATCCGCAGGATCAAGACAAATTGACAGTTAAAACCTAAACATGCCGGAAGGAAAAGAAGGGTTGCGGTCTTTTATTTCATAAATATATACATTCTTTCCGCAATCCTCAATCTGCAATTGGGGGTTGCAGGTTGCGGATGGAAAATATATCAAAACCGAAAACTAAGATTCCGAAATCGGCTAAGTTATAACATATAAAAATCATTTGTCCCGACTTTTGTTTTCCGAATAGCCAGTCAATCGACTAAGTTATAGCATATAAAAATCGTTTGTCTCGACTTTTGTCTTCTGACAAGAAGGATCGGCCACTCCTTCTTTTCATAGTGAATTGTGAAAACATTTATCCAGCAATTCAGTGATATTTATAATGGAATACACAAGAAGGATCAACCGACCCTTTTTACAGTGGCAAATTATTATGAAAAAAATATTTGGAATAAGAAGGGTCGAGAGACTTTTCTTGCAGTGTCGAACTATTATGAAAATAATATTGGGAATACGAAGGGTCAGCCGACCTTTCAATTACGAGGAAATTTTAAAAATAGAACACCTTGGATGTTTTAACCTATAAAAAATGGTTTCTCCTCACTTTCATTTTTCGACAAGAAGGATCGGCTGCCCCTTCTTTTCATAGTTAATTGTGAAAACCTTTATCCAACATTATTCGGCTATATCCACAATAGAGAACACAAGAAGGATCGACTGACCCTTCTTGCAGTATCAAACTATTATGAAAATAATATTTGGAATAAGAAGGGTTGGCAGACCCTTCATTTACGAGGGAATCGTAATAATAGAACACCTTTGGGAAAGAGCGGTCGCTCTTTCTCTAAGAATACTTCCACTTGCCAGCATAGTCTTTGAAGAAAAACATCTATAAATTTTGTTTTTTAAATGTTGATATCTAATATACTGGAGTGACACGCGGAACGATCATATTGTGACACATGGAATATTTGATTTGGCACATTCAGTATTAGAATATAGTTGGCTCGCATAGAATATTGGCTCGTATAGAATATTTTTTCCTATGAGCACCGCTGAATTTGGCAGTTTGAGTATAGCGGATCATATTTTAGTATTTAGGTAGTTACTCTAAGGATAATTACTTGATTTTAAGTGCAGCGGATAAACCACTTCTAAAGGCCAATTATTCTTAAGCACAATTACAACACTTAACGACAGTTAGTGCGCAAATTACAGCACTTATCACAAATCCAATTTTGTAACAAATAACCATCTATTATCAGTCCCAATGGCTATAAGTTGTATCTTTCCTTTTATAAAACTTTAATGAAAATGAGAAAATACAACTTTTTGTTGACCAAGTGGAAATTTAGAAACACAACAATTTTGTTGCTTAAAACTGCCACATAGAGAAATTTAGAAATCAATTTTGTCTACAATCAACCCTTGAGAACATCCACCACTCTGAACACTATTCCCCATATTTTCTCGTTGTTCCTTGACTACTGCAAGGCCCTTCTCGTTTATTCTATTTTTTTCTACTGCAAGGCCCTTCTTGGTGACCATGCCCATATGATGCTATTTACATCGATCTTCATGTTTTCTTTTGCGCCAACAACCCATTGTTGTTGTCTATCTAAGGATTTTTAAGTATATATATTCCCTATCCAAAAATGGTCTGGTTTAAATTTTTCCCTTCAGCAGATAAAATAATTACCTGTCGATAGTAAATTTTTTATTAATATATATTTTAAAATTGATTAAAATTTCACATTTACATAGAAAATAAAAGTTTTAACTATATAGCAAATGCTCATGGCTGAAAATATTTTCAATGTGTACATTTATTTCCAGGTATGATATGCATAGAAAGGTCCAATGCTTACGTGTCAAGTTAACAATTTGAAATTTTCTATTTTAATGCCAAGTTGTTTATGTTAACTTATAAAACAAATTAATGATCATGGAAAAAAAAAAAAAAAAATTAGAAAGGTTAGCTGTAAAATGTAAATCCAAATTCTGTTAAGAGTGACCCACAAAAATTAATGACGATTTAGAGAATAAAGTGCCCATCAAAAATCAGTTTTGGAAAAAAAGTGACAGTTTAACATGATGGTTCCAATATGACAGTACTAGCATATGACTCCTGATAAATATCACCAATCGCCTTACCCAAAGTGCTCTTTTTTATCTGACGACATTTATACCATGCATTTTGACAAACGTCTATTGTGTCTAATCTCATTGTAAACAAGCTTATTTTTCTGTCATCTCCTTCTTTGGCCACATGAGCATTTGATCCCATAGAATTTATAACATTCAACTATCGAATTTCTTAGCACATTCAACTATTGATCGAAGTGGAATTTTTTATATACAAAAATTTGAGCAACAATGTTCGGTGCGAATGTTTGAAAGGTGTGCACCCTGATTTATTGCAGGCCTGTAAAGTAACGATCTTGAATTTCATTCAAAAATTTTAGAAGAAGCTGGTATATCCACTGCTCACCCTTGGACAACATGCCATACAAGAAAACACCACTTCATCGACCAGAATACCAAAGGAGATGTCACCCAAAAATGTTCCCCCAACAAAATCGGTCTCACTCACATTTGCTAAAAAACCTATGGAAATGCAATCCTTTCTTTCTGAACACTTATGTAACAACTTAACTTTTCTCATAATAAAAAAAGATTTATTCTCATTTTTTGTGATATGTGCTACACTCATTGAAGTAGAAGCTGGTATATCATTCACCTCATTCTCAGTTATTATGATATGTGCTACCTCATTTACGGAATTGTATGGCCTTGTTCGATTACCTTTAACATGTGTATATTCACAATGGGGAGTACCTTGTTACACCCAAAATCTACTCATCATTAGATTCAGTGTATACACCCCTGGAGATACTTGGACTAAGTAATCATCCTAGGAGGATTTGCACTTAGTTCTGCAATCTTTTGAGAGGTCATCGCAAGTTGCACACTAGCAACATGCGACGTCACGCCTTGCTCCACTACAGGGTGCGACGATGTCAGTTAATGGAAAAAAATAGCTTATTCGAGATCCTTCTCGAAACTTGCTCATTTAGGGGCTTATCCCTGACCTCTAGGGGAGCTGGTACTCGACCCCTAACTCTTTGGGAGGATCCCCTATCTCTCTCCTACCATCTCTCAACCTATCCTATCCATACCCTTTCCACTTAGTCCTATATAAGTGAGGTTCACTCACATCCCAAAGGGGGGAAGACTATGATATATACATGCTGGTGAAATCTCTCTTAGAACACCTCCATTCACCTATTGGAGAACTCATACTTCCTTGGAAGGTTATGGCAATTGGCTTGGTCGAAGAAGGGCTACTGTGTTAAGTCTTGGTTGTAGTTCTATATCTCTATCATGTACTCCTCTATTTGCAGTAATACAAATGCTTTCCACCAATATTATTCTCGTGTGCAACGATATTGAGTATTTTACCTGCTTAACAGTTTACTTAGATTACTTATTGTATAGATGTCTTTTATTGGTTTCTCTTGTTTCTTGTCTTGACAAGTCTTGCAGCTTGGATCTGATGACCGTGGGACATGGATCAACATTCGGGAGAAAGGATTGCGTAGTAAAAAGGTAAGACATCTAGTACTTGATCCTTAAGTAGATCTAGGAGATGTATTTGTAGTCTGTTCTATTTGTTCTAGACTCACATTGAGATAGGGAGATCCTGCTCACGTCCGCTCGAGTGGATTGTCCGATAACAAATCTAGCGACCATACTGGGGAGTATAGAATTGGTCAGTAGTTGTCAATTCGAGAGTCATTTTCAGTTGATTGCTTGACACAATCCTTTTTTTTTCCATTTACTTCTTGGAGTTGATTTCACTATCAGATCTTCATATTGAAGACTCTAATCTACTTCCTCTGAGTTTATACAACTCATTCCCAAACCATTTCATGGTTCATTGTTGAGAGATCTGATTCATTTTTGAATTTAGACCTCGCCTGTCGCACCTGGGCAGTGGAAACAGAGTGACACTATGTCATTCTAAGTCTCTGTTCTTTACCTGGTAGATACTCATCGCACCCCTTGAATTGGCAAACTACGACATCGTCGCACTTCCCGTGTAAGAAAATTGCGACGTCACACTGTGTACAAACACAGCGTGCGCCAATTTGTCAAATTTTGACATACAGGCATCTCTTCTCTGATTGACAGTCTAGACTTTGGTTTGCTGTATGAACTCCCTCTATGCTGCAAGATCCAGCCAGAGATCTCATCTTTGATTTGTGTGTTTTTTTTGGTTTGTTTGTATCGGTTTTTGGGCCTTTTGAGATTTGGATTCATGTTTGGCCCTTTGAGATTTGGATTCAAGTTTGGCCCTTTGTTTTGTTTGGCTTGTTTGACTTGCATTTTTGGCCCATGAATCGTGCATCCTTTAGTCGTTTTGTCCCATCTCAAGGTTTTGAGATCATTTTTGGATTGGTGTGACTAGCTTGTTTTAAGGACTTGAAGAGTGTGGGATATCCATGTCTTTTTGAGCCTCTTTTTCTTGGGTTATGCATCTTGTTTCCTTTACATGCTGAGCTATCTAATGATTATTGGGAAAGATTGCTTCTTTGTCTCCACTTTAGTTCAAAGAAAAGTTTGATTTTGTCACTCTTTTGCTATATTCACAAACTTGGAAAACATAGGTATTCTTCTTGCTTTAATTTGATCATTTTAAATTCTTGGTCCCACAGTCATAAGAAGAAGAAAATTTTGTTTCAGATTTGTATCATTTGAGTTAGATAAGATTGTTAAGTGCTTTCCTTTGTCTTGCATTTGACTGGAAGCGTTTGTGAAATCCTCCTTTCCATAGCTTAGATGTGTATTTTTCAAGTGTAAGAAGATAGGAAATGAGTTATAATTATTGCATTTGGTAGATTTTGAGCCTCTCTTAAGTGCCTTTGAGTTGTTTGGGTGCTTGCCATTTTTCTTTGGGAATTTCTGAAAGATTAGAGTGATGTAGATATCTTCTCGCTTTCTGTATATAGATATGAAAAGCGTTGAGTTATCAAATTTCATTTTTGGTACATGCATTTGAAAATTGAAAAGTGCTTCATCATTTTGTCTTACACATTGTTAAGATTAGTTGCATCTTTCATTTTCTTTTCACTCTTTAGTTGATTATTGCAGAAACTTAGAGTTATTGCACTCTAGGAAGGAATTTTTCTTTTCACTACTACTTCAGTACTTTTGGCTTGAAAAAAAGAAAAATCTCTCCTTACCTTAAGTAGTTTTCATTGAAAAGGAAAGCAAAATGTGCATTATTATGTAGTTGAGGATTGCATTATGTTTACATTTATGTACTCACCTCATGCATCCACCTAACCATACAAGATAAAATTAACGCTAGCTTAGGTTAAAATCATTTAGTAACTGTGTGTAATTTAGAGACATGTTCCAGCGTCTTTAAGCATGGCAGCTGTCATTATTTTCCAGCACTGTATCCTGGGGGTATTGTAGTCTTCCACGTACTTATCGGTATATCAAGCTCCTTCACAATCCCACCAAGTACGATAATCCGTACTTGGCGTATATCGAAGAGTGTATCACGTACTCGGTAGTATATCGAAAGGTCTCTTGCTGAACGGTTGTGCATTAGATAGCACCACTACGGATTTGAGCTCCCACGTACCTTGCGTATATCAGGAGACACCCATAGGAATCCTGAAACCATCTGAGTTAACCATTTGGCCGTCTTGGAAAAGAAATACACCGAGAACAGCACTCGGGGAGATTAGCACGCACGTACTGTCCAGGTAATTGGGTATGCAGGCAAGGGTACGGTCCCAATCCTCCTTGCGCATCATATTGTTGGACCCTGTAGTGTATAGCAGTTTGCGATGCCTTGATAATCCCGTGAGGTTCCAAACTTTGAATCCACTCCTATTCACACAGTTTGCTTGTTTCTTTTAGATTTGAGTAGTGTTTGATTTGTGTGGTACTTTAGAGACTCTTAGGAAGCTTAGATATGGAAGATTCTTCTGGGACTACCAACCAAGGAACTCCATTTTAGGGTATGCCATTTGTTATTCCCCCTTGTGAAACTGTTGGTCCTCCCTTTATGGCTACGTTGAGTCTTCCTGGATTGACAATAGGATTACCAGTATCGTTATTCTCCAATCCAGTTACACCAAGTGCACCAATTGTGTCAGACCTGAGTCCTTTACCACATGAGCATCAATCTCATGGTGACCCTTCTCCTTCTCCATCGAAAGTTGAATCGGCTTCCGTCTCTTCTTCCTCTCCTACTGAAAACTCTGCTGTTAGTAAGAAGGCGGGTGAGAAGAAGAAGAAAAGGAAGATTAAGAAGAAGAAGGATAAGAAAGAGACCAAGCGCCAACCATCTGTCTTTGATGGCACTCATTCTATGAGAACACCTCGTAAGCCAAAGTTCCCTTACAAACTTTGCAAGGGTGATCACCTTCTCAAGAATTGTCCCTATCTTTCCTGTGTGTCAGAAGTGTGGTCTAAAAACCCCAAACCCCTTGTATCGTCAACCTCTGACCATCATGTTGATGACACTCCCTTGACCAGTGAGCCGTTGGTGAAAGGTCAAAAGAGTAAAGTCCTGTATCCCTGTTTGATATGCATGGGTATGCATCGTACTTTCCTTTGTCCAAGCATGGATGAAGCTTCATGGTGGTTGGAAGATATTACTAGTCCTCAACAAGTGCTTCCAACAAGTGATAGTAAGTTGTCCCTCGACCCCCCGTTGGTTGACCAAGTGATCAATTCAGTTTCATCTATAATTGATCCCACTCTTCCTTCGGAGAGTGAAGTGATTGATTCGATCTCATCTCCACTCGATCCCGCTCTTTCATTGGAGAAAGTCCAGACTAAAGTAGTCACCATGACACAATCTTCGTCTCATTCTTATCTTCCAAGTGAATTGGAAACCACTGATGTTTTCCTAGTCAATTCAAAATGTCCTAGGCAAGGGGAGACCTTGTCCATTCCTACCGGACCCCCCCCCAAGTACTAAGGTCATTTTCTTTGATTGGAATGGTCTAACAGAATCTCGTCTTCCTTCTAATATTCCTTTTCAAATATCTATAGGAGTTTCCGATAAAGAAATATTTCTTACGATAGTTGACGAAGGATATTGTGTTAGTATCTTATCCTCAACTGCTTGGCAAGCTATAGGTTCTCCTCAGCTTGTGCCAGAAACTGACCAGATTTTTGCTTTTAATAGAAGGCCTACCGAACCTTTAGGGATTCTCCCGCAGTTACCTATCATGTTGAGAGGTAAAATGGTTTATGTTGATGTCATGGTTGTCCAAGGTCCTTTAGATTTCAATCTACTCCTTGGACATGATTATGTCTATGCTATGAAAGCTGTAGTGTCCATGCTCTTTCGAGTGATGTATTTTCCTCATCATGGGAATATTGTGACCATTGATCAGCTTTCCTTCGTGACACCCACTCATCATATGACTCCTAGTCATTAGACTTCCCTGAATGTTCGACATGTTTTAGTGGTTTCTTCCCCCTGAGGATGGGGGGTACGAGCATGGTTTATGTTATGTTTCAAGCTCGTTAAAAAATGAAACCGAACACCCTAGCATAGTTTCTCTTTGGTTTCAAGCTTGCATAAAAATGAAACCATCCACTCAAGCATAGTTTTATTCCATTTCAATCTCGTTAAAAAATAAGATGGGCCCCCTCAAGCATAGTTATTGTCTATTTCAAGCTTGTGTAAAAATGAAATAGATCTCCCTCCCATCGATTCGAGTCTCTCGCTAGAGTTAGAACTTGAACCTTCATTTCATCTGTTTCTCGTTTTCCCCCCCTTGGTGAACATTTTCATATTAGTTTCTAGGTTGGTAGTTGGGTTAGCAAGCAACATTTTTAGACGAAATGAAGCTTGGGGGGCATGCCACATTTCGTATCGTCAGCAATTGTGTTGAGGTAACACTACCATGTTAAGCCGCTAACAATCATGCTGGGGGAATTTACCAACCTTTGGGCATCATGTTGTTTCTAATCGTTCCGGAATTGATACCGCGACATCCTTGAAGAAAGGAATTTTGTCGGTATGGAGGAAAAGAATGCTGGCTGGGAAAACTTCCTCTGTATTACATTATATGAATATTAATAAGGGGCCGATAAAGGTATGCCATGAAAAGATTCTAACGTACAATAGAAGAGCATTTCTCCAATATATTGTAAAAGATGTGGGGAAATCTACCTTGAAACAACTCAAAGGAAGTCCTTCTAAAGCGATGCTGTGGAAAGTGACTAAGAGCTTCGAAACGTCAAAAGAAGTTCAACAATATCATATCAAATACTTTTTGTTCGATGAGAAAGATTTTTCCATTGACATAACAAGATGTGTTGGTGCACCTCTGCACTTACAATATCGAAAGGTTGATGAGGAGGTCATGCAAAATATGGTGTATCACTTCTACATACATTTACAACAACATTGAGAGATGTTATTCTATTGCCTTTCAATAAGGAGACCAGATTGCCCTTTCTTCCTGAAAATGAAAAATAAATTGATCTGCCATCAATAAATTTTTATATATTGGATGGGCAGCATACTATTTCTACGCAGAAAATAATCATTGCAGAGGATCAATATAAACAACTCCATAAAAGGTATCGGCATCGAACATCTCGTCTTCTACATAAAGACGTTCCTCAGGACATCATCAGCAAATTATGCAAACAACAAAATTTGTCTAACAAGGAATTTGCAAACACTACATTCATTTCTTCAGTTGAAAAAGCAAGGGAGAGATGGTTATTGTGCAGTTCTCCATCCTGCCCAGGAAGGGGAAACGCTTCTAGTGATGTTTGGATGGTATAGAATTTTTCTTCTTATCAATCAAATTATTTAGATTGCTGCCTGTGTTATGAAATTAGGAAATTAACTGGAATATTCAATTTTATATGTTTGCAGTCTTTCCAAACTCAATGTATGGATATCTTTCTTGTTAATCGGGAGAGCCTTAAAGACAAGCTAATTCTTGTTTTGAAATCGAAATGACTGTGGAGAAAATGGTAGTCTGTATTCGAGCTTTACAAAAGTGGCACCTTGGATTGCTCGCCGAAGAGCATCGCTCAGGATGATTTTTCTCTAAATAAAATAAAGAGTTATGGCTCTAATTTTTTCAGACCGTTACCTAATCTTGATGAAGATGAATTGACCGTTGTGGAGGACAATATAATCAACAGATCGGTTTGGTTGAGCACATCATTCGATAACAAGTTTTGCACAGAAAATTTAAGTCAATATTGCCAACGAATAAAGGACGAGAGGTCAACCAGGCATTCGATCGTTGAATATTTCAAAGTTAATGATGTTCAAACTAATAGATCACAGAATGTCACTGACCATAACGTCATTGAAATATATAAAATTGCACCAAACCATCTCAAGCAACTGTGCAGTATTTTATGCTCTGGAAAGCAACCAAAATCTCCGAGTAAAAAGAGAAAGAACGAATCTAAAGTGGATATTGCTACCAAAATACCAATTGATGCTTAGAAAATATTGAATTTATATATAATAAAGAGAGGATGTCCATTGAAGACGTCGAAAATAGTTCACAGTTCTTTTGTCAATGTTGTTACCATGATTCTTTGGTCACCACACTCAGAACAATTCCATTTTTTGGTGCGACAGTCAACTGTGAATTTGTTGCTATGGATATGTGTAATTGTGTTATTCCATGGACAGAAGAAGACATGCTGGCGTTTTTGTACTACTTAGAAACAAATCAAGATGAATGTACTTGTATTTTTCTAGCTGATATGGAGAACTCTGGTATGATTTCTAAAGCTTTCACAAGTTGGAACAAGAAATAAAAAAAACATGTTACGGCGAATCCTACAATGGGAGTATATAGAGAATTCTCTGGGGACCTGTTTTTAGGATTCTCTATTATACAATGTTGGCGCATTGGAAATGATGAGGATATTTTATCTACTTCAGAAATTGATATGGATTGGAAAGATGAGGGCCTATCGATGCTTGATTTACCTTGACCCAATGTTAACAGCGATAGTGCGAGGAGCCATGTGTTTCCAAAATAAAGGACACATGAATTCTGGGATCACATAGTTTCCATACAAGTCTCTTCTGAAGGCACGGTTCTTTCGATGTACGCAGGAGGTAGGCTTCTTCATTCGTTGACCAAGTCTCCAGAAAGAATAGTTATTTCTATTGTGGAGACAGTACAACAAGAGTTGTTCATGAACAATTTCTATCATGAATTGGGTATAAAACAAGGTATTTCTATTAACATTTTCAGATGTCTTTGATTTTATTTTACTTTTTTATCAAACAAGGTATTTCTATTAACATTTTCAGATGTCTTTGATTTTATTTTACTTTTTTCTCAAACAAGGTATTTCTATTAACATTTTCAGATGTCTTTGATTTTATTTTACTTTTCTCGGTCGGTTATGTTCAATAACTTCTTTAAATTCCTATTCTACTATAGCTTCAAATAAAGAGCATACCCAGGTATCCTCCAATCGAATTACAATATCCAATGACGAAACTGAAGGTGATAGACAATCTACAAAGAACTACAAAACATGACAAGAAGGTAAAAAATTATTTTTCACAGATTGTGGTTAAATTAAGTAAATTATGAAAGGGGATAGTGACCTGCAAAAAATTATATAAAATGTATACCTGCACATTTCCAGGTCAACATGTGGATCATCCACAACCAGAGCAGGCATCGACGATGTCCCTGGATATTGGCCAACAAGTCACATTGGAGAATAAGGGACCAGGCGGGAGCTTGGAAAATAATGAACAAGGCGAGAGCTTGAACAATGTAGCACAAGAAGAGAGCCTTTCCATTATTGAACCTGGAGAGGGCACCTTGGTGTCAAAATGCAGTTTCTCCAGCGATGTTACTCACCAGTCAAATGTTGGCCTGCCATTGATAGGTAAAAGACAATATTTTCTACTTAAATTGATAAAAAAAAATATTCTGGAGTATATATAATGACAAACAATATTTCTATGCATCTCCCCATACAAAAATGTTATTGATATTAGAAATGGAAGGTTTTCTATTTCGCAAGAAAGTCACAGAAAATGACTCTAAAAGAGATAAAAAAGGGGAAAGGGTAAAAAAGCGGGAAGAGACTACTCTAATAAATGGTGAATTTAAACATAGAAAAACTTCATATGAGTCACGAACAAATTCCATTCGATTTTTGGATTTACTTCTTTCCAAATTCAATATTGGGATTTGGTCATCTAAATGTGGTGTCACTGAGGGGAAGCTACTGCTTACAAAATTTTTGCTGGCATGCGGTAAAGATAAATCATATGAGCAAATTTTATTTATTTATTTGGTTTCGAGACAGATGTACCTCCGATCAAGAAGGAAATACACAAAAAAATATGGAGAGTGTGTGGAAGTATTTCCCAATGCAAACTTCGGAAATTAATACATCAATGATTGTTTTGGAGGGTGATGTTGAGAAAGCAATTCCATTTCAAAACTGTATTTCGTGTAAGCCCTTTATTGGATCGTCCCTTCAGACAGATACTAAATTGGTACATGGACTTTGGCAGCATTTGAGTAAAATGCAAGAATCAGCTGATATCAGAAACTATCAAATGTAACCTATCATTGCCTAAATTTTCTAGATGTAATCTATCATTGCCTATTTTAAACCATTCAATGTGTTTTCTATTTTTTCCGGAGACGTTTCTATTTTCGTCTGAATGTAACATGATTATTAGTTCAGTGTGATGCTTTGATTAAATCAATTGAATCTGTTGTGATCATTAACTTCATGAACAAAGTGTTGTTGTTGTTGTTATATATATAGTCACTGTTCTTGTATGCAGTGAGGATATCACCGCAAAAGAAACTATTGGTCCTGGGAGTAGAGGGATTGCTCTTTGAAGTTCGGATGTTATCCAACATTGAATATTCTTCCAAACAACCTCATTTTGTCCATAAATGCTATCGTTATTATACACGCATGTTCAACAGCAAAATTATCAGTGTTGTCAGAGAGCATTTCGACGTTGCTCTGTGGTTTTCCAGGCTCAACAACATGGAAATTAAAAATTTCCTGGGTGTATTTGAATGGTTGAAAAATGAAGAATTTGTATTTATTTAGGGTCGAGAGCAATGGGAACCTAGTACTATTTATAATCACTCAATGTCTGCATACTATAATGTTGGTGAAGTACCGAACATATACAAAAAGTCCTTCAAGGATGTACTTATCCAATATGGAGATATATATAAACAAACAGACATGTTGTTTATAGATGAAGGGCAATATCAATCAGCAGATAATAGCAAGGAAAACTGCTTGAAAATGCCAACTAGTTGGAAATTTGACGGTTCACAAGAGAGAGATATAACTATAAAAACAATGTTGTGTGCTCTGTTGAATTATCTCGGGCCTCGTTCAAAAATGGGGCATTGGTTAAACACATTGAATTTGAGATGACCGTCATATTGTACAAAACAAATTCATTTAGTGATTTGTATATTTTTTACAGTTAGTACTCCTACATTTAATTGATGTAAGTTTTATTGCACAGTTCTCATCTTATTTATGGACATCGTACCATGTATCTAGTAATGTGTTTAAAAAATTGTTGAACATGAAAGCAATATACTTAGAAACATTGAACCATAATATTTTATTGACTGGTTTGTCTGTGTGTGTTTTTTGTTTGCAAATAGTACTAGAAGATTTGTTTCTAGTAAACCATTGATCATTTTTTATTTCAATGGCGTTTTGTTACACGCAATACATATAAAACAGAAACTCGGATTGCGACGACCACCGGACATCGAAACATCAACAAAGTATTATTTTATACACCCAAGCTTAAAGGAATTTTTTGAAAAATGCTTTCGTATTTTTGAGGTTGGGGTATGAACATCTACTCAACGAAAAAATGTTGACGAGTTTTTGCCTAGATTATTACAAAGAATAGGATTGAAAAGGGAACAATTTATATTATTTTTTAACACATGAAAATTGTTCTTCCGTACCCAAAGAGGTTTTTTAGGGTGTTGGAAATCCTAATGTATATCGCAATCCTTTAAGTATAGTTTGGGACACTTTGAACCATGGTTGGGATCGGACAAATACTATGATTGTCAATGAATCCGGAGAAAAACATGTTTCTAACGATGAAGGAAATTGTATTATAACAAAAACTTATAATTATTCCGACGATGTCAATGACACATTTTTGTTAGATAAATTATGGCCTTGCTTGCTGCACCTAGATGGCGTGAGCGATTGTAGGCCAATTGTGAATAAAATAAAAATGGAAGTATTTTGTTAAATAATACACTTGAATATTTGTTTGTACTAGTATGTCCAATTTCATTGTGATTATAATTCTTGTAAAGTGTTGAGTTTGGTTTCCGAAAATGTAACTTTGTTTAAATTGTATTGGTAAATCATAAAACATATAAATATGTGTGCTTGATTTATCATTCATATGATTTATATGCAGGTTATGCACCAGTGAATTTCTTTACTTGATTCATATTGTTTCACATTCTGCAATTACATAACAGTTATTAATATCATCATATTAAGTTAATTTGCTAAGTTAAGTTATTAAGCATCTAATTAACAGCTTCATAACTAGGCTTATGTCTATCATTCTAAGAACATACAGGAGGAATCCATCCATCAATGAGGTTGTGACAGCAGAAGCATACATGTATTACATAAATGGAGTTTAGCCATTCATCATTTACATACAAAATTAATACAGCAGGTAGCTTATGCAATTGAAAGAAACCTCATTCATGAATATATATTAACCTTCTAACAGGCTTAACATAGCATATTCATGGCTTACATTTATTTACACATAATTTCATTCCACAGATTGAACATATCAAGCATAATTAAATACATGAACATTATAATCCATTTTTTTTCAAAAGAAAAAATTATACTATTGTTATTCAAAACTGAATCAAATAGTACATGATGTTCCATGAGGTTACTTGACTCACTAGAGAGCCGAAGTAAACCAGATATTGTCAAAAATACTTCCTGGAAAATTACAATAATTTCTCAAAAACAGTTTGAGAATTTCATCCTTCTGCCAGAAAAATAAAAAACTTTCAGCTATTTAGAAACTTAGCCCTTCTAGGTCAAAAGCAGTCCAAAATATGGCTTAGTCAAAGAACTTTATTGATCCCTTATCAAAACATAAGTGATCAATAATTTCCTCCCAAAACAAATAACCAACTTCTTTCTTCATTGCATCTTTTGAAAGCTTATCTCCATCGATGTTGTGCTGCCTATATATATGATCAATAATTTCCTCCCAAAACAAATAATCCAAATTTTGTTGGCGCATACTATATGTTATTTCGTTATAGATGTAATAATTGCATTTCTCAAACCGGAAGGTTCTAAGCAATTGCCTGGCAATTCATTACAGTTAATCATTATGGGATCTTTAATGCTCTTCTTAAACACAAAGACCAATATGGGCAATTTGTTAGTCGTCATATTCCATAGAAAAAGTGTTGCTATTCAATTTCCAGAGGGTAATCTTGCTATGAGTGAATTTTCATTTCCTGGTTGTGTTGTGGTTAAACCCACATTAGTAACCTCGCTATACTCAATGTGCCAAATCAAATATGCTACGTGTCACAATATCATCGTTCCACGTGTCACCCTAGGATATCATTATTACAATTCCCTCCTACATGAAGGGTCAGCCGACCCTTCTTATTCCCAATATTATTTTCATAATAGGTCGACACTGCAAGAAGGGTCAATCGATCCTTCTTGTATTATCCATTATGGCTATAGTTGAATTGATGGATAAAGGTTTTGATAATTAACTATGGAAAGAAGGGGCGGCAGATCCTTCTTGCCGTAAAATGGAAGTCGGAAAAAACCATTTTTATATGATATAACTTCCAAGGTGTTCTGTTTTTACAATTTCCTTGTAATTGAAGGGTCGGCCGACCCTTCCTATTCCCCGTATTATTTTCAGATTAGTTTGACACTAGAAGAAGGGTCAACTGTCGGTCGACCCTTCTGATTACCAATATTATTTTCATAATATTTCGACACTGCAAGTAGGGTCAGTCGATCCTTCTTGTGTTCTCCATTATGGATATAGCTGAATTGTTCTATTTGACGTACATGAATTTATATTTCCCCTCGGAAATTTTAATACTTGTTATACTATACCCTATACCTTGTACTTCTTATTAATTAATCTTGGCCATTATGTTGTGCCGCTCTTGCACTTCTAGCAGGTTCCTTCACTGGCTAGATGGCTACAACTCTGGTACCTCGGCCCTCTACGCATTCAAAGCAAACCCATTCTCTCTACTCCGTGTCTACTAGGGAGCTTTCCCATTCTCTCTGCTCCGTCTGTAACTGGGGAGATTCCCCATTCTCTCTGCTCCGTCTGTAACTAGGGAGCTGCCCCATTCTCAAGGAATAATTCCTCCCAACTCATTTATGAGGGAATTGTGCAAATATTCAACCTACGAAGTATAGGCTGTGAATTCATGTATATCCTGAATTGTGAAGACTGCAAAAATACTAAACACAAGAAAGGTAGGCCGACCCTTCATTAAAGCTGGAAAAAATGGCGAAAAGGACCCCTAGAAAAAACTCGTAGTAAAATCCACACAGCAAGTAATTTTCGAAGATGAAATATAATAAAAGGAAACAGAAACAAAATCAACATATTTATTAATTCTGTATTGTTAAATCTGGGCCGTAAGATTAAGACAAGTCGACGACTGCGATCTAATCTGGGAAATGCAGGTTGCGGGTTGCGGAAACACATGCTGCAGATCCATTATTTAAACTCCTCCCGCAATTCTCAATCATGTATAACTAGATAGCCACTTCAACAAGCTATAGCATAATATGATGGTGCGTGCATTTTCTGAAATCATGAATTATGGCGGGCATTCTATCAGAGCAGTTTTGACTACTTTTTCCATACTCTCTCAATTTCCAAAGTTTCACAAACTTGCCATACTTTTTGAGAACGATGTCAGATTGCAACACTCACTAAATGATAGCACGGTAGCACTAGAACACCATCTTGTGTCTTTCCAACCTCATGACACATTCCATGTCATCATAGATGCCATGTCATCATACATGCCATGTCATCACTTCCTTTGGCGTTAGTTCTCTCTTTGAGGCTCACACGTGTGAGATATTCCCTTTCCAAAATAGAGATTAATTCATGTATAACCATAATGGTCACGAATGGAAAAATATAAATCATAAGAAGGGTCGGTCAACCCTTCTGGAAGTCTGAAACTAGTATGAAAATAATATTGGTAACAAGGGCCAGCCGCCCCTTCCTTTATGAGGGAATTGTGGAAATATTCAACCTACGAAGTATAGGCTGTCAATTAATGTATATCCTAAATGGTGAAGACTGCAAAAATACTAAGCACAAGAAGGGGCGGTCGACCCTTCAATTAAAAGAGAAATGAAATACAATTAATCTACGAAGGTTGGGACAACATTTCCCCACTACCAACTTCCGCAGTATGTGGCGGTGATCGGGACATTGCCTATGATATAACATGTAAACAATATTTTTCCCGACTTTCGACTGCTGACAAGAAGGATCGGTCGGCCCTTCTTTTAGTAGATAATTGTGAACACCAATATCCGATAACTCACCTGCATCCAGAATGGTGAACACAAGAAGGATCGAACCACCCATCTTGCAGTCTAGTACTATTAAATAATAGTAGGCAGAAGAAGGGTCGGCCGCCCCTTCATTCATTTATGTCGAGCCTCATTCAAAAGAAAAAAGTATGGTTTTGGAACCTAGATTTTGGCACTTTCGAAATGGATTTTGCAGTTTTAGAACCGGTTTGGTCACTTTCGGAACCGGATTTTGCACTTTTGGAACCGGTTTTGGCTCTTTAGGAACCGGTTTTGGCTATTTAGGAACCTTGATTTGGCACTTTTGGAATTGGTTTTGGCAATTTTGGAATCGGTTTTGGCGCTTTTGGATCTGGTTTTGGCACTTTTGGAACCTGGATTTGGCAGTTTTGGAACCGGATTTTGCTTGATTTTGGAGTTTAGAAATGCGGTTTTAGTTTTTTTCTTCAAAGTGACTTGAATATTTTAGACATTGATTTTCTCACCTTAAAATTTAGAACATTTACAAATGAAAATTGCAATTTTCAAATAAAAAATTGCATTGTTTGATTTGAAATTCACACTTTTCAAATCAGAAATTACATTTGTTTATTTTAAATTCACACTTTTTGAATTGAAGTTCATAGTTTTATAACAACAAACTGCAATTTAAGGTTCATAAGTAGTAAAAAAACACACCATTCCAATAGAAAAACACCTTTTTCAAAGCCAATATTGCCACTTTCAGAAGGTCCTTTTCAATTGCATTTTTTTATTTTAAATTCAACTTCAGAATAATTTAAAGTCACTGAATGTTTTAGAACAAAGGAGAGCAATGATGCATGGAATTAAATTGGTGAGCTGAAATTCATCGAGGAAGAAACAGAAACGATTGATAACATTTTGTTTTTTCATTCTGCGGAGCTGGAAAGTCTCGAGATTTCCGACTGTCATCGGACTGACTATAAAATGTAGTGGAAATGGGTGAGGTGCGCATCTTTAAAATGAGTAAAACAAATTATGCACAGTTAGAAGAAGCTGACAGCATGATCTGGAGGCACAGAGATTCGAAGATAGCCTAGACACGGCAGTATTGCATCTCTCTCGAATACTTGCATAGAAAACAAATAACTATTTATCATGCTGCTGTAAAAAGAAACCATTTCCAACAAATGAAAAAATAATCGTTTTATTGCAGCCAACGCGTGAGCACACATATCATCATGCACAATAAAAACAGAAAAACTATTCCTAAATTGCCAAGTGCACCATAACAGTTGGTCTGGGCATCCCGCTTGGACAGGTTAGCTCCTAACACAGTTGGTCTGGGCATCCCGCTTAGACGGGTTAGCTCCTAACACCGTAGTTAATGGAAGCAAAGGCATTCAACCAATGAAATATACTTTGCAAATGATAGGCAAACACTTAAATTAGACGTGTGTATAATAATGACTACAAAAATTCTTTCTTACCGAGAAAAACCTTTTGTGGATATGTAGTCTTTCAAGGTTGGGAAGTTGCTCCAATAAGTTGAGAAGAGGAAGAGGCTTCGGAATATGGATATTAAGATTCTTCAATGATTTCAAGCTACCTATTATCTCCCCAAATTTCTCTACAGGAAAATGGTGCAATAGATCCATTATATGAGAATGTTTCTTCATCTACCATCTACCTATATGAGAATGTTTCTTAATCTCCCTATGTCCCCTCCTGGTTGCAGGAACATAATGACAAATCCATGCATACCTAGGGAATATAAGGCGAACAAACTGAAAAATTCCGTTTTAGTTTGTTGTGAGTGGTCATTGTGTTGATGGATTAGCCTATATATAGTGAGTGGCTACTGTGTTGATGGATTGAATGGGATGGGATTTTGGGACGGATGGGGAATGGTAATTATCACAGTGTGGTAGGATCATGGTGGTCAAATATGTCTTCTGTAGCGACAACAGATTTTGTTGGATTAATCGTACATGTATCACTCCAATCGATTCCTTGAAAATCCAACGGCCAACATGCCTACTGCCAGTGCATTAAATGGCCTATAGCAAGCTTAATAATATTCGCTGTAAATGAGGGATTTTTGCCCGCGCGCTGAGACGATTGAGTGGTCATCACTCACCCTTCTAGGGTTTCCCTGCGCGCTTGCTCTGCTCCAGGCCGCCGCCCCCATGGCCACGCCTGGGGGAGGGAACTCCCCTCCCTCCACCCCTCTCTCTGCTAAAGAAGCGTTCTGCAGGTTGATTAAGCCATCAGGAAAGAAAACTATGGCACCTGCCATCCCGAAATTTATCAAGAAACTCGATTTTGTTCCAGAAATCGGCCTCCCGGTTGAACAGCCCATCAAGATCGCCCTGGCCTTGGCCGAGCGAGGATTGGTGGACCAGTTCATGGGGCTTTGTCCCTCAACAAGGACCACAGACAATTGGATCCAAAGGAATTGGAGACCCCAGCTTAAGAACAACGTCACCTGCTATCCGGTCGGACGGGGATTCTTCATGTTTGAATTCATAGCCAAGGAGGACAGAAATCTTATCTTCAGAAGCGGCCCGTACTTCATGGGAACACAAGGCCTCTACCTCAACAGATGGACTCCGGATTTCGATCCAGAAATTGATGTTCCAAAGGAAGTTCCGGTATGGGTGAGGCTCCCAAATCTCCCCATCCACTGTTGGAACATCCAAACATTGGAGAAAGTCGGGAATGTGCTTGGGAGATACATTGACAAAGCCGAGAACAAAGGCCAGTACACATGCGCCAGAATATGTGTAGAAGTAGACCTTGAAGTAGGCCTCCCGGAAGCAGTTAAGCTAAAAGTTGGCTCTTGGCACCACTAACAAAAGCTGGATTATGAACAGCTGCCCTTCAAATGCCGCCATTGCCATGAGCACGGTCACTTCTAGAGGAACTGCCCCAAAATCCAAGTCCCAGAAGAAGGAGAAGGGTGGCAGAAGGTAAAGAAAGGGAAATCTACCTCAAAAACCCAGGAAAGAAAGTCTCCGATCGACATGTAGAAAAACAATCAACCTTCAAGCTCCACCAAGAGTCTCCAGGAAGCTGGAAATCCACCCTCTATTGTGATCCAGGTCGAAACCGAATCCCCAAAGACTGCCGATAAAACAACTCCAGATGCGCATCAAGAAGCAAGGAAATCTCCTCCAACGGTGATCCAGGTCGCTGATGAACCTTCAGGGAACCCAACCCCAACGCCTCAGGGTGCTAATGGGAACCCAAAGGCTGTTGAAGACCCTGGCACGGGTAGCAAAATCCAAGCCGTTCAGACCACTAGCACTAAAGAGGTTGATCCCCAGGAAGCCACTCCTCTGGAGCCGGGGGAAATCCCAAGCCTAGATATAGTGGTTCCAACGACAGTGGACTCCTCCTGCCCCTCCAAAGAAACAAACGATGATTTAACGCTGCTAGAAACGGATCTAGGAGAAGACACAGATGATGGATCCTCAAGCAGTTTTCATGCAGCTCCAATTAAAAATCCAAGAGGAAGAAAGTCAAAAAAGAAGAAAAGAGATGAAGCAACCTATGCGGCGGTTCTTGAAGGCTCCCAAAAATCTCTGAAAGCAATGATGAAAACCAGATCCAAGAAAGGTACGGCCTCGGCCTCTAAAGGGGCCAACCCCACCTCACATAGTACTTAATGCGGTACATCTCCTGGAACTGTAGAGGATTAGGTTCTGCTCTAAAAGAAGAAGCTCTGAAAGATCTTGTCAGAAATTATAAACCTGAGATTCTACTAATCCAGGAGACGAAGCTGGAGGAAGCAGATCTCCTCTAGGCAGGTAAAAAGTTTTGGAAAAAAGGCCCAGGGATCGCCACCAGCTCCAGAGGTGCCTCTGGAGGCGTTGCCACATTCTGGGACTCCGCGCTTTATGATCTAGTTGCCGAAGATCGTACCATGCACTGGGTTTTCACAAAACTCAGCCATAAAAGAACTGGCCATTCTGTAAGTCTCTTCAACCTTTATGTTCCTGTTTCACATTCGGAAAAAAAATCTTGTTGGAATATGCTTGAATCTTATCTTAACCTTCAGCAACCAGAGAATATTATTGTAGCAGGAGATTTGAATGTCACTCTGGCCTCCAATGAGAAAAAAGGGGGCTCTCCAGTAAGGGACCCGTCGAGGGAATAGATTGAGGACATCATCCTTTACTGGGACCTGCTGGATATCAAACCAAACAAAGGGAAATACACGTGGTCCAATAAGAGGATCGGGCCCGGGCACATCGCCGCCTAGATCGATATATTTCTGGTCCATTCTTCCTTCCTCTCCCTGGGATTGCAAGCTTCCTCCAAAATCCTCCCTCACTGCACATATGATCACCACCCCATCTCACTAGATCTGATGCCCGACCAAGACCTCAGCCCCATCCCCTTCCGGTTTAGCCCTCTCTGGATCCAACATGAGGACTTTATGAAAATTGTTGCTTACTCCTGGGGAACCCAGTTAAAAGTGTCGCCTTCCTTTATCTGGGAAGGAAAAATTAAAAGGCTGAAATACGACCGGAAAAATTGGGCAAAGCTGATCACCTCCCCCATCACAAGAAGGAAAAAAGCTCAATCTGAGTTGGAAGCCCACCAAATCTATATGGAAACTGGCCCCATATGTGAAAGCCTTCTCCGCAAGGAGGAGGATCTTCAGAAATCCTACCACTCTGCCTGCAGACAAGAGGAGGAATATTGGCGTCAAAAGTCCCGAAGTCTTTGGCTTTTAAGCGGGGACAAAAACACCAAGTACTTCCATAAGCAGGCAGAAGCCCGAAAGAACTTTAATACTGTCACTTAAATAAACTATCAAGGTGTGCTTCTGAAGGACTTTGAAGACATAAAGCAAGCGGCAGCGTCTACCTTTCAAGACTTGTTCACCTCCCCATTAAACGCCCAGCTTGACAGCTCCGCCCACCCCTTTGATCCCATCCCGTCCCTCATCACTCCCGAAGAAAATGCCACCCTTACCGCCCCTATGACCATGAATGAACTAAAATCAATATTAGAGCTTATGAAGCCTGATAGTGCCCCCAGGCCGGATGGTTTTACAGCCCGTTTCTTCACTTGCTGCTGGCAAATTATCAAGAAGGATCTCCTTAAAATGGTTTGGTTCTCACAGGAGACCAAGAAGATAGGCGGAAGCACAAATTCCTCATTCCTAGCCTTAATTCCGAAAGAAAAAGGAGCCACCTCATTCAACCGCTTCAGGCCGATCTCTCTCTGCAACATCAGGTACAAACTTATAACCAAGATCATTGCCTCCAGAATTAAAAGAATGCTGCCAAGGATCATCCCGGAAAATCAAGGCGAATTCATCAAAGGAAGAAAAATATTCGACAACATCATCCTTGTCCAGGAAGCAATCCACTCAAGCTATCTCCGTAAAGAGAAAGGTATGGTCATCAAGCTTGATTTAGCTAATGCATTTGACCGAGTAAGGCATGATTTTCTGTTTGCAGTCATGGGAAAGCTCGGCTTCTCAAACTCCTTTATAAGTTGGGTCAAAGGCTGCGTAAGTGAGCCATGGATAGCACTGTTGGTCAATGGCCGTCCCACCAGCTTCTTCAAATCCTCAAGAGGGCTAAGACAGGGCTGTCCACTGTCCCCTCTGCTCTACGCCATTCAAGCTTCAGTGCTAAGCTTTCAGCTCAATTACTGTCAAGAAATTCAAACCCTCCCTGGCCTGAGGATGGCAAACAATGTCTGGGACATAAATCATGCCCAATTTGCAGACGATACCCTGCTCTTGGGGGGAGCAAGTATCCACTCAGCCAACCATTTCAAACAAGATCTTGAAGTATACAAAGAAGTTTTCGGCAGCAAAATAAACTTTCAAAAGAGCAAAATCTTCAGCTGGAATTGCTCGGTCAGAGATCTAAGGGAGATAGCCAGAAATCTTGGAATGGAAGTAGCACTGAACTGGGATGAGTTCATCTATCTCGGCATCCCTATCTGCAAAACCAAATTAAAATCAGCAAAATGGGAGCCAATCCTAGATAAAATAAAGGAGAAAATTCAAAACTGGAGTGCCAATTGGTTAAACCTTGCGGGGAAAGCTGTTCTCCTCAAATCGGTTTTGAACAGCATGCCTATCTACCAATCTTCAATTCTGATGGCCCCTGGAATAGTGATCCGGAAAATAGAAAGCTTGCTCAAGAAATTCATCTGGGAAGGGGGGAAAGGGAATGAAAAAAAGCTCCACCCTGTCAGCTGGGAAAAAATCCAAAAGCCAAGGGAGGAAGGAGGGCTTCAAATCCGAAACTTAACTTCCCAAAATCTGGCTTTAGGAGCCAAGCTGCTCTGGCAGATGATAACAGGGAAACAGAGCTGGAGTAAAGAAGTTTTGCGTAAAAAATACTTTCCAGGAGTAAGGAAGAGATGCCTAGACTCCCCGCCCCCGCTAAGAGCTGGCTCTCCAATCTATGACTTATGTATCAAAGCTCTGGATCTTTTCAGAAAGAATCTCTACTGGATTCCTGGGAATGGGAAAACCATTAGAGTCTGGGAGGACTCTATACTGGGAGAAGCCCCTTTGGGGCAGCACAGGGAAGTGGATAACATTAAGCGGTTGCTTATAGATAAAGGAGTCACCACCCTGTGGGACATTTCCGAATGGATTGACAACTCCTAGGTAGGCTGGAACTTGGGAAATCCTCCCCAATACTTAAAAACTGAAGCAGACGCTCTATCAAGCCTCCTCCAAGGCAAGTCACCACTGAAAGAAGATTCCAAAGATAAAAGAGGATGGGGATTCGGCTCAGGAAAGTACTCTGCTGCAGAAGGATACAAGATCTTTAATGCAATACCCTATGCTCTGCCCAATCCAGATATCTGGAAGTTTCTTTGGACCAAAGCCTTCATACCCAAAATCGATATGTTCTGCTGGACACTGGCCCATAAAAGTATCCTCTCAGGAGAAAACTTGAAAAAAAAGAGGAATGGAAGGCCCAAACCAATGTCCTCTCTACAAAAATGCTGATGAAACCTCAGATCATATTATGATCGGCTGCCCATTCTCCAAAGAAGTTTGGAAAGAAGCTCTCGGGCTCTCAGGTATTAATATCCCGGACACAACTCAGACTCTCCTATCAGAATGGATGAAGCTTTCTCCGTTCTGCCTGTCCAAAAAGCCACTGCTACAAGCTTCCTGGAGATGGGTTCCGAAAGCCATCTGCTGGAAAATTTGGCTAGAGAGGAACAGCCGCATATTCAGGGGAAAAGACAGTCCCCCTGCTAAAATAGTTGTGAATGCCAAAGCAATTGTAGGGGAAGCGCTTGAACACAGTCCCGCTCAGCATGACACCGCTCTGCTAACGCCAGAAGAGTCTAAATGGCTAGACCACTTTGTTCCAACCATCAGATAAGAAGCAGCACTAATCTTCCCAATCCAGCTGAATGGGAAATCAGGATGGGTGAGTCTGATTTCATCAAGTGGAAAGCATCATTGACAGAGCTCTGTCTCTTCTTCGATGGGGCATCCAAAGGTAATCTGGGTGCAGCTGGAGGGGGAGGATTTTTTGTATCGGCAGTAGGAGCAATTGTGAGTAGTTATGCTTGGGGTCTAGGCACCGAATCCAATAATGCAGTTGAATTTTGTGCCCTCTAGCAAGGCCTACGGATAGCAAATATCAAAGGCATCACCATGCTGACTGTATTTGGTGATTCAAGGATGCTGGTCCAATCCTTAATTAAAAAAAAAAGACCGGTTCAAATCAAGTTAGCTCTAATCTATCAAAAAATACAGTTGCTGTTAAAAAGTTTCCAATCAATAAGCTTCTTTCACGTGTTGTGTGGACTGAATCATCAAGCTGACAGAGAGGCAAATCGAGCGGTCCTCCTGAGCAGAGGAATACTATACAGAGATGGGAAAGAAGACCGATGTGACATTCCCTGAAATGAAATCCCTTTTGATCTCAATTTGGCTTGACAAAATGAACTACAGTGTACAATGGCATCATTGTGATTCCATCTCTGACGCTCTGGGGGAAAAATATCTGCAAAGATTCGATGGATCACATGGCAAATGTGATACTCATATAGGCTGGCCCCTTTATTTAACCAAGGCGTCCCAAAACTCTCTTCACAGTAGATCTGAAGAAGCTCTGTTGAGTAAGAGGCTGCGATCCCCCTGCTATTCTAAGGCCCGAGGCACAGTCCGCTCGGCTCAGCTAGTGATCAGTCTCGTAGTAGATTGGCAGCTATGGAATCTTCTTCAAAATCGGGACCAACGTTTGATGAACGCCTGGAAACGCTGGAGCATGCGATGGATCGCCTCAAGCTGCAAGCAGACAACCAAGAGAAACGAATGCAAGAATCCAAGGTTGCTAGAGAGCAGAGCTAGAACCTACTTAACGATGACATTAGGAAGCTCCGAGAAGATCACACGGCCTCACTGGAAAATGTGGAAGAGTTCAAGGAAGAAATACAAACAGACCTCAAAGATATTGCAATCCTGCATGGGGACTTTGGCAAACGAATTAGTGACTTGGAGCAAGCAGTCAAAAAGCTCCTTGAGAAGATGGACAAGTGACCTTCACTGTACCAGTCTCCATCTTAGAGTGCGCTCCTCCCAGTTCTCTTACTCGGCCAATAAGAATCATCTCCTCTCTGTGGTTATGAAATATTTTCTCCTGAATTTGTTCCAAGACTCTCTTCACTCTGCTCTGACTTCCAGCTTCAAGCTTCTGCTTTCCTTTTGTATAAGTATTGATGTAGCCGTTGGGCAAAGTAGGATTATTCCTCCACGAGGAAACGAGTATGCCGACCAGCAATGCTGGCTTGAAATGTGTCACAATCCTCTGTAGCTGTTTTGCAGAATCTAATTTAAATCTGCCCCTATGTTTTGGTTATAAAAAAAAATATTCGTTGTAAATGATGGATTGTATCACTCGTGTGAATAATCTCATCATGCTTTCAGTCCACATAATGTTTATGTCTTGTCACCAACAAAGTCTCTCGTTGGGATCAATGGTAATTATAACAGTATGGTAATTATCACAGTATGGCGGGATCATAAGTTTGATGGCCGATTAGAACATGAAACATAGGCACAAAATATTCAAACCACGGTCTTTGCCTTCAATACCCTTTTTTTTGGAGGATTCAGGTGTCAATATTTCAAATCCATAGGTCTCAACGATTGAAAGTATCTAGATGATTCAACATGAATGACCAAGATAACAGGGTGTACCGACAGCTACAGAGGCAATGATACTGTGAGACCACAAATGATACTATAATTATTCACTTCCTCTTGCATTTCTTCCAAGAATATTTAAAACATAGTGTTTAATAGAGAATAAAACGTAGCATGGATTCAGTGGTGCTCAGAGGAGAAAATATTCTATACGAGTCAATACTATAATTAAACTATATTTCTAATACTCAATTTGCCAAATAGAATATGCCACGTGTCACAATATGATCCTTCCACGTGTCACCATGGGATACTAGATATCAACATTTAAACAACAAAATTTATAGACGTTTTGCTTCAAAGGCTTGGTTTCCAAGTGGAAATATTCTCAGAGAAAGAGTGGCCACTCTTTCTCCAAGGTCTTCTATTGTTACAATTCCCTCATAAATGAAGGGTCGGCCGACCCTTCTTATTCCTAATACTCTTTTCATAATAATTTGACACCGCAATAAGGGTTGGTCGATCCTTCTTGTGTTCTCTATTATGGATATAGATGAATTGTTGGATAAAGGTTTTCACAATTTACTACGAAAAGAAGGGGCAACCACTCCTTCTTGTTGGAAAACAGAAGTTTGGAGAAACAATTTTTATATGTTAAAACATCCAAGGTGTTCTATTTTGAAAAGTGCCTTGTAATTGAAAGGTTGGCCAACACTTCGTATTCCCAATATTATTTTTATAATAGTTCGACACTGCAAAAAGGGTTGGTCGACTCTTCTTGTGTTCTCCATTATGGATATATCTGAATTGCTGGATAAATGTTTTCACAATTAACTACGAAAAGAAGGGGCGGCTGATCCTTCTTGTCGAAAAAAAGAAGTCGGGAGAAACAATTTTTATATGTTATAACTTAGTCGATTGACTGGCTATTCAAACAATGAGTGAATATTTTAGACATTGGACTTTTCACCTTTGTATGTAACTTCATTTCTGAAGCAAGGGATTGTTTAGGTACCTAAAATTCATGACCATTAGAGGTATGTACAGGTTCTAATTGTGAGGTTGTAGATCCTAGTGATTGTTTGTTCACTATAGAAATTGAATAACTATTACATTGAACAATACATGCATCAACATTGAATAGAGTTCCCACACAATCACCCTTAGCAAACACCATAGATTACTAGACCATTTTACACCATTTGTTAGATAAAAGGAACCTAACACGAACATGAATAAGTTTTCTTAATAATACATAAAACTCTAGGCTACACACAAAACCTGGAATGCATAAAACTCCATTGATCCTCTTCACTATACCACCAAGGAATTTGATCAAGACTCTGCAATGACAAACTATGTTGAGAGGAGAATCACAAATCCATTATTCGAACTATTCCCGCAATCTGCATTGCGGGTTGCGGAAACGCAGAACGCAAACATTTACAATAATATTCCTAGAATCCGCAAATGCGGGTTGCGGGAATCAAATCCAAATATCCAGTAATTCACCTGTATCAATACTGGTGAACACAAGAAGGATCGGATGTCCATTCTTGTAGTCTAGAACTAGTATGAAGATAATATTGGGCAGAAGAAGGGTCAACCGCCCCTTCATTTATGAGGGAATTGTCCAAATATGCAACCTATAAAGTATAGGTTGTCAATTCATCTATATCTTGAATAGTGAAGAATGCAAAAATACTAACGTCACAAGAAGGGTCAGCCGTTCCTTCATTTAAAAGAGAAATGAAAAAATATTAAATCTACGAAGGTTGGCACGACAATTCCCCACAACCGACTTCTGCAGTATATGGTAGGGATCAGGACATTGCCTAAGTTATAACATCTAAACAATATTTCTCAGGACTTCCGACTGCTGACAAGAAGGATCGGCCGCCCCTTCTTTTAGTAGATAATTGTGAACACCAATATCCGACAATTCACTTGTATCCAGAATAGTGAAAACAGGAAGAATTGTACCACCCTTCTTGCAGCCTAGAACTATTATGAAAATGATAGTGGGCAGAAGAAGGGTCGGATGACCCTTCATTCATTTATCTCGAGCCTCATTCAAAATGGGGTGTCGGTTAATGAAATTCAACTTCAAATGACCGTCATATTATGCAGACACCGATTCATTTGATAATTTGTATATTTTTTACTACTTCAAATGACCGTCATAATTATTATATCGGAACACCGCAAAAACCAATTTCAAAAGTGGCAATATCAAAAGAAAAAGTATGGTTTTGGAACTTGGATTTGGCAATTTTTGAAACGGATTTGGCAGTAAAATCCACACAGCAGGTAATTTTCGAAGATGAAAAATAATAAAAGGAAACATAAACAAAATCAACATAATTATTAATTCTGTCGGCTTAATTCTGGGTCGTAAGATTAAGACAAGTCGACGGCTGAGATCTAATCTACGGAATGCGGAAGACGAGTTGCGGGGGTTTAATTGTTTTGAAATATATACAAGTTTCCCGCAATCCGCAATTGCGGGTTGCGGGACTACTACTCGAAATAAAAACAAACCAAAGTTTCCCAAAGTTTCCCGTAATCCACAATCTGCAATCCGAATTGCGGGTTGCGGAAATGCATGTCGCAAATCCATTACTCAAACAGTTCCCGCAATCCTCAATCATGTATAACTATAGATAGCCACTTCAACAAGCTATAGCATGATATGATGGTGCGTGCATTTTTCTGAAACCATGAATTATGGCAGTCATTCTCTCAAGCAGTTTTGACTACTTTTTCCATACTTTGTCAATTTCCAAAGTTTCACAAACTTGACATACTTTTCCAGAATGATGTCACATTGCAACACTGACTTAATGATAACACCAGAACACCATCATGTGTCTTTCTATGCCATGTCATCATACATGTCATGTCATCATCACACATTCCATATCATCATAGATGCCATGTCATCATACATGCCATTTCATCACTTTCTATGGCGTCAGTTCTCTCTTTGAGGCTCACACGTGTGAGATTTTCGCCTTCCAAAATAAAGATCAATTCATGTATAACCATAAGGGTCAAGACTGGATAAATATAAATGACAAGAAGGGTTGGCCGACCCTTCAAGCGGTCTAGAACTAGTATTGAAATAATATTGTGCAGAAGAAGGGTCGGTTGCCCCTTCATTTATGAGGGAATTGTGCAAATATTCAACCTATGAAGTATAGGATGCCAATTCATGTATATCCTGAATGTCGAAGACTGCAAAACTACTAAGCACACGAAGGGTCGGTCAACCCTTCATTTAAAAGAGAAATGAAGAACAATTAATCTACGAAGGTTGGGACAACATTTCCCCACTACCGACTTCCTCATTACGTGGCAGGGATCGAGACATTGCCTATGTTATAACATGTAAACAATATTTATCCCGACTGCCGACAAGAAGGATCAGCTGCCCCTTGTTTTAGTAGATAATTGTGAACACAAATATCCGACAATTCACCTGTATCCAGAATGGTGAACACAAGAAGGATCGAACCACCCTTCTTGCAGTCTAGAGCTATAATGAAACTAATAATGGGCAGAAGAAGGGTCGGCCACTCCTTCATTCATTTAGCTCGAGCCTCATTCAAAAATGGGGTGTTGATTAACGGCATTCAACTTCAAATGACCATCATATTATACAAACATAAATATCAAAAGAAAAATTATTGGTTTGGAACCTGGATTTTAGCACTTTTGGAAACGGATTTGGCAGTTTCAGAGCCGGTTTGGTCACTTTCGGAACCGGATTTTGCACTTTTGAAATTGGTTTTTGGCTATTTAGGAACCGGTTTTGTCACTTTTGGAACCTTGATTTGGTACTTTTGAAATCGGTTTTGGCAATTTTGGAATCGGTTTTGGCACTTTCGGAACCGATTTTGGCACTTTTGGAACAAGTTTTGGCACTTTTGGAACATGAATTTGGCAGTTTTGGAACTGGATTTTGCTTGATTTTGGAGTTTAGAAAAGTGGTTTTAGCCCCGTCTTCAAAGTGACTTGGACTAGAATAAGTCTAAGTTTGATGAAATTGGCGTTCAAGCCTAAATAAGCTATTAAATGAGGATTACTCAAGGCCAATAATCCAAAGAGACTTCCATCGATATTATCATTACTACACTATTATCATATTTATGCAAAACTTAGGATCATAAGCAATATCAAATAAAAATGGAAGGTCCTTAAGTTTTAGGTGGGTATGAATTGAGCCCGTGATTTGGAGGTATGAATCCATCCCACGATTTGGAGGTTATTCCTCAGCACACCCAAATAAAATAACCCCCAATATTTATATTATTATGTCAAATTAAAAACCCCCCTTGACCCCTTAATACAGGGCAATATACTTTTGAGGCTTTTAAGGGTATTCAACCCCCCAATATGAATGGACGTGATATGATATTGCCTCACTAGTGAACCCCCTGTGGGTTCGACACCATTGTTGTGGACATGGACTTACAGTCCATCATCCCAAATCTCTACAACAGATCAACTGTATACTTTCATTGTGAGAGGAAAATGTCATCTGTTGTCTACCATAAATATATACCAAGAAAATAATGTAAAAGACCCAAGTCTTTCATCTCAAACTCAGATGTGAGCTCCCTATTGCACCGAGCTATCTGTTGTTCCTCCCTAGTAAGGACCAAGTCATCAACATATAGAACTAGGATCAACGGGTGGTTATTAACAACCTTGAAGTACAGTTTGGGGTCAGCAATGCTCTTGGTGAAACTCAAGCTCTGAATATAACTGTCAATCCTCGAATACCATGCCCTCGGTGCTTACTTAATCCCATATAAATCCTTCTTTAGTTTGCATACATTGGACTCCTTCCCATGAACCAGAAAACCCACTGGATGCTCTATGTACACCTCCTCCTCTACTTTGCCATTGAGGAATTCAGTCTTCACATCCATTTGGGGAAGCTTCCAACCCAAAATTGTAGCAAGGGAAATAATAGCTCTAATAGAGGCGTGCCTAGCCACAGGAGAAAATGTCTCATCATAATCTATCCCTTCCTTTTGATAGAACCCACGAGCCACAAAACTTTCCTTGTATTTCTTAATACTGTTGTCAGCTACATGTTTGATCATATAGATCCATTTGGAAGTCACCACAAACTTCCCTTACGGTTTCGGGACCACTTCCCACACATCAGTCTTTATGATGGATTGGTACTCTTCCATCATGGCATCTCGCCATACCTACTCCCTAGCAGCTTCCTCATAGATAGAGGGCTCTACATCAATAATGTGGCTCATTAGTACCACATATCCCGAATATATCTGCATTTTCCTACTCTCTCTGAATGTACTTGATGAGAATGCCTGCTTCTCTGCTTCTTGTAGAGTCTCTCATAACCAAACATTCCTCCTTTTAGTGGGAGGTGCATCGCCTCTCTACAAGCTCTACTGGCTACATAGGGTCAACTGGATCTAAAGGCTTGTCAGTCTCCTCCCTCTGAACATGTGAACGGGGAGAGTCAAGAACTGGAGTCTCTATGGCGGGAGCTTCATGGTCCTTCATGACTGTATCGATGGATAAATCTCTAGAATGTCAGAATGTTTCCTCCTCATGGAAAGTCACATCAATGTTGACCTCAATGTATCTCTGACCCGGAACATAGATAGGATAGGCCTTTAATGTATCAATGTACCCGAAAAAATACCCTTATTTCCGGATGGCTCCATCTTTGTCGTCTTTTCTTTTAGCACATGGATGTACACTAGACATCAAAATATCCTCAATTGTACGACTTCTGGCTTCTCACCAATGAAGGATTCTTTTAGAGTCTTCTCCCATAATATGGCATGAGGACTTTGATTATGAATGTAAACTACAGTCCCAGTGGCCTATGCCCATAAAGAAGATGGAAGATCTTGATCACACATCATGGCCTTGGTCGCCTTACATATCATCCTATTCTTTCTTTTCGCAACCCCATTTTGTTGGGGATTGTATGGTATGGTCAGCTCCCTCTTAATCCCTACATCTCGACATAAATCATGAAGCTCATGGGAACCAAATTCTCCCCCATTATCTAACCTCAAGGCACGAATATGTTTCCCATTCTAATTCTCAATCAGTACCTTGAACTCTTGAAACTTGATGCATGGATAACAAATTGTAGCAGAAAACTAATTTAATTGGAAGAAGACAGATTATTCCCCAATTGAAAGAGAGTGCTACAAATCTTCATGGGACAAAGTAAGGTGAAGTAAGGAGAGTAGCTGAGGCATCCTAGATTGGTAATCCTTGCACTAACTGCAAACGGTGGAGAATAATGATGCTTGACATATATTTTGCTCAACATGGATTGATAATAATGTTTAGCATATTGCCTAGGATTTTCAAGTGTAGGTGCATGTCTACACATATTGTTGTAGGCATAGATGCTTTTGAATTCTATGTGCATTGTGATTAGGAGCTCATTTTACACTCTTTTTTTTTTACCTTTTTTTCTTCTGAAATCTTAAATTTATAAATACTAGCGGGTAATCAACTTATTGCTAATGTGCTATTTCTTTGCTTTTGTTTACATTGGTTTGAAAGGTACATTGGCCAGAATATTGTTACCACTGTGAACTCTGCAGGCTAGATATACAAACTTTCATGTTTTGTTTCTTGCCATTATAGGTCTCTATTTTGTACTCATCTATTACTCCCAAGCTTAGAATGGTTAATTACTTGTCAGTACCGTTTTTCATTTAGAAACATAAATTTCATTAAACATTTTTAAGTTCGATGTTACTTAATCAAGGGTTTTTCAATATTGATAAAACATTAAGCTTAATTTCACTTTTCACAGATCTACTTTCTAATTGAGTATCTTTTTATTTCTCTTTCAAGGAAGATGTACACTTTTTTGCAATTTATTGAAGGTAGGACATAGATTTAATGATTAAATGCATTATATTGTATAATAGGTTTCATTTAATGCCTCGAATGAATGAGATTTCTATGAACCTCGGGCGTCATAATCATTAATTATTTTCGTAAAGGTAAATTTTATGAAAGAAACAGTTTTGACGGCGAAGTTGTTAAAAGATGTGGACGCCAACATGCAAACCAGATCCAACTTCCAAGTAAATAAAATTATGCTAACTTTTCATTTCAAAGCTGATGGTGTGAAAGTTTCTTGTAGACACTGAAATTTAACTACAATTATTGTATTTTATTCTTTTTACAGAGAAAAAAGTCAATTATTGTATGGATTTAATATGATGTCTTGAATGAATTAAATATATAAACATTTCTGTGAACCTCGCGGTTATCAGTGGATAATTATTTACAATTTTTTTTTAAATATGAACTTTTAAAAACATTTCTAGGGCCGATGTTGTTTAAAGATGAGGGGCTACACACCTTTTTGATATTCATTTATCATTTTCTTTTACTAAAGATGTTGTTTAAAGATTAGGGGGCTGAAAATATCTTACACAACCTAATAGTTCCCTTCTTGTTATAAGACACTAGCTCTCGAAGAAAGAAAAAAAGAATGTAGAGGGAAAAACATTTGTTTTCTTGAATCTTCCAAGTTCAAAGCTGTGCTATGTCTTAATCATTCATAAAATACATTGACTTTAAAACCTTAATATCAAGATACTAATTTATGTACTAAATTTAATTTAAAATTGATAATTATTATAATATAAACGTAACATTTGCATGAAAATTTAAAATTTTCAATTAATTATCAATTAGTAAAAGTTTAAACTAATTATCCCATCATTGTAAATAAACTATAAACCCATAACATTGCTTTAAAGGAATATTTATTTGGAATATGATAAATTATAAGGTGGATTCTTCATTGTGAGTAGTACCTATAGTAGTGGTAATGTCCTTGCCATTGTTGAATTTTTGCAATTTATTAGTTATACATATTGTGACTTGTATCTAGATTTTCAATGTGGAAAAAGTTAGGTAGTGGTAATATCTTTGCCATTATTGAATTTTTGCAACTTATTAGTTATACATATTGTGACTTGTATCTATGGAAAATATTGCTCACATGCTTAGATTAAAAAAACTAAATAAATAAGTCTCAATGTTAATTGTATATGTACCAACACTTATTTACATTGTGTTATCAGGTTAAAAAATCAATTTAAATTAAAATATTTTCCAGTTGTAATGTTGTAGTCAATTTTAATCGAATAAATAAAAAAGTTTTATAAATTGTAGTCAATTTTAATCAAATAAATAAAAAAGTTATGTAAATGAGCTTCATTGTTGATTGTAACTGCACCAACACCTATTTGCATTGTCTTGTGATTTATTTATATGTAATCAAATTAATATCATTTTATGTAACACGATTAATTATCAATGATATTTAAATTTAATTTGATTTCATAATTATATTGTATTTTATTAAAAATTCCAATTAAATAATATTTTAGTTGTATATTTATTATACATTACCAACAAATAATAAAGCTTATAAATAAAACAACAATTGAAGAAATGACACATCACCAACCTACTATTTTTTCTTTTTTCAATGCTTCAATTGGGTAATTAAAATAATTTAGATATATCAAAATAATATACCAAACCTCATAAAATATCCATATAAGTATGTGGTAAATAATGACAATATAAAGTCTGACAATATAACGCAATGAAAAAGTTACGCTAAATAAGATCCTTAAATGATCGAATGGTGATTAGAACGCAGTGGTACAATGACTGACTTTCGATCAGAAGTGTATAGAGTCCTATGTTCGCATCTCTTTAAAGACATTGAGGAAAATCTGGTATTGGTTTGGGAAAATCAACTCTGTTCACGATAAAGGAACTTGTTGGTAATAAGGGATGGAATACGTCCGAGGGGTTTGTGCTTTATAATATATAGGCCCGGTCGTTTCAACAATTATAATAGATCGTTATCCAGGCTGATCCTGCCACCACTTCTTAGTTCAAATTAAAGCAACCCAACGCAATCAAATCGATTTTCTCTCTTTCAACCCAGTTCATTGATAAATAAAAAAGACACAAGATCTCCATACTGACCAAAGACTTGTCTCAGATCTTCATCCGTTGCATTTAGGTATAGCTAGCCTACAAATGATAACTCCACTACCTGTCTCGTCGACCTAGTAAACAACGGTCTTATTCTCTGCAAACAAGCTACAAGCCATAGTTAAAAAGCACACCCCCAGTGATAGATTCAAGCCTGATACACTGCAAATACGATCCCATCGTGTTATATCCCAAGCAATCCACATCCCACCTCCATCTCCTCAGGGCACACAGATGATTAACCCCATAGAAATTTCAACGTAGCTCATATTTGAAGAAGCGATCGGCGATGGGACATCCACTGCGCGTAGCCATTGTTACCCCAACAATAGGGTTGTCCGAACAAGATCTGAAAGCCACAGACGAACCAATCTCTGACCATTAACCCTCGGAAGGCTATACACAATGGAGCTCCATAAATGTTGGCCACATCACTGCAAAGCAGGTTAAACTAAAAAATGCAATCATCAGAAATAAGAAAGCATTTGTCCCGAAGAACATATATAAAAGCTTCAATTAATTAGCAAAACCTTAACATTGCAACCATTTATACATCTATTTTACACCATTGACATTATACATCTATTTCACATCTATTGCATTATGAGTTTTACAAAGAGATATTCATCAGCCAAAATACATTTTATAAGAACTGACTTACAAAATATTGTTTCATGTTGGCCTGTGCTCTTCATCACCCAGGAACGAATGGATACTTCAGACTGAGCCTGGGTATTCCTGAATCCTGCTGCCATTTTATAGTTTGACCAAAACCGCCTCTATCAAGATAATTGGTATATTTAACCCAAAATTTCAACATCTAAACCCTACAAAATGATACTTTGATGTTTGTCTCCTCAATCGACATTTTCATATATAACGCAAATCTTCTTTATTTATCGACTCGACGGACGGAATATTTAGTTGCAGAGAAAATCAGGTCACAATGCTGAAATGCTTTCCAGCCACAAACTCTGTAGCCAAAGGCTTTGCACGAGAGAGATATGACAAAGATGTAAGAAGATTTGAAAAGCAACCCCGCGCTCGTACAAGGTTCAGACCAGTACATGCCAAATACCAAATGGTATTCCGAAACTATAACTCTACGAAATTATTTTCTCGATAATTATTTTTGGTGTGGAACCGTGATTGAGATATCATCTACGAATTTGATTTTGTTGATAATTATTACTGGTGTTGAATCTTCATTGAGATTTCGTAAACAACTTAAAAAAGCTATGTAGTGGAGTTTGGTCACTCAAGAGTTTGGTCACCAGATTTTCTGAAATATGGAAAAGTATCTCAAACACTTTTTTACAATAATAAATGAAAAAAATATTATAACATATTAAAAATATATATATATATATATACATATATTATAGGTGTATTATCCATTATTTTATTATGGAAAAGTATTTGAATTTTTTTATAATAATTTATGAAAAAATTATTAGAACATATTTAAAAAATATATATTTACCTTATTATTTTATTAGTTGTTTTCATAAATTAATTGTATTATGTCCATTGGTTGTAGCTTGGGTGGTTGGGAGGAATGTTTGTTGCCCTCCCCACCTAGGTTCAATTCTTGTAAGTGACATATTGCTCTTGTTGAGCCCATATTGTAATGATTGTAATTCGTGTCACCTTGATTCTCTAGAATAGCAGGTGGTGACCATTTCCCTAGATGGACTAGCCCTCTAACAAACGGCGAACCACCTTTACAAAAAAATTAATTATATTATAATATATTAAAATTAAAATTTATATATAATAATTAATAATTTTTACAATTAATTTAAAATAATAAAATAAATAAATTATAATCTCAAAATGATTGATATGGGGATAATTTTAAAATCTTACAAAAATGCTAACTCTTCCTTGAGCTTATAGTAACATTGGTTCATACAATTAATTAAGTATGATGGGATTTGAATACATAACCTATCATTTACAATTTCTCATCTTTACCACATGAGCTTCCCTTATAGGCATTACAGTTTGGATTTTAAAAGAACAATGTAAAACAATTTGTGAACATGGCTAAGCAAAGTGTAGCATACGCTGACCCTGGAGGCTGTGAGCATCTTAAATCATGCCATAGCAAAAGCTTATCACCGCGGGCACAGCCAAATGACTCCTCTACATGTCGCTGCGATGCTTTTGGAAGCCCCTGCTAGCCATATGTGATGGGCCTGCTAGGTTGCGACTTCAAAGTTCAAGGGTTGGGGTTGGGGTTGGTGCTGAAGCCACTGGCAATATAAATGATGAGATTAGAAGAAACCATGTTAAACTTCATAGCCATTATTTAACAATGCAACAATAAAATATTAGCTGATATTGTTCATATATCAAAGAAGATACTTCACTCATATGTCATAAAAAAATGACATATAATATGGAATATTATAACTTTTAAGAATATATAAATTGAATAATGTTTAATATTATGAATCTATCTTATTATTTAATTTTATTAATAATATAAATAGATGGTTATCCATATATTAATATAATAAAGCTAAGAATATTAATACTAATATTATATTAGATTGTTATCGTTAGGAATATATTATTAATATAATAATATTATTATATTATGAGATAATAGTAAATTCCTTTATTTTCAAAATTATGAATTAATTGTACTACTTAAATTTAGCTATACATAAACTTGATCATCGGATCAATTCCAGATATATGTATTGATACATATTTTTCTTGATGATATTGATGAGAGAAGGAAAGCTACTTGAAGGCTATTTTGTTTAAGGGTGGCAATTGATTTTAATGTTGTATTTATTTTATGAAGAAGCTTATACTTATTACATTATGGAGTCTGTTGTTGTTATTGTTTCTACATCCAAACACTAAAAAATCTATAAATTCAAAGACCTGTAATCTGAGTCTACGGTCATTCAATTTGTGGGCACTTCAAAATTGTATATTGATGTTTATATAATAGAATAAGTAGATTCCAATGAAAAAGAAAAGCTAATACCTATGTATACTTACCCTTTTTAATTTTAAGATTAACTCTTCAAACATTTGTTGGGAAATCACATAATCATGTGTCATTGTTATGTAAGCCAAAGGTTGAAGATTCTATATTTTTTTTGTAGCGATTGCTGGAGAATGGTCTCATTCATGTCTCTAGGGGTTATGAGAAATTATTGAGAGTTTAGGGTTTGAATCAAGATGTCAATTATCATTTGCGAGGTTCAATGTTGATGTTGACTTTGTTTTCACAAGATATATTACCTACATAAATCTTATTTTGAATCTGATATTGACACTAGTGGTTGGCAAAAAAGTTCCATGGTTGGAAACTAAGTCCCTTTGCTATTGCATAATTTACTAAAATACAACACGATATGGAGTGCAATTACATATGTGCTATTATCATTTCCAGAATCGAATCACTAAATAGAATCACAAAATAGAATAAGATTGGTTACTAGAAGCAACATTGCAATCTTTATTTGCAAATGGATATTTTGCAATCCTAAAGAATCATTATTCCGATGGTGCTATTTGTTCTGATAGTGTTATTTATTCAATCATTTCACGCCAATTGCAACAAACTAGCAACTAGCCTGGGTGGCAATGTCGGGGAGATCTTGCAGGTTGTGTTGGGCATGCAATCAGTCCTGAGATGCTCTTGTTAGGTTTTGTTGATGCACGTAATGAGTCCTGAGGATCCACAGTATGACCAATGATGATGAATACCTACAGGTGGTGGACCTACATCCAACATGAAAAAGGGTTGGCTTTGTAGAACTTCCTATGATGAGTAGATCAGAGATTGATTGAGATAGCAGCAGCCGTGACGATGACGATGATCCAGTGATGATGATCCAGAGAAGAAGACTTGTGCTAGCAGATCTGTGTCGAGAAATACCTTCCTAGTTAAGAGGGAGTGTTGATGTATTTGTAACTTCGGAATGTATTTCACATATGTATATTGTATTCCTATAGAGATGTTATTATTCCTCTATATGGAAGTGTCGTCATTTATATTGTAAGTGTCGTAACTTATACTTTATGGGTTATTATACCACCTTGATGGGGTCAGCCTTGTATAAGTCATGTGGGTTAAAGGGTTATTAGACCACCCTATTGGGGGTCTGCCCTGTCGGCATTATGTTATGTGGTTAAGTTGAGGCCGACCTAGTAAAGGTTATTAGGCAAGTTAAGTCAAATATAAATAGAGTGCGGGAGGCACTCTATTTGATCATTCACTTTGTCACTCATACACTCATTGGAGAATGGCGCACTAGTGGAGGAGGAGAATTTGCTGCTAGGAGACTATCTCTTATGCTTGGATTTTGTATCATTGCTCTATCTATCTCTGAGGAAGTTATTGGGGTTTTTCACCTTCTTGGTTTTCCCCAAGGAAAATCTGTGTGTCTATTGTCTCATGTGATTGCTTGTTTTGATTGATATGTTTGATATGTTGTACATGTTATTCTCTCAGTAAAGATCCTAGAGTATGTTGAATTAATGCTCAAAAATTAACAATTTAACCCTCCTAATGGAATAATGGAATATTGTCATAACCTTCTCTTTTTCATCTATCTATTTTCCCTACCATATTGGATATGCACCTTTCACCTTCTCATTCATGCATGGGATCTTCATTCAGTGAAACTATGTTATAGCACTTTCGTTCATGGGATATTAAAGAATACCCTTAATTTCACTAGATATTGGTAATACCTACCAAAATCCCTTTGTTAATCCCCCCTCCCAATACATATTTCCAATTTAAAAAACCTTATTTTTAGGGGATATTCCCTATTTTTACCACATTTTTACTAAACACCCTTTCTTATACACCCACAATACTATAAAACCCCCATACCCTACTCCCCGCACCCCCAATACCTACAATATATTGACCTTATTTTTCACAATTTAAAAACCCCCCTTTATGAATGAACATGATAAGATATTGATCAACAAGGTGAATCCCCTATGCATCCATGTACTCAAACCACTCATGCAAATAACAAGAGCCATTGATGTTTATGTACATGCATAAATCGCCTATCCCCGATGCATGGTTGTTCCAAATGCAAGGAATCCTATCTAAGAATCAAAACAAAGCTCTCCCATGGCACCTATGGCTGCTACCATTGCACTTCATAACGAAATGGCCATAGTCTCTCCATGGCAAACAACATGGACCCTGGCCCACATATGTATGTCCTCGCTATTTGGGCCTAGGTTGAAGAAATGATAATTGCACTAGTTTCCCCCATCCTGTAGGTTACCCATGCTCAAGGAGGGACATACAAATAGTGTGTCCATATTATTAGTTTCCTACAAGACATATATGCAATCGTGAACTACCTTCCCAAAATGTTGTTAGACCTAGACATCCTTCTTTTGAAAAGATGCAGCTGTAACCTCAAGCCTTATGATTTCTTTGTTGGTAGAACATGTGTTATGGCAATGTTAGAGTACAAAATAGCCAACTATCCATATTGCAAGGATGTCCAACTTAACCGCCCTACAATAGTTGGTTTGCCTACTCATCCTACTAATGTCTCTCTCTTGCTTCGCCAGGTCACCACCTTTGTCCTCGACCTTCAACACCATGATGCCCTTCCAGATGAAGATTACAATTGTTTGACCAACCCACCAAATGTGCATATATCATCCTTCATAGGGACAGCCTCCCAAATGCATGTACACAAGTTGAAGCAATAAATGACTACTTGCAAGGTACACATTCCACCTCCACAACTTCCATTGAATGCTCCCTTGCTGGCCTTTCTCCTATCAATGAGTACATCACAGATATTACCTATTTTAAAGGAATGTGTATTATTTAAATGGGACTGTGTTTTTCTCAAAGGTGCATAATTCATGCATTCCAGCTATACATGTGTTCCAATTTCAACTTAGTACAAAATGTATACAAGGAAATTGTGTTTCCAATGCATGCCCCTCTTTCTAGATCACAACTTAAATGATTGGATTCTTTTTCTTGTTTTCTACAACATCCTTGCTCAAATTTATATCTGCAGGATATAAGCAACCCGACTTTGCACTTATGTAATGCTTGTAGCAACTACAATGACTATACAAAAATTAATTATGTATTTATATAAAAAAAACATTTAAAAAATAATAATGCTTTCACAATGTCTTTTGACCTTTCATTTTCTCCATCCTCCTATCTTACTTGCCATAATAGGCACTTTTAAGCTTAGTAGCTATTCCTTTTGTTTTGCATAGTGTGTTTGATAAAAAATTCTACATTTGATGTTCATAATTTGATTGAAAATATCAATTGTGCATTTTATTGGACATTCCCTAATGCCCTTGCTTCACATGATTTGCAAAACAAATTAAAAATATGTTTTAGTTCATTCTTATTTATTGAATAATTGCATTTATTAAACCCCTATTTTTTCAAAAAAAATTAATCCATGGTCTTGATAAACATGGTCTCCTCTCAGACAAGTTGCACCTAATATATTATCTTGAAAAAATCCAATGTCTCTTATACCTTTATATACGTTTATAGGAATGCTTTTATATGTTTATCAAAACTTAATAATCTCATGGAACTTTTATGTTGTTTACCCCGTATTCTTGATGTGCATGGTTGTTATCATTGAATGTTCACATTTTTCTCAATATCATATTACTTATATTTATTCTTGTTTCAAAGACAAACACATAGTGAATTTGACTTAAAAATGGATGTGCATGGTTGTTATAATTGAATGCTCACATTTTTCTCAATATCATATTATTGATGTTCATTCTTGTTTAAATAGTGAATTTGACTTAAAATTGGAAAGTTGGTTGTTAAAAATGGAAAGTTGGTTGTTATTGAAACACAATTAATTCCAACTATTTATGGCTCAATGATTTATTCACAACAAACTTCAAACACAGTTTTAGGTACTAAACTGCCTTGCACAATTTTGTGTTCTATTGTCTTCTAATAATTGCCACTTTGTGTTTTATTGCCATTTTACAAAATTCTCTTTCGCATAACTCTGGAGCCTTTGCGTTCAAAGGAACAAATGCCATTGCATGCTTTTTATGCAAGGAACTTTATGATGACAAAACTTGATGTCCAAAGAATTAAGTTTATAGCGAGAATGGACTCATACTAGATTTGATTCAAGATTTTTTTAATAATATTTAATTTGTAGAGTTGAGTCGTAGTCTTGTTATAAAGTCACATGAATTCCATGTTTACTCGTTTGGTGAAATTTTAGTGGTTTGTGGTGCTTTTTTTTTTGTGTAGTTTGGTTAATGTTTGGTGAAATTTTAGTGGTTTGTGGTGTTTTTTTTGTGTCGAAGAGTTCGATAAAAAATGTGTAATTCCTTTCATGCTTAGTTTAAAGTTGATACCTATTATTTTTTTTAAATAATAAAATATTATTAAAAATAATATGTCGACTAAAATTAGATTTAAAACATTTTATGGCATATATAAAACTATACAATTTAGATAAATTAAAACCCTTCCTCAACATTTGCACTTTAAAAAAGGGTTTGTCTTTGTGAAGAGTTCATGGAACTAATCTTCTTTATTGCATCGAGAGTAATGGTGACTTTAGGTTTCCATGTTAGCTCATAACTTATCATAAAAAAAATTTGTCTGCTTATAACTTATCAAAAATAAAAAGTAATTAAAAATTTAAAAGAGAGGGATCCAATTTCTTGAGGGGTGCACGTCAAGAAATTGGATCCCTCTTTATCCGAGTTTAAGATGAATCTATGCTGATATAATTTTTTTTTTCAATACTTCTTAATTATTTACACACTCCTTTTTGCAATAAATTTAAAACATGCAGTGAAGGTGGGCATTGATGGGCATTGAGATGGATTGTGAAACGCACACAAACTTGAAAATTAAGGTGTTAATAATTATTATTCAATATTAACAACTGTACATCTCAAAATTGAGATGCGGCAGCAATTAGTGGAAAGAAGTAGTTCGCCCTTTAACACAAAATTAAAAGCACATGAATCAAAATTATTCCCACTCCCTTGGATTGATACTGATTAATGCTTGAATCAATGAAGCATGACATTCGGATCTCAAAAGAGAGGAAGGACCGAGACGGTGACCGAATCAATTGATGGGAATAACAATAGTCTTTGGCTTCTGAGCAGCGTTCAAATTTGAACCCTTCCCAGCCCTTCCAAAGGGTTATAGCCCTTCCTAGAAGTGTAAAATTAAAATTGCCCTTCAAAAAAAATTTAAGATCTGAATTTTACCCTTCTAATAGGAAGGACATAATTTATATCAACATTTCAAAAGAAGGGCAACATTTCAAACTACCCATCCATATAAATTTCAATTTCTATGTTGAAATTCTTATGCTATAAAATTCGACTCGTCATTCAAAATATTGGAAATATCATAAATTATAATCATTCACTCACTCATGTCATGCATTCAGTGCTTAGCTTTGCAAGGTGACAAGTGATGACTGACGACTATGAGGTACTAGCCATTGGTATTTGACTCTGAATCCTGAGTCACTTCAGGCTGAGATCTAAGGTGTGACAATGTGTCAATGACTATGGCTGTAACAATAGACAACCACTACAAGGCCCAAAACAAGGCCGAAACATTGTGCCTACTACCTATGTCAACTTGGCTACCAATGTCCACTCGTTTTTCGTCAAAATGAAATTCAAATTGCCTCTTTGATGAGTCCTCCGCTACAATACTTCATTTATTGCATGAATGTCACAGACTCATGACAACTCTAAACAACACTCAATGGCATGCAACTACAAATAATGGCATGCAACTAGAACCACAAACCAAGTAGAGGTTGATTTATGCATTGATATAGAGAGGTGGCACTAGGCACACAATATGGAGAAACAATGAGTTAGAAAAAACATCTGGATCAAAGTACCACAATGGTTATTAATAAAAAAAATTGAAAAACAATTTTTGGCTCAGGAATTGTCTTCAATTTGATGGGTGGCATGATCATGTAATCTCCCTCCGTCCTTCCAAACATATGTGGTTTATCACCACGTTTCTCTTCGACACTCGCCACCAAAATACGTATAAAAATAACATGTCTGTACATCCTCTTCCATTTAAATCCTCATCGCGTAGTCATAAATAAGGATTATTATGCATGCACATCCTCACCTTATAATATCAATTAGGTCAAGGCGCACAGACAACCATAAATGATCAAATGTGTCAAGACACAAAGAGTAAGAGACAACTATAAGTAAGTCTTATATTAAATACAACAAAACAGTTGCTATTTTAATGAACTATAAAATTAATGTTACATATATGTCAAAGTAATGTGTTCAAATTCGGTTTTATTGAAAAGATGCCATTTTATCATGTAGATATTAAAGAGTGCTCAATTATTTAAAATTGTAAAAATTTGGATGGACAATATTTTTTTTTTGCATTTTTGGGGGAAGGGTTTAGTTAATTTATACTTGTCAATTGAAGTACAATTATTTAAATTGTCTTTCATCTTTGAAGGGCTCCAAGAACAAATGCCCTTCCAATAAAAATTAAGACCCGCCCTTCAAATTTGATCACTGCTTCTGAGGCTGAGGCGGAGGCACCTTGCGCACAGTGACAGTCAGAACCCCGTCCTCACAAATGGCAGAAATCGCATCCAAATTAGCGTCAGAAGGAAGCACGAATTTTCTGAAATACTTGGCGGGCTTTCTCTCTACACGAATGTATTTGGTATCCTCCTCGTTTTCCTCGCGCTTTCGCTTCCCCCGGATCGTCAGCACATTCTCATCCTCAATCTGAACCTGCAAAAAAACACAAACACAGACAGGAATTCATGCCAGGTCGGATGAAAACGTCAATAGACGGAAAAGATCCAGAAACCGACCTTGATGTCGGAGCTCTTGACGCCGGGCATGTCGGTGACGAAGGAGTAGGCCTTTGAGTTCTCCTTGATGTCCACGGCGGTGCCGGCGATGGCCTTCCTGTCGCGGACGTAGCTCCGGGCGGGCGGGTTTAGCATCTTCTCGAATTCGTCCGGCACCGACATGAGCTCGTTTCTGTTACTAAACAGAGAATCGGAGTGAAGGACATACTCCAGAAGGGACTCCATTTTTGAACTAGATCACAGAATTGACAGCCAATCACTCATTAAGTTGAGCCGAGTTTCACTGAAGTAGCGACGAATCGGGTGGGCTTTAAGTAGAGGAGAGTGGGACGGGCAGGAGGTTCTGGAAAGTTTGGGATAGGGTGTTCCGAAATTTGGGACTTCTCTAGAAACTCAGCGATTCTCGGTTTATCCATTCATTTTTAGTTTTCTGAGATTCGACCTCGTAACTTTCTAGATTTTTATTTTTTTAATCAATATTTTAAACAAAGTAAAAAAAAATCAAAGCCATCTTCAAACTTTGTATGGAAATCCTGCTTATCTAAAAAGAAGGAATATAAATTTTAGTAGAGGACATACACTAAATACAAGTCAAACAAGGCCAAATGGTGGCATAGTCCCTGCCACTTTGAATATAAAAATGTAAATGAATATGAAAAGTTGCATAGGGTTGTTTTGCTATTTATTAATGAGTATTTTTAAAGACATGGGAATCTTTGAGTACACTCTCTTTGCAAAGTTAATTGTGTAACATTGTTACAATAATGATGTTATGACGGTTAAAATTGATGATTTTTTTTTAAATAGGTTTTCTCAATGGCCAAAGGGATGTATGCCTAAGCATGATATTTGGAGAATTTGGTTCTAGTTGGGGATTTGAATTTCACATGGGGGATGAGGAATTTTGGGGAAACTTGGTCAAGCGGGATCCCCTAGGTATATATTTCAGAAACCTCTTCTCAAAATTCTCACTGATAGATGTTGCTCCACGGCCAATGGCTCCGACTTGGACTAATGGTAGGAAAGATGAGAATCTAATCCAGAAACGCCTTGATCGATTTCTTGTTTTAGAACCACTACTAATCTGTTTTCAGAACTATAGGACTTGGATACAGCAGATTCATATTAGTGATCACCTCCCAATTATATTACAATTTGATAATGAGGTCACTCATCGTTATTTCCCATTCAAATTCAACTCCACATGGCTTTCTGATGATGAGTACACTATGGGTGTGAGATCAGAATGGTTACACATTGATGTATCAGGGGAAAGATCTGCAATGGACAGGTTGGCGATGAAATTAAAGTCCATAAAGGACTATACTATTGTGTGGGAGAAGAAGAAAAAAGCGATGCTGAGTGCAGAACTCTTAGAGATTGAAAAGGAAATCGGTATATTGATGCATCGTTCTGTGAATCCTGGTCTTACAAATCTGAAACATGAAAAACTCCCTGCATTGGAGTGTAGGAAACTGAAGATTCTCCTCATACAAGAAGAAACTTGGCGATTAAAAAGCCGAGCTATCTGGCTCAAAGCTAGGGACTTGAACACAAATTTTTTTCATCATTATGCGGATTCTCGGAGGATCCAAAATACTATTTGGGATCTTAATGATCACTCTGGTCGGAGGATCAAGGGGGATGTGGATTTAATGGATGAGGCAACTCATCATTTTCAGGAATACTATTGTGACCCTAAAAATACAACATTGGCGGAGCAGTTCAAGATTATCAAGGAATACCCTCGGATGTTTAATGAGATGGAGGGGGACAATATTTTTGAGGATATCACAATACAGGATGTGGAAAACACTATGCGGAGCTTTGCAAAGGATAAATCTCCTGGACCGGACGGGTGGACTGTGGAACTATTTCTCTATTTTTTTGACATCATGGGGGAAGACCTCCGGGATGCTGTAGATGAATCTCGGAAATTGGGTCATGTCTCTGGGGCATTAAATTCTACATATCTGGCTCTCATTCCAAAATCTTCCCACCCGGAGAATTTTAATGAGTTCAGGCCTATTGCCCTTTGTAATTTAGTATACAAGATAATTTCCAAGATTATTGCAGATCATATCAAACCAGTTCTATCAAGACACATCTCTATGGAATAGTATAGATTTCTGCAGGGCTGCCATATACATGATGCTGTGGGGGTGACACAAGAAATTTTTCACAGTATTAATCAGAAGCAACTTGATGCACTTATACTACAGTTGGACTTAGTAAAAGCTTATGACCGGGTTGATTGGAATCTACTAAGGTTAATTCTGATTCAGATCGGCCTGCCTCGGAAGGTAATGAAATGGATATTGGCATGTGTCTCGTCAGTTAACTTTGCTGTAATCATCAATGGTCAACCAACGGAATATTTTAAAGCCTCCAGGGGTCTTCGTCAGGGGTGTCCCCTCTCTCCTCTACTCTTCCTGTTAGTCATTGAAGGTCTGAGCCTCACTATACATAAGGCTAAAAGGGAGGGTAGGATTATTGGCATCAAGATTACAAGAGATATTTCTATTACACATTCACTTTTTGTGGACGATGTTATGCTTTTTGGCCTGGGCATCCTTGCTGAATGGATTCAGTATAAGAAGATACTAGATTTTTTCTGCTCTGTAATTGGTATGATCATCAACTATATTAAGTCACATTTCTTGAAACATTCCCTGCAGGAGGATGTGGAACTGTCGATTAGCTCGATTTTACCATTAAATTTCAAAGAGTTGGTTGATGGAACGAAGTATCTGGGGTTTTTCATTAAGCCTTCAAATTATCTTACTGTAACGTCCCCTCCTACCATACCAACATGATAGAGAGGATCATGACGCTAAAACCGGGCATCTAGCCCCATAAATTTATAACTAAGCATTCACATAATGTAAAAGACATATGGATTGTATGATTATAAGAAAACACAATGGAATTAATATCAGTTAACACATTCATCATACATTCAAGATATTCATGAAATAATAATTGTAAGGTTAAACACAAGAGAGTACTTATCTTAACAAAGTAGTCCGAAGCAACTGGCTATGCAACTGCAATGTTCCACCCAACCATAGGCCAGTTGTGCTTATCAACCTCTTGATACAACTGCCACCCTCGAGCTGGGCATGATTTCTACAAGGAACTAGGGAACAGCAGACTCACACATAGCCAAGCATACACCAAATTTAGCCAAGCCAATCAACAGTTGGGTTTATCAGGCTGCTAGGACATGGAAAGGAAGAATTGCTAAGCTAGTGAGCTCAACCACAGAGCTATGGTTACCCCTCCCAGATCTATTTAGCTTGGCACTCACAATGTCTACACACCCAACACAAGGAAGTATTCTCTTCACTGCCACACAGTCCCTCAAGCCATACCTTCCTTTCTAGTGCTCTCAGGATGTGCATAGAAAAGTAGCCAAAGCCCTCTTGATCTTCTTGAGAGGTTACTCCCTTCACTAGGTTTATCAAGCCAATTCTGTCCACTACCACTCCAAGTTTCTTGCTTACAGGTTCAAAACAAACAAGGATGCACATAACAGCAAAACTACACTTGCTGAGCATGAGAAAAAACGTTTCAACACTGGGATGCATGAGGTGGGGTTTCCTGAGCTTCAGAAAAATGTGGGAAGACCCAAAACGTATTGGCAACTGGTAAATTCGACTGGGAGAGCAAACCCATTCCAGAAAAATGTCCCCAGGGCAAAAACAACCTCTCCCTTAGTCCCAAATCGCGTCCCTCCTTCCCTAGCTGCTGCACACTACCAAAAACGAGTTCCTGGGCATGGAAAACACAGGGTTATGGTGAAAAACGTGAGGATAAATTCCAGTGAGCTCAGTCTCCGTGAGAGATGAAAGACTGCCCATTCAAAATGGCTTTGGGCACCATTTCGTGGATGTTTTCTTGCCCAAGGAGACAAAACACGATTTTCCAAGTTGATGGCTTGCCCATGCACGAAATTGGCTGCCATACCTCTTCATTCCCAAGGCATTAACTGCCTCAACCAATTTCTGGAAGAATTAAATGATTGGGTCCCTAACCCAAAATGTCTAGTTGGTAGTTTATGGGTTTTCTCATTGACACATGGATTAACACCATTGACTCAAGGGTTTGAATAATTTCCCTCCCTATTCCTTGTAGAATCATGCCCCCATCTCTTTGTTGCATTGCATAGCTAATTGTGGGTATTCCCATTAAAATTCGTATTTACATGATGTCTTATTTACATTGTGCCTATCTAGCACAAGAACCATAGGCATCCATTTCTTTAATTGCCGATACATAAAACGCTAAATCAATGGTGGGGCCTTGGCCTTGAGCTCCTCACCATGATTAAATTACAATATTTACATCATTTACGATTTAATACAAAGGGGGTCAAAATGGGGACATTACACTTACTAATGACTGGTCTTGGCTTGTTAGACGTTTTGAAAATCGTATTGGACACTGGAGTCTACGACACTTATCCATCGATGGAAGACTTACGCTAGCAAAAGCGGTCCTTCAGAATCTGGGGGTCTACTGGTTTTCCCTTTGTAAAACTCCTAGATCCATCCTCTGTCTAATTCGAAGGAAGATATTTAGTTTCTTATGGTCTGGTGGGGGGGTGCAGAAAAAATTTCACCTCATTAAATGGTCCATATTGGCTCGACCCTAGACATTGGGGGGATGGAATATAAAGGACCTGGACCGGTTTGTCATGGCTTTGCATGCAAAAAGTTTATGGCGTGTCCTTTTTGATAAATCTGTCTGCGGGTTGATTATCAAAGCTAAGTACCTCAGAAATTCTTCTGTAGCAAATTGGCTTCGTAAGGGTCTTCCGACCACTACTGGTGTTTCGAATGTTTGGAATGGTTTGATGGGTTCATTCAATGTGATAGCTCAATGGATAACCTGGATCCCTGGTAATGGTCGTGATATTAGATTGGGCCTTGATCCTATTTTAGGGTGCTCCAATGCACATACTTTATCCCCGGAATTGAGGACACATCTCAGGGGAAAAGGTTTCTGCAGCCTTGCACATGCGACTGGTCTATATATGGATGGGCACTCAAAGTGGATCTCGGCTTCACAACTGGGACTTGTTGGAAATATGGGGGTTGAATGGACAGATTATATCCGACCATTGTGCCAATATAATATACAATTATTGGAGAAACCTGACAGATTGGCTTGGTCGTGGGATGTGGCCCGTGGCACAGTTTCAGCCAAAATGGCACATGATTCTTTGTTTGCTGATAATCAACCAGAGACTTATTGGTGGCAAAAAACTGTCTGGAAACTGGCTATTCCGCTTAAGATAAAATGTTTTATTTCACTGGCTCTTTGCAACAGAATACTTACATCGGACAATTTATGTCACCGGGGCTTCAATGGCCCTGGTTGGTGCCCTATATGCTGCTCTCAGGATGAAATTGTTGACCATCTCTTCTCCTCCTGTACTTTCATTCAGGGTCTTTGGAATCAAATTACATCTCTCTCTGGTATTCATTGCATCTGGGAAACTTCCACTCTAAACATCTGTCTTGAGTCATGGTTTCTACGTTCAAAGATGTGCGTTGAACTTCCTTGTTTCATGATTTGGGAGATCTGGAAAGCTCGGAATGCTCGAATCTTTGAGTAGTCTGTGCCTCACTGGGATTGGATTTGCTATCGAACTCTGGCTGCTTACAAGGAATATACCTCTATTCATGGTCATGAGGTCTGTAGGAAAGTCTTGGGCACAGATCGACGTTTGGCTCCTCCTGTTTTGATGTACCCATGTGGTTTCTTTGATGGGGCCGCTATGGGGGGACCTGGTGTGTGTGGGGCTGGGGAAATTTTACACATATCCACCAATTGTCACTTCCATATTTGGCTCAATCTGGGAATTGGATCCAATACTCGCGGGGAGTTATGCGCCCTTTGGCTCTTACTATTTTTTGCACGCTCCAGAATGATATCTTCTCTCATGGTAATGGGTGATTCTAGGTCTATCATTTCCTGGGTAATGGGAAACACAACTCTCAATGTTCTGCTACTTTCTCATTGGATGGATGCGGCTCGGTTGTTAATTCATGAATTTGAACACACACATTTTTCTCATATCTTCAGAGAGGTGAATATTGTGGCTAATATGCTCTCCAAACGGGCCTTGACCTCCTTGGAGGAACACATTTTTTGGTAGGAATGGCGGGAGGACCTACTCATCTCCCATGGTTCTTATCAATTACACTGGTTATGAAGATTTGTCTTCTATTTTTGACTGCTTGGATGGTTATTATATTGTATTTTGTGGTTTTAACATATGTTTTGGCGATTGATATACTTATTGCAGGTCTTTAAATATGCTGCTGATCCCAACTCCTCGTTGGGCTTCCAGTCATAATACACTATGCGGCTGTATTTCCTTTACATTTTAGTTGGTTATGCTTCGGCTTTTTAAGAACTTGTGAATTTGTGATAATTGCTGTTGGGTCTGCACGATCTGCTACTTTCCCTGTTTCGAACATTGGCATTTTGATGGGCCATGTTTTTCTCGATTGGGTTCGACATTGGACTTATATATTATATTTGTATGTGGTTTTTACATGATTTCTGCGGTGGCAGATTTGTTGTTTGGCTACTGTTTCTTCCCCTATAGAGCCATTGGATACATTTGTGGCTTGGGGAACTATTTTATTTGGGCCATGTATTGGGCTCTTGGCTGACACCTCTTCGTGGACATGTCTTTAATGACTATGGGTCGGTATTACTAGTATTTTCTAGTCTGGTATAAATTCCTATGTATTCACATGACAATTGAACACATTTACTATTTCGTATATTAATAGTAAGTTAAATTTTTCTGTGGAAAAAAAAAGTCCTCCTAAAATATAATTAAAAAAACAAAATGCTAGAGTCATTAAAACTATAATCATCGCAATCAGTTTATAATAAGCTGAAATTATATCTTAGTCTTCAATCTCCAATTATGCTATAAGCTTATATTATAAATATCTACTGTCGAGTAATCAAAAGGAAGACACAAAGTTTGAAAAACAAACTCTCTTTTTCCCATGCTTTCATTGTGTGCCTCTATCAAGAACTGAAACTTTGCTGCATGGAGAATATGTATGTTGATGTACTCAGTAAAGGTCATTCGTCTCCAGTCAAAATGTTTACACCAAATTCACATACATTAATAAAAAAAATCAATTTATTGTAAAGGATCATATCAATGATGCTTGTTTAAAAAAAGTTGTATCTAGCTAAACTCTACCCAAACTATAATCCTTGGCATAATTTCATATTTCAAAAGTTGAGGGGTATATCTCCTCTTTGTCTCATGGGCTTCGAGGTATCTAAATTGATCCAAATCTTGAACTAGAGGAATAGCCATTAATAACAATGATTTATATTAATTTCTCAATTCGAACAATATTAAATGTGTCAAACCTAATCATTTATAAATAATGAAAACATGTTGAACTTGTTTATGATTCCTCCTTTGCATTGCTTCGATTCACATGTGGACCGAGATTCAACAAGGACAGTTGTACCAAACTTTCTTGAAAATGGTAATATGAAAAGTTAGAGTTGTGATCGCATTTTTAAAAATCTTTGAAATTTAGAAATGGTCAAAATCTCGTGGCATGAAACCCGAAGTCAAAGTTTAAGCATATAGAAGACACTTGTTGTATGGACGACTTGGCCAACTATTATAAGATAGAATTCAATCAACATCAAAATATAACAACATAACTTATAACATAACATTTTATTAACAATTATAAACAATAATAACACTTGCAGTATGAACAACTTCACCAAAAAGAATTTGAATTAGAATTTAACCAACAGTCTAAGATAACATCATGGCTTATAGCATCATCATAACAAGAGCCACGAGGTGGCAATGTCCCCGACATTGCCACCTGCTCTATTTGCTTGAAGCTAGAATTTAAATTGAAAACCTCTAAATCCATAACAAAAGGCTCTGCATACCTCTGATAAAAAATTTCATAAAATAGTCTGCTTGCAACATAGATTCTTCCGCTTCAATGTATGAAAATCGCCAAATGAGAGAAAGCCACTTAAATTTTAGGATTTCAACGATTGAATGGAAGAGGAGAAGAATTAAATATCCGCGGATTTGGATTACAAGCCAAACGAGTCGTAGAAAGGCATACAAGAATAATCCAGATCATTTCAGAGTGTTCTAGCGTGTTCCGAAGGCTTCGATATTCTAGTTGTAATAGTTGCAATGCTGGCCGTCATTTAATGTTACATTATTGAACTGTGTTTTTCTTCACATCAATAAATCTTATGCCGGCCCCAATTGCAACTATTCTCCTATCTTCTGCATGCCCACCGTTTGCTACATCTTCCGCTTGCCAGTATAACTTGACATATGCCTATGGTATAACTCGACCTATGCCTATGGTTCTAGTCAACAATCACATGATTACGACTTGAATACAACATCTTGAAATGATTTGCTTCAACTATTTCTGATCAAAACATTTACAATGCATTTTTATTCTTAACTGATCAAATTCTTCAAGTATTTGTGAGGCTATGGAAGATGAAATTTCATATACCATTTGATCATATAAAAACCATTTGAATGCATTTATGTGGCATGACAGATAATCCAAGTTACAATCTCATCATGTGAACACATTGATAGCAGAGGAAACTGTGTAAGTTTTAATGCAACCAAGAGGTTAACACACTAGATGGAAAGAATACCACATCTCAGCTATCAAATCAAAGGAGGAGACCGAGTTGTAATATTAGGATGTCGAATCAATGAAGAGAGATCGCCACGAGTTCATTGGTAAAGTAACAGTTCACCACGTCATCAGAGTGATCTCATATCTAAAAAAGGAACGCCAATACATTATAAAGATGCCACATCTCCAAAGCTACAAGTTTGATGATGCTAAAATGATGACATGAGTACCACGAGATTGATGCAACGTTATTGATGTAGTTAATGCCATGAATTTGATAAATAAAACAAAAAAACTGCTACCATTGCTTAATCAAACCGCTGATTGGGAAGTAATAGAAGAAATGTTAGCCCATAAAAAAACAAACAAAAAGTTGAGAAGATAATGAACAATAACTTTTATGAGCCACATAAAGTAAAACAAAAACTTGGAGAAGTTTATTATGAAAACCAACTTTTTAAAGTACAAGATTGAGTGGAAGGGAACAAAAGACTACACCACGTAGGATTTGTTTTGCATGACAAAGTGAAGTCTTCTCTTGTGTAAGTGTAGTTGTTGTACTTTAACAATAAAACATTAAAACTGAATTATAAAATAATGATTTATAAATTAACATCCTTGATCATATTTTAATTATGATGCTTTGTCGCGTCATATTTTGTGTTTGCATGCAACAAGCTATTTATAATTCATAACCATTTTTATGTATTGAAAGATAATTTGTTGGATCTAACCTTAAATGATGTCATAACATGACGTTGTAGGTGGTCATGGATTCTTCCGAAGGATTCAACGAATTCATTATAATAATAATAATAATAATAAATGCCAGACAAATACATTCGTAAATTGGACATCGAATACCATACATTATTTTTTAAACAAAACCAGAAATGAAAATCAACCCTTAGCTCAAGTGCATCAAAAGGTGGATGAGCAATGTTTAGGTCATTATTGCGCTTCTAAAATATGTATATCAATAAATAAAAAAATAGAAACCAAAATTCAAATATGTATATCAATCAAAAAATAGAAACCAAAATTCAATATGTTGATTATGACCACCAAATCTAAAATAATGGCATATTAGATGCATTTCAAGATGGATCATCTAAACAATAAAATAACGATAGAACCTGGAAAGCAGAAGGAAGAAACGAGGGAGAGTTATCTAGGAAACACTCCTGGAGTTGGTTTGGAAATAATAGGTAGAGGTTGCAGGTCCCAATCATTCTCCATAGAAGGATGATATACTTGACAGCGATGGTATGTTTCACACGTCGCAATCCCAATCAGCCATAGTCGACCAGTTCCTCCATATAGAGCTAATAATTGGCTCAATTTCATAACAACTTGTTGCAAAAAAGATGAGAATGACAACCCTATCGATGCTCCTCCTGCCTTAGGCTTCTCTACAAGCCACTTTACCCTATGAAATAAAATCACATCACTGTCTACAATTAAACAATCAGTTATTAATTTGAATTTTAAACTGTGTGCAAAGTTTCTTATTTTCTTCAATTTCTCTAACAACCAAAATCCAACTCCTCTGGACCTGTCAAAGTTGTATTGATATTGCTCCAACTGACCAAAAGTAATGCCAAAAAAACAACAAATATTTACATGCAAATTTCAAAGGCCAACACAGTCTAATACATGCTCTATTTTAACGGCCAAGTCCAATGGAAAATTCAATAAGACAACAATGGCTTGTTCATGGTGCATTTATCCTCTTAATTATGTTACTATAATGCATACATATATTATACTTATCCAATATTGTTGCAACTTCAGGTTAAGGAATATGGTCATTCAATGCCCAAGAAATTAAATATACACTTAATGAATGGCTGGCATTCAAACACGCAAAGGTTTAGTTAAAACACAAGGTAGGTGGAGATGAAACCCATGATTTAGCCTTAGCCCAATCCAATATCAATTAAATTTATGTAGACGATGGTTTATTCAAATGATTTAGAACAGAGATCTCCCATTAAGTGCTGCAAACTAGTGATTTGAACCAGAGAACTTCCTCAGTGAATAAAGGAATTGACACACTCATTATCCAACCAATTGGCCAACTATCAACAAAGTGTCCAATGAGATATTGTAGAATGTGGTTAAATAGACTTTAGATAATTAACTACTTGCCAACTATCAGGCTAATGGGAAAAACTGTTGTAACACATAAGTTTCATACCATTTGGACCACAATTCTTATGCCAGTGAATAAACAAATAAATAATTGAAGCCGACGATTTAGTCAAGCTGAGAACGGTGGAGCTACTAAGTTAGGAATTGTGATTGAATGTGGTTTACACCGGTCTACAAATCAGTCAATAACAATACTCACTCAATGACTCAAGTATGTATTTAATTCCCAATCCCTGTGATTCCACCAACAATTTAAATGAATTTTGGGAATCAACTGCACCTATTCTCCATGTGTTGGCATATATGATTCCAATAGGCCATATCAGGCATTATTCCAACAGATCATCGTCTTCGGATTTATGAAGAAGAGCACGTTGACTCACAACCATGAATCAATCCAAGGATTCAACAAGACCCACGAAGTCCCAATCCAACAAGGGATTCAATTTATTGTGATGTGTAGAAATATATGACTCATTGACTAGTTTTTCAATCAATAGCTCCATTAATTCATAAGCATAACCATAATAACAAGAATTTAACCTTTGTATAGGCAAGAAATCCCTAATCAAATTCAATCAAATTTAATACACCCTAAACATTAAATTTTAACTTTAGACACCCAAATGCAAAAACAACCATTAACTTGAGATTTTGTTTTACTCAGGAAATGGTTACAATGATAGCCTCTTTTCTTTTTCTTTTTTCTTTTCTGTTTTTACCATTAAATTATGCCAAACAATGTCACTAAAAAGCACTATACAATCTAAGCCTAACATCACTATGTTTTATTTTATTATATGTTTTCTTTCAGCATTTGATTATGCCAAACAATGTCACTAAATAACACTATACAATCTAAGCCCAACAACACTATAATAGTTGAAGGTGACATTCTAATTCAAACAACATTAAAATATGAAAGACAATTCACAACTAACAACTGCCTAGATATTATAAAGGTTTAAGTTCCTGTGTGCCAAACCAATAACTAGACATCAATATATTTCTAGGGTCCATGTATATGATTATGTTGGGCTTGCAAACATAAGAGATGTTGAAAATACAACAAAAATAAATTGTTGAGTGGAAAAAACAAAAATAAATTCATGATTATACAAGAAAAAAACTCTCATAGGCCACTTTTGTAATCTTGACTTACTTAAATTATTCTATACTGTCCCCTAACTCCAGTGTTCTCTCCTATCAGCATATCTTATTGGCACAAGCACCTCCTCTCTTCTTTTCTTTATTTATTTTATGTTTTCTCTTCCCAATCTATTATGCCAAAAGAAAATTGTGAATAAATAACTCTGTACAATCTAAGACCGACAACACTATACTGAAGGTGACATTGTGACTCAAACATCATAAAATATGCAAAGCCAAATAGAAATTAATAACTACCAGGCATTGTAAAGATTTTAGTTCCTGTGCACAAAGTGCATAGCATACCTCATGTCCTATACATATGCCTAATGGAGTAGTACATCTAGTACACAAATTTACGATCACAGTTATTTTTACAACAGAGAAAAACATTCAAATAATTTTGTTTCAAATGATGAACAATTTTGCAATAATTAAACAAAGGAGCTAGACATAGTAATTAACTCAGTAGCAGATGCCAGACTATTCAACCTCAATTCCACAATGAAGTTTCCAACTCTCAAAATGTGTGCAAGGTCATGTGGAAGGAAATACCTGAATCCTGCATTGAAACCACCAATCCAGTCTTGTTTGTAACACAACAACCTTCCCTTCAGATCATTCTTGATTCCTCGGAATGGAACAGAAGTCTCCTCCATGAATAGATTGGTGGAAAATTGCACATAAGTGCTATATAATCTCTCTTTGGAAACAAAATTGTGGAATGGGGAGGAGAAGGTAAACTATGCATAAAAGGAATACGAAGTGGAACGTTTACATTTACACAGCTTAATGTCGGATTAAAAGGATAAATTATGGATCTCCACTATTCATTGTAACATATCTGGATTTCCACTATGGCTAATTCAAAGCAAAGAAAAAGAAACAGAGGAAAAAACTATGGAGTCGAGCATTCAGATAATAGGGCTAAATTATTCCCAATGTATCGAATGCTTAATCTAAAAAAAACTATAGGAGTCGAGCATTTCCGATGGCAGGGCTAACTTGCCATGATTTATTTAGTTTGTGAAATCTATCTCCGGATGCTTAGCATAAAAAAAAGCCTCAAATGAGGCAAAAATACTTGTATGTGCCTCCAAACCTGATAATTTGAAACAAAAAAATGCAATACTGTTCGGGTACATAGGGTGCTACCAAAGGACCGAACACCAAGAGCAACCACTTCACACAAACAGATCACAGATCAACACACCGATGTTTTGACGTGGTTTAAACCCTCTTGAGGGAAACACTCCACGGCCCCAGCCAAATAGCTTCTACGGGACAATTTATTATGCAAAGAAAGAAAGTTACAAATGAGCTTCTCATAATCGATCAACTAAACAATAACCCTCCATGCTCTTTAAATAGAGATCATGGACCAATCGGGTGTTAAGCCACGGATCAAGGTTAGGTTTGATCTAAGAGAAGTTGAGCCGTCGGATCACTCTATGTCGAGAACATATCGTGACCGTCGGATTAAGTATTTACAAATGCATACTAATGCATACTAAAGAAACACACTATCTCTAACGGATATATTACACAAGTTGATCTTAACTGACTCCTAAGTGTCTAAATATCCTAACATCCCCCCTTAAGAACAACTTGGGATAGGATTGAAGGGTTTACAAAAGTGACACTATTAGGAGAAGGAAGGAGGCATTAGAGCCTATCCCCCCTTAATGACAAGTTCCTGAACTCTTAACATAGATCGAAGTTTAGAAAACTTTGCTTCTGTAAGAGACTTGGTGAAGATGTCTGTAACTCGATCATCTGTAGGGAGAAAGAGCACTTCAAGAACACGATCATGAACAAGATTTCTGATGAAGTGCATATGTAGCTCAATGTGTTTGCTGCGTTGATGTAGAACTGGATCTTTGGAAAGCTTGATGGCACTTTGATTGTCGCACCAAAGTGGAGTAGGATGCTGCTGCTCGAATCCAAACTCTGAAAGGATCTGTCGAAGACATAAAGCTTCCTGACTGGCATTAACTGCTGCTCGATATTCTGCCTCTGCTGAAGAAAGAGCAAGAACTTGTTGTTTCTTACAAGCCCAAGTAATAGGTCCAGATCCCAGACTGAAAACATAACATGCAGTAGACTTTCGATCATTAGGATCGCCGGCCCAATCTGAATCAGTGAAACCAACCAACAAAGGTTTCCCCTCTGTACTGTAATGAATCCCAAACTGAACTGTACCTCGAATATATCGAAGTATTCTTTTAGCTGCTTTCCAGTGACTTTCATGAGGTGTCTACATATAACAGGAAACACGACCAACGGCAAGGGAAAGGTCAGGATGGGAATGAGTCAAGTATAAGAGACTACCAACAAGCTGACGATACAAGGTGGCATCGACTTCAGGTGAAGTACAAGTGGCAGAAAGTTTGACCCCAGACTGGAAGGGAGAAGGGTCTGGTGTACAATCTTCCATGTGAAAGCGACGAAGAAGATCACAAGCATACTTAGACTGAGAAAGAAAGATTCCTTCTTTGGTTTGCAGGACTTGGAGACCAAGAAAATAATGCAAATGTCCTAAGTCTGACATTTCAAAATTTTGTTTAAGACTGGATTTCACATGGGTTATAAGCTTAGGGTCACTACCAGTAAGACTAAAGTCATCAACATATAGAACAAGTATGATGAGATGGTTTCCTACTTTCTTGGTATACATATTGGGGTCAGAATGGCATCTAGAAAAACTAGTGTCAAGGATAAAGTTATCCATTTTGGCATACCAAGCTCTAGGAGCTTGCTTAAGGCCATATAAAGATTTCTTAAGGCGGCAGACAAGGCTAGAGTTATTCTGAACATAGCCAGGAGGTTGTTCCATGTAAATTTTCTCTTGTAAATCACCATGTAAGAAGGCAGACTTGACATCCATTTGATGGACTTCCCAGTTGTGTAAGGCTGCAAGGGAAAGAACAAGGCGGATGGAGTTCATTTTTGCGACGAGAGCAAAGGTTTCATTGTAGTCAATCCCTTCAACTTAGGAAAAACCTTTGCCAACTAACCTTGCCTTAAGTCTTTCAACACTTCCGTCTGATGCATACTTAATTCTGTAGACCCATTTACATCTGACAAGTTTTCTTCCTTTTGGAAAAGGTACAAGATCCCAAGTATCGTTCGCCATTAAGGAACGATATTTTTCATCCATTGCTGCATCCCAATCTGGATTCCTTGAAGCTTCTGCAAAAGTTTCTGGATCATGATTCTCGGAAACTTGAGCCAAAAGAGAAGAAGCTCGCTGAAACTGAGAACGTGTTCGACGTTGATCTCTAGGATCACCGACCAGATCACCAGCTGCTTCACATGTTGAACGGACCCATCGAGGAAGCACTTGTGCTGGTGCAACTGGAGGAACATGAGCAGGTGGAGGTGGATTTTCATCCTCACTGTCATCATCAGAAACTGGAGTTGGAAACCTGGCAAGGAAGTTGGAAGAAGAAGAAGAAGGCACAAACGCTGAATCAGGCTCGCAGGCCAAAGATGGCACAATCACCGAGTTAGGCTCGCAGGCCAAGAGATTTTCATCAAATTTAACATCTCTTCGAATGATTATATCATGACAATGTGGTTGAACAAGTCTATAACCTTTTACATCTTCAGAATATCCAACAAATATGCACTTTTCACTTTTAGGCTGCAATGCTTTCCGTTTTTCATCCAGAATGTGAGCCCATGCTTCACTACCAAACACACGAAAGTGACTTACATCAGGTTTAGTTTTACTCCATGCTTCTTCCAGTGTTATACCTTGTAATGCTTTAGTGGGGGTGCGATTTACTATGTAATTTGCACAATTTATGGCTTCAGCCCAAAATTGAAGACTTAGTCCCTTAGATTGGATCATACAATTAACCATTTCTTTTAAAGTGCGGTTCTTCCGCTCAACTACACCATTTTGTTGTAGTGTATATGGAACAGTGTGCTGTTGTTGGATGCCTTGTTCAGTGCGTAAAGTAGTGAACTTTTTGTTAACATATTCTCCTCCATTGTCAGATCTTAACTTAATAATTTGATGACCAGATTGTTTTTCAACAAGGGCCTTGTAGGCTAAGAACATGTTAAATACTTCGCTCTTAAGTTTTAGGAAATAAACCCAAGTGCGTCTGGTGTAATCATCAATGAAAGTTAAGAAATATTTGAAACCAGAAAATGAAGCAGATGGAAGAGGACCACACAAGTCATTATGCACAAGCTCCAAGGGAACTGAGGCGTGCCAAGAGGCACGTTTGTCAAAACTGTCCAGATGATGTTTTCCGAGTACACAACTGGAGCAAACACCATCCCTGTAAGATACCATCGGAAGACCTGTCACCATATTTTCTTTACATAGTTGTTGCAATGAGCGATAATTTAAGTGACCAAATCGCTCATGCCAAAGTTTGCTCAAGTTATCACTATGAGCAACAAAAACTGAAGGGAAAGGTGATGACCCAAAGTTGTTAAACTTGTACAACCTGGTAATATCATCAACAATTCCGATAGCTAGGACCTGTTGAGGATCTTTAAAATCCTTGATTACAACTTGGTGAGGTGTAAAGGTCACAGTTTTACCTTCACTAGAATGAGTGATCTGATAGACTGATAACAAATTGCAGGAAATTCTTGGAACACATAGTACATCACTAAAATGACCATTATCTACTAGAACTGTTCCAGCTCCTACAACACTTAGAGATCTATCATCACCAACAAATATTTGTTTGGTGTTACATTCATGCATAGTAAAAAAGATGGCTTGATCTTTAGCCATATGATAAGATGCTCCAGAATCAATGAGCCATTCATTTGAAGTAGAAGAAGAAGATGCATTATAAGAATAACAAGAAGCACAAAGTGCATGTCCATGAGAGACAGATTCTGAAGGCAAATCTAGGCTGATGTGGTGCTTCTTCATTGTTGCTTCCAAAGCTGCCATCTTCTTGAAACACTTAGATTCATCATGATTATCTTTCCCGCAATAGTTGCAATAACGCTCAATCTTCGTGCCTTCTGGCTTGGATCCTTTGTCATTTTTTAAAGAAGGAGCTGACTGAGAAGGTTTGGGACCCTTGTTTGACTTATTATTGCGAAAATTTTGTTTCTTGAGAGGCTTGGACTTTTCTTTTTGTTGGGACAATAAAGCTTTCCCATATGTATCTGCATTGTTGATTATTCCAAGATGAATGAGTTTATCTTGTTCTCTAATCAAGGAATCACAAAAGGATTCAAGACTAGGCTCTTGATAGCTAGCTGCATTCAATGATACTTTCATGGAGTAAAATGTAGATACAAAAACAGAATATGCAGGTCCAAGTTTGGAAAGAATATGATAAATGCATTGTTTGTCTTCCCTCTCAATCTTACATTCTGCACATAAGAGTTTAAGAGTTTTGTACTTAGATAAATAATCTTGAATGCATGAAAAGTCACTTGGATTTAAAGAAATCAACTCATTTTCGAGTTGGTGACCTCGAATTTCATTGTGTTTACCAAACACAGATTCCAACTTGTCCCAAGCAGCATTAGGTTCATCAATTCCAGATATATGGAATCATAAATCAGTAGAGATTGACATCCCAATCAATCCACGAGCTTCATCACATCTATTTGCCCATTTTATTTTCTTATCATCATCAGTGGGTTCTTTTTCTTTCCCTGAGGTAATTCTTAAAAGTCCCCTACTTCGTAGTACATCCTCCATACGAGATTTTCATGAGAAATAGTTGGAACTGTTAAGTAGAATATCACAAGGGGCGGCCATATTTGTAAATTAATGGCTGTAAAAACAGAAACCAATAGTCTGAATATGAAGAGCTCGAAAAAATAGGCGGTTTAAAAAAAAAAACGGCACTGAAAACTGACTCTGTATGATGAAGTTATGCTTGAACAAAGAAACTGTTGAAGATGTCCCCAACAGTGACGTGGCAACTAGAGAATGTCTAGCAAAAAAAAGAACCCCCATCTTCCCAAGATGAACCTTTTGACAATCACTTTACAAGAAAGTTGCTTTAAGTGAACCATTTTTGTAAAATAAGTGATTTCACTTTTACAATGATATTACTTTTAAATAGTGCAAAAATTAAAAAACTTAAGTGACTCACTTGTATTTTTATTTTTTATTATTTAAGTAAGATGCACTTTTATAATAAAGTAACTTGAAAATAGAAATTGCATGCACTTTTCCTTTTAAAAGTAACTTCCTAAGACTTGAACTCAAGACCTATTAAGGAATAAAGCAACTTTGAACCAAGTGAGCTAGATTAAAAGGTATGTAAAATATGGGAATGATGAAGGGGGCTTTTTTTTTTTTACTCTTCTTGCTCGGTTTGCGTGCTTGCCTTTTTTCCTGCAAAACAAACCACAAATCGAAACAAAAAAACTTTTCCACACTTGTGGAGTTAGATCTTGTTAGCTTACCCGGAGAGTCTACGTTTTCTCTCTGTTTCTGATTTGCCGAGATCGCGCAAGGTGCACGGCAAAGAGCATACGCAACCGAGAAAAACCCTTTCCCTTTCTGTTTCTGATTTGCCGAGATCGCTCAAGGTGCACGGCAAAGAGCATACGTAGACGGGAAAGCAACAATCCGAACCAAAAAAAATCTAACAGTAAAAAATGATGAAATATGAGATTTTTTCCTTTTAAAAAAAGAAAATAAAAAAATGTATCACTGTAACATTATACCTTCAGATCTGATGAAATACGCATTTCTGGAGCAACCGGGAATCGTTTTCGATCAAACGAAAACTATTTCCCAATGGAAACGACGCTCCGGGCGCAATGGAACACCTCCCACAGCCTAGAAATGCATAGAAATACTAGAACTACAAACCCTTTCGAGTTTCGGCAACAACAGTTCAAGATCTAGATCATAACCGGAAGCGGCACTTCATAAAAGCTCTGATACCATGTTCGGGTACACAGGGTACTACCAAAGGACCGAACACCAAGAGAAACCACTTCACACAAACAGATCACAAATCAACACACCGATGTTTTGACGTGGTTTAAACTCTCTTAAGGGAAACACTTCACGGCCCCGGCCAAATGGCTTCTACGGGACAATTTATTGTGCAAAGAAAGAAAGTTACAAATGAGCTTCTCATAATCGATCAACTAAACAATGACCCTCCATGCTCTTTAAATAGAGATCATGGACCAATTGGGTGTTAAGCCACGGATCAAGGTTAGGTTTGATCTAAGAGAAGTTGAGTTGTCGGATCACTCTATGTCGGGAACATATCGTGACCGTCGGATTAAGTATTTACAAATGCATACTGATGCATACTAAAGAAACACACTATCCCTAACGGATATATTACACAAGTTGATCTTAACTAACTTCTAAGTGTCTAAATATCCTAACAAATACAACCCAATGGAGCCAAAGACTTAATACAAAATATAAAATTACTAACTAAAGTCCCAGCTTGAGCTCGAAAGAATTGTCTCACTACTTGAACCCCATAGCTGGAGCCCGGAAATAGTAGGAGAATGTTAACGAGTATAATCCTTTAAAAACATTGTATTGTCTACGGACTCGGACTTGCAGAAAATGGAATGAATATATTTAAATCCATAATTTTTAGAAAGCGTTGATAAGGAATTAGCATAAGCCGAGAGTTTCGAACTACATACTTAAGGACACAGATACTCAAGATGGATTTCCAAATTTAAGAGTTTACATGCTGACTGTACTATATCTACGTAGATGCTAACAGTACAGTGAATTGCTAAGAATTAGAGGAAACCTCACAGAGGCTCCAATTAAAGCTATTTTAGGGACAAAATACTGGCTGATGCATTCTTCATTTTGAGAACTGCAACATTTCGACAAAGAGAATGAATACGCCATTCCATTCATACAAAACGCAACTGCTATTTAAAGCTCGCATGCAAAGCTTCACCAAAACGAAGGCTCTGATAAAAAGAGGAATCCACATTTGGTTGAGCACGATGATTTTCTCCCCAAATATGACAGATAACGCGATAAAATGACAAGAAACACTTGGATTACATGTTGCGTTCCTAATAAAAAAACGAAAAAGCTTAACTGGTAAGATTTACCCGGGGAAAAGCTTAATGCATCTTGTCAAATCCCCATATCCACCATAACTAATTAGCTTGGAGTTAATTAGATCTCACCGAGGCCTCTGCAGCTTCCGGAGAAAAACAAAGTTCTTCTGAAAACCTACCTACACCACCCTAAAGAATGCGAACGGATCGAATCAAGGTTAAAATTACGGAGAATATTGGACAGATGAAATTACTAGACTTCAATGCTTGGTTTATACGTAGGTTCTGGATCAAAATCCCTGGGTTACCTCCTCATTTGCGAGAATTGGTGTACAACCGCCACTCACCCAGCACAGTAGCACAGGATGCATGCAGATTGCCACGCTCGCTGCATGCAGTGCATCGATTGAAACAATGCAGTGTACGCTCTCTGCACAATGCATATGTACTGTAAAAGGCTGACGATATCGGGCCGCCTCCTCCTGGGGCACTAATTTCAAGAGTTACGTCACTGTTTCAGAACCAATTACATTTAAGATAAATAGGTTTTTATAAAAACTAATTTAATAAATAAAATTGTAACCATGTTAAACTTTAGAAATTAAAAAATTAAAACAGAGTAAGGCTGAGATTAATAGAGTTATGCTGATCCATAGATGATCCCCTTCGGGGACATAATAAAGATGTTGTTTAAAGATTAGGAGGCTGAAAATATCTTACACAACCTTTTATTGAAGGGTGAATCTTATTAAAAAACAACTACTACATGCACTGGCCGACATAATATATGTAGCATTTTATGTTGTTTAAAGATTAGGTGACTGAAAATATCTTACACAGCCTTTTATTGAAGGGTGAATCTGATTAAAAACACCTTTTATTGAAGGGTGAATCTGATTAAAACACAACAACTAGAGGTAGTGGTCGACAGAATAAATGTTGCATTTTCGTTTTTGTTTTAATAGATGTGGGTAGTTGAATGTATCTAAGTCTTATCAAACCCTAATATAAAGAGGTAGGTGAGATATTTTGTTTTTTAGATAGGGTAATCTATAGGATTACACTAAGGTGTAGTTTTTCAATTAAGTCATTTCTAAAGGGAATTGAATTTTGGTCTCAATCAACCCACACCTTAATCCAGTGAGAAATTGACAATTAATTTATCATATTTAAATAATATTTATAAATAATAAATTAATTTCTTAAATGAGTTTATATATCAATGTTAAGATCATATTTTGAATAATAAACCTCACAAATTATATTATAAATAGGTTATAATTACATGGCCTTTAATTTAGGGAAGAGACCCACGTATATGCATTCTCCCCTTTCATGGGATTTCTAATTGAATTAACATATCATTAAGTTATATGCTCTCACATTACTTTAATGTGTGTTAGTGTAAGAATATGTTATAATTTGGGGTGAACATGAAGGTTCTTCCTTTTAAATTGCAGGAAGATGATACAAGTGTATTATAACAAATATAAAAAAATATAATAAATGTCTTAATTTTCATATAATAACTAGTAGCTTGCTTATAGTTAGTGGCACTTAATTTGCCCCCCTATCCTTATTCACGTTCACTAAGTTCACCAACTACAAGTTAAGTAGTTGCGCTAATGACATGGGGGCTTTACTCAATAAACCGCTATCATAGCACGTTTGTTCGTCGCATATGAAACAATACCCCTAATTTCACTAAATATTGGAAAATACCTTCCAAAATTGTTTTTTTTAACTCCCTCCCAATATTCCTTCCCAATTTAAAAAAACCCCTATTTTCACTAGATATTGTATGTATCAATTTTTTCATTAACATTTTTTATACCCCTTTATATTTCTACCTAGTATATTGATATGATACCCCTCTTATGACCCCACATGCATTCTACAATGCACCTTGCTTCTTTCTATGTATATTGTGGATGCACATTACTTCACCCACAACGAAATTAATCAACCACATAACATTATGATTTGCAACATCTAATGGTCTTATGAAGAGATAGGAGATCACTTCTTGTATGTCACTGGAGTCAATGCACATAGTGCAACATTTAGATTGCATGTTGCAGTTCCCCAATAGCTGACTAACCCTATTGTGGGGTAGGTATCCAAGCCCCCAGGGCCTGTAACAAGCACTAGGAGGCTCACTAAACCTCCCAAGGCCTGTAATAGGCATAAGTGGTTGGGTATTCAATCTCCCAAGGCCTATCGAGGGCCTATAACAGGCCCTGGAGGCTTAGAACCTCCCAAGGCTATTGGTAACAACTAGCTGAGTGCTATTGGTAACAATTGGATGGCAATGACCACTATCTCTCGATTATGATCGACTGGAAACCCATTTCACCACGAAACCCCTGGCCTCAAGCATGCCTCAAGACGCGATTTCCCTGCATACTAGTAAGCCTGAGCCTTACCTCAACCCGATTTCTCATCCAGCCGTGATCCCGCCATCTCCATTTGGAACATATTTGTCAGCCCGCCCATATAAAAAAGACCTCAAAGTATTTTTGTATTGTTACATTAAATAAAAAAACCCTTTGCCCCTTAATATATAAGCAATATAATTTTTAGGTTTTCATGAATATTTAATACCGCAATATGAATGAATGTAATATTATATTTCCTTCTAGTGAATCCCCTGTGGCTAATGATTAAATCTATCACACATTAAAGCTAGAATATAAACACCAACAATTCCCAATCAACGATGATACATCCAATTATTACCATTGATATTTAAAACACCTCATTTCACATCAAAATTTTCTAAAATCAAATCAATAATAATTTTTCCCATTAATAAACCTAAGTTTTTTATATAGTTTTAATTTCCAAGTTACACTGACTAAGGAAAACCTTTTGGTACTTGGTCAAAGGATTGAGATGGAACATAACCTTATTACCATTGACACTTCAACACCTCATTTCACATCAAAATTTTCTAAAATCAAATTAATAATAATTTTTCCCATTAATAAACCTAGGTTTTTTATATAATTTTAATTTTCAAGTTACATTGACTAAGGAAAACCTTTTGGTCTTGGTCAAAGGGTTGAGATGGAGCATAACCTTATTACCATTGACACTTCAACACCTCATTTCACATCAAAATTTTCTAAAATCAAATCAATAATAATTTTTCCCATTAATAAACCTAAGTTTTTTATATAGTTTTAATTTCCAAGTTACAGTGACTAAGGAAAACCTTTTGGTACTTGGTCAAAGGGTTGAGATGGAGCAGAACCTGTCTAGTCAATATTTTTCACAATAACGAGGCAATAATAACAATTAAATGGTCAGAAGAAGTAGCAATATGGACAACAAAGATTTTTTGATGGCCTGATATGGCTTTGTTTTAGTATATGGACTATATATATTTTTTGATTTTGATAGGGAATTTGATCTAGAATGATATGTATATGCATTAAATATTTCTATATGCAAATGATATGTAGTTTTTGATTTCGTGAAAATAACAAAAACACTGATTTTTTTTCTTTCAAAAAGCATAGACAACAACTTCCAAAATCAAACAGACTCTTGGACCGGTACAAGATATGAACTTTTATTATTTCAAAAGATGAAATATGAAGATCGATAGCAGAAGAGAGTTAAGTTCAACATTTCTGAAGGATTTCAAAGAAGCAGAGATTATGATAATGATAGCATTGAACAACCGTTCTGAGTTGGATATCATCCTTCTACTTTCTAATAAGACTGGTGAAGTACGTGACCCTTTCCATTGTAATGTCCCTTGTTAGGAATTTTATCAAAATGACAATTTTTCACTTTTTTCCCTTGTTAGACCTTTGACTAGTTTTGATCTCTAGGTCCCAAATTTTCCCCAAATGATCCCAAATCTTCTGAGAAGGTAAATGAATGATATTAGAACATAAATATGTGTTTCAGGGATGCCTTTAGACCTTTAAAATACTTCTGCAAATCCTCTTTCAATTCTGGTCAATGTAGGTAACTTTACTAGTGATTTCCCTTTGACTAGTATTGGTCTCTAGGTCTCAAATTGACTCCAAATCCCTTCAAATATTCAAGGAAGGTGTATGAATGATATTAGTACTTGAATATGATGTTTAGGGATGACATATGTTCACCAAAATACCTTTTCAAACTCTCTTAAGATTCTGGACCAAGTATGCAATTTTACTAGTAATTTGGGGTTCAAATCCCCCTAAGGTAAGTACTGAAAATGGCTTCCCAAATGCCTCCAAACCCACTCAAATTTATGAACAGAGGTATGTAATGTGTTAATTATTTTATTAAATTCTAATATGCACCATTAATGGATTATTACAACTGTTCTCACCCTCTCCCATTCAACTGCAAAAATCCCCAATTCGACCCTTGGGGAAATGGCATTATTTCACCTCCAAATACAACTAAACTGAGTAAAAATGCTTCAAATGCTCAAGTACAGTACATGAAACTTGTATAAGACATCCATGGCAGTATATTGATCACAAATATATCAGAGAATCATCCATTCATTCGAAATCATCATCAATACATTGGCTCACAACAAGGTAGTGGGGAAATGGCATTGTTCTTCCATTAAAAATGAGATTTATACATTTCTACTTGGAATTTCGACCTGAAAATTTTTGGAGATGAAGAACAGAGTATTTAATTCATATTACAAAATAAATGTGGCATTAAATGATTCCCTAAAGAGTACAATAGCTCACCAAAAATGCCCTCCCTCAAGGATCAAGAATATGCCATCAAAACTGGAAATGGTTGAAGGAGTGAGCTGCAATAGAAGAAACCATGAGCTGCCCTATAGCTTACACCTGCAAATAAAGACTCCATTAAAGCTCCAAATGAAAGGTCTGAATGGCCTTTCCAATTACCAACTTGGATGGGAATCTTTCACCCTCGAAATTGGCTAAGGCAAGAAACTAGTCATCCACTAGCTCTCCCTCTTCACAAATGCAATTGCAAATTCTACAAATGATCAAAAGCCATTCTCATACTTCATTTCTACATTTTATAACCAACATTAGCCTTCTAAGGGTCGAAATCCTCTCAATAGATTCAATAGATTTCCATTTAGGAAATATTCCACATTTGCCACTTGTCTCCTAGTTCCAACCTTCCATCTTCTCCCAAATTCAATTTTGAGTCTCTTTGGCTTCTCCAACTCCCAAATTCGCCTTCTTTCAGCCTATTTTTGGGGCTAACATGTCATAGTGGTCAGATGTCAGAGGTCAGGTCTGCAATTTGTCATATTTTTCATAGATGCTCCATCATTGGTGTCATAGGGGCTAGGGAATCTAGCCCAAGTGTCCACAAACTTCCACTTTGACTCTTTATCTTCCATGGAGGTTACCAATACTTCCCAATTCGACCTAATACGTTCAATGACATGTGTTATGACTTACCAACTCACCCAAGAGTGTTCACATTCCCATTAATTCAAATTTGCAAAATAGAGATACCATGTATTATGAAAAATCAAGCTAGTGTGGGTCCCACATCCTCCATATGTCTCCAAAACCATTTGTCACCTAGGATTTCTCTTGAATTTCTTTATTCACTCTATTTATTAAATACTTGAACCCTTATAATGTCTAAACATCATTTATTATCCCCCTTATTCCAAATCCCAAAGCTTCCACCCTTAAACCTAGGAAACTAGTAATTTTCCTCCTTGGCAATTATTTGACCCTTAACATCAGTTTTACAAACTCTAATGAATATGGCTAATGTGATTAGGCCATTGTGACCCAATTCCAAATTTGGGACATGACAAATCCTCCCTTCCCAATATTGCTTGTCCTCAAGCAATTTCAAACATGGGTGTTGAAGAACCTGCTTTCTGTATAATTCTTTGAAGTTGCCATTGAATTGCCAAACCTTGAGTCTTTGAGTTTCCATGAATATTTTAGAGAGGAACCGCCATGCTTGCTGCTGCACTACTCTGATTAAAATCACTTTATTAAGTGGGGAATCCATCTCCCATACTGCTTGCTTCCCCCCCAAAAAATGAAACCAATGAGACAAAAATTATTCCAGGGTCCCATTGCTTGTATTGCACCCCAACAATTAAGAGTGCTCTCCAACCTACACCATTAGATAAGAGGATTCCTGGATCCCATTTTCTTGTATGCATTCTTCCAAACATCATGAGTACCAAATATATATCATCAAAGTACATAACTACATAATGAAAATGTACATCAAGGAGGTGCTTCATCAAAGAATCATGAAAGTGTGTATACCTCCAAGCAAGTAGACCACCATTTTCCAAGTGCATACAAGCTTCAAGTGACCAATCAAATCTGCTCCAATGACATAGGTGAGGATCCCATGTCCTATAATGCTGCTCCAAAAGGATGTGATATGCATCAAAAAATTCAACCATGTATTCTTTCATCCAAGAAGTGAATGAAGAATCTCCACTAAAATCTGAACCAAATAATTAGCAAAAAACACAAGGAGACTTCAAATGACTCAAAGAAGTCTCACCCATACATCCATGAATGTGAGAATAATAAAGATGTAACAAAGTATGTGGCTGCCAATAAAAATGTTCTCCCATCATAAATCTATTCACCCAAGTGTTGGATGAAGTTCCTCTAACATCAAATAAACCCAATGTTGAGCAAGAAAAACCATGAGTCTTCAAGTGACTCAAATCCATATCATAGGTGCATCCATGTAGATGTGAATCATCATAAAGTGACAAATGATGCTGCTGCAAATGTGAATAAGAATGTGCTCCAACCATGTCATCATAAAAGTTAAATCTAGGAGTTCCATACTCCTCATGTGGCACCATAAAAAAGAACCCTTTCACCCATACTTCATTGAGACTAATGTTGCAAAACATGGAATTGTAGGATGTAGGAGAATGAACTAACTCAGCCAAATGATAAAAAAGTGCAGAAGTTTCATCATGGGAAGGATCCATAGGGGTAGTATCATGCAGCTCCTTCAAAAGTATGAACTCTTTGTCATAGTTTGGTTCTAATGTAGAGGAATCGTGCTCTTCTTTAAAAATTGCATAACCTTCATCAAGAGACAATTCAAGTTCCTCTTCCACCACATCAAGTGTTTGGATCTCTTCAAGTTCATCTTCAAACACATCAAGAACATTCAAATTTCCACATTTCTCATGATCCACCATGTCATGAGAATCCTCCAAACAATCTACCATTTGACAATCTGAAACATAGGAGGAAAAACAAGTATTTTGCAACTTTTCAAGAAGTTGCTCATTTTGAATTGTGAGCTTATGATTATCCTCATTATTCTTCAAGTATGCATCATGTAACAATTCATTAAGCTCAAACAAATGGTTTCTATAAAAAAGCAAAGACATGAAATTACCTTTGATGTGGCACATTGCTCTTTGAATCTTCTCCATGTCTTCAAGGAAGGATGTTTCCTCCAATGAAGTAGCTCTCCAACAAGAATTTGACACCAATGCTTGAGTGTCATGGAGAATGCTGAGGGACTCTTGGATCTTCTTTTCATTCATCTTTAAGGACCCTTCAAGAAAATGAGGCTCTTGCAAATGAACCTCCTCATCTTCTTCATTTTTTCTTGGACCAACTTCGTGAAGCTCAAGTGGTGATGGGGAAGTTGATCTTGGTTCTTCTTCAACTGCTGCAAGGTCTTCATTATCATGCTTAATGGAACTTGGGCTTGCAACAACACTTTCAAAAGTGATCTCTATGTCACCAACATAGAGGTGTGAGCACCCATCAGTAGGTACTCCTTCATAGTTTAAGCATCCATCAGTAGACGCTCTTTGGTTCATGTCTAAGCTAGAAGGTGTCTCGAAATTATCTTCCATATTTTCAATAGAATTTTCTTCATGATCTTGTGATGTCTCTTCCTTTTGCTCCTTCAAGCAAGCTGATGCATTTTGCCCCTTGGTTTTCTTAAAATCAATAATTGTTTCCACAAGTTCGATAGAAAAAAATTCGAATCATTCCTTAAGTTGCTTGGTCATATCTTCAAATATTGTTTTCATAATTTTTATATGCTCCTCACCATCATATGAGGCTCCCTTTTCATCCCTAGTCATAGTTTCCTCAAAAAATTTATTCTTCTTCTCCTACTTTTTTTTTCCTCTTCAACAAAAGCACTTTTGGTTTCAATATATAATGGTGGTACCTGAATTATTGTCCTCATGAATATTAAACCACATCAGGTGCCAAGATCATGCTCTGATACCACTGTAATGTCCCTTGTTAGGAATTTGATCAAAATGGCAATTTTTCACTTTTTTCCCTTGTTAGACCTTTGACTAGTTTTGATCTCCAGGTCCCAAATTTGCCCCAAATGATCCCAAATCTTCTGAGAAGGTATATGAATGATATTAGAACATAAATATGTGTTTCAGAGATGCCTTTGGACCTTTAAAATACTTCTGCAAATCCTCTTTCAATTCTGGTCAATGTAGGTAACTTTACTAGTGATTTCCCTTTGACTAGTATTGGTCTCTAGGTCTCAAATTGACTCCAAATCCCTTCAAATCTTCAAGGAAGGTGTATGAATGATATTAGTACTTGAATATGATGTTTAGGGATGACATATGGTCACCAAAATACCTCTGAAAACTCTCTTAAGATTCTGGACCAAGTATGCAATTTTACTAGTAATTTGGGGTTCAAATCCCCCTGAGGTAAGTACTGAAAATGGCTTCCCAAATGCCTCCAAACCCACTCAAATTTATGGCAGAGGTATGTAATGTGTTAATTATTTTATTAAAATCTCATATGCACCATTAATGGATTATTACAAGTGTTCTCACCCTCTCCCATTCAACTGCAAAAATCCCCAATTCGACCCTTGGGGAAATGGCACTATTTCACCTCCCAATACAACTAAACTGAGTAAAAATGCTTCAAATGCTCAAGTACAGTACATGAAACTTGTAGAAGACATCCATGGTAGTATATTTATCACAAATATATCAGAGAATCATCCATTCATTCGAAATCATCATCAATACATTGGCTCACAACAAGGTAGTGGGGAAATGGCATTGTTCTTCCATTAAAAATGAGATTTATACATTTCTACTTAGAATTTCGACCTGAAACTTTTTGGAGATGAAGAACAGAGTATTTAATTCATATTACAAAATAAATGGGGCATTAAAAGCTTCCCCAAAGAGTACAATAGCTCACCAAAAACGCCCTCCCTCAAGGATCAAGAATATGCCATCAAAACTGGAAATGGTTGAAGGAGTGAGCTGCAATAGAAGAAACCATGAGCTGCCCTGTAGCTTATACCTGCAAATAAAGACTCCATTAAAGCTCCAAATGAAAGTTCTGAATGGCCTTTCCAATTACCAACTTGGATGGGAATCTTTCACCCTCGAAATTGGCTAAGGCAAGAAACTAGTCATCCACTAGCTCTCCCTCTTCACAAATGCAATTGCAAATTCTACAAATGATCAAAAGCCATTCTCATACTTCATTTCTACATTTTATAACCAACATTAGCCTTCTGAGGGTCGAAATCCTCTCAATAGATTCAATAGATTTCCATTTAGGAAATATTCCACATTTGCCACTTGTCTCCTAGTTCCAACCTTCCATCTTCTCCCAAATTCGATTTTGAGTCTCTTTGGCTTCTTCAACTCCCAAATTCGCCTTCTTTGAGCCTATTTTTGGGGCTGACATGTCATAGTGGTCAGATGTCAGAGGTCAGGTCTACAATTTGTCATAGTTTTCATAGATGCTCCATCATTGGTGTCATAGGGGCTAGGGAATCTAGCCCAAGTGTCCACAAACTTCCACTTTGACTCTTTATCTTCCATGGAGGTTACCAATACTTCCCAATTCGACCTAATATGTTCAATGACATGTGTTATGACTTACCAACTCACCCAAGAGTGTTTAGATTCCCATTAATTCGAATTTGCAAAATAGAGATACCATGTATTATGAAAAATCAAGCTAGTGTGGGTCCCACATCCTCCATATGTCTCCAAAACCATTTGTCACCTAGGATTTCTCTTGAATTTCTTTATTCACTCTATTTATTAAATACTTGAACCCTTATAATGTCTAAACATCATTTATTATCCCCCTTATTCCAAATCCCAAAGCTTCCACCCCCAAACCTAGGAAACTAGTAATTTTCCTCCTTGGCAATTATTTGACCCTTAACATCAATTTTACAAACTCTAATGAATATGGCTAATGTGATTAGGCCATTGTGACCCAATTCCAAATTTGGGACATGACATCCATCCAATCCTTTTTTGAAGAATTTGGTGAGATACTATCCAAAAGAAGACCCCTGGTTCGCTCAAGGATGCTCTTGGCTTGAGACCACCAGCTCATGCCGTGGACCGCAAAACATGGCCACTGACATTCTTGAGCAATCCTTGTGCACCATGCCCCTGTGTTCAATGATTTTGTATCTCCCGTGACTCAATATCTGCTCAACAATATGCAACATACTAACCTACTACAACAGTAACAACAATCTTCTTGCATAATGCACTGGATCTAAGCTATATTGGGTACGCTGAATATGGTTAGTAGCCACAATATGCTGTGTAATAATACTGGAATTTGAGATATGGAGGTGCATATCAAACCAGGGTTTAGATAGGTTGGTACCTCCATCTGATCAGCTATGTTCACAACCAGAGTTCCTGGAATGCGCTGTACATTAATCCAAGCTCCATCTTTGCAAATTTGCAGACCCAGGGTTTGGTCATGAAGAAGAATTGTCAGCATGTTGGGATCACAATGGGAAGCCAGTCCTAGCACCAAATCTGGTTGAGGGCATGGTGGATAGTAATTCATTCTCATATACAGTACCTTCCTCTCCCCTCCCACGCTTTGGTTCAGAGAGTTTTCAGTCTCTAGGCCTAGATCATGCGACAATGCCTTCATCAACACTTCAAATAAGTTAATGCACAACTCTCTGCTATATTCATCCATAGCTTTCCTGCAACCACAAAATTCTTCATCGGACCTTAAAGGCTCCCCCATGTCCATACAAATAAAGTATACAGAGATCAATATTTTGAAAGAAAACGAGGATGTACGTGAAATCAGGGAGTTGTATGGGCCATTTGCTCATGTCCCTCATTTCACGAGGCCAAATAGCGTTATAGTAATAGTCTCCCCAATCCAACGTTGGCTCGGAATCGGCTGAATATCCGATTTCGCTGCCATAGCCATTGATATTCTGTGCTTCGTTAGCGTAGGTTTCCTTCTCTTGAATGGGAAGTTGGAAAAAGTCCTTGCTCGCTGCTTGCATTCGGGCAATAAGAGAGTCGGGGATGCCATAATTTATGATCTGGAAAAAACCCCAAGTCTCTGCAGCCCTTGAAATTTGTGTAGCGATGGTGTCATCTTGATCCTTGCAGAAATGATCATGTTGCAGGGCACTGGAACATAGCTGGAAGTCAATAATGGGAACTTGGAACCTGATTGGATCATCATGGTTCTGGGTTTTCTCCACTTGTCTCACGTACTCGGGTGGAACCGTTTGGATTCCACTGTCTTCCAAGGTCTGCACTCGCTTGAATACCCAATTCTCCATAGCCATCGACTCTCAGCAAAAAAATTTATGCGGAATGTGAAAATCAGGGCTTCTCCTGGAATGGATAAGCGTTGCATAGTTGCTAAGCTTTCCTTGACACAGCTTTGTGATTATCATCACAATTTGGATAAATTCAAATCTGTTTGTACTTTTTTTTAGAGAAAAAATCCATTTGTATTTATGAAGAGGTCAAAAGAAAAATCTGAAATTGTATTTTTTAATGTTTAAATGATAATTTAATTATTTAAAAATTAAAATAAAATTAATTTATAGATTTAAATGTAATTATAATTATAATTAGATAATGTTTTTTTATAATAAATACATGATTAAAAACCTTTATGGTTGATTTTGATTGTAGCTCTATACCAATGTTAAACACACTCATGTACATAAGGGGGGTACATGGCGATAGGTCACTTAAGTTGGTGACATGGACAAAGTTTTTATTTTGATTTTAGGTTTCAAAATTATTTATTTTCTAGAAAGTTGTATTCTTGTCAGAGGGTTTGAGAGCCATGTAATTAGGTAATTGTAAAATGATAATGACAGAATGCACGTGTTCGTTCGTTAACATGTTATGTAAAGTGTTTTTGTTTATGTTTAAACTTTGTGGTAAATATAAGTAAAGTAACTGTAAAAAGATAATGATAGAATGTACATGTTAGTTAACCGTTTATGTAAAATGTTTTGTGATGTTTAAATTTTGTAATAAATATAATTATGTTTATAATTTTTTATATTTAAATTTTGAAGTGAATATATAATTTTTTAATATGGTTTTAAAAGTTGTTATTAAAAAATGTATGATACTTTAATTTTTATAATCTCAACTAGAATGAAAAAATAAGTCATTCATAACTTTAATAATACGTCATTCATAACTTTAATATTAGTTAAATAAAAATTATATTATATATAATGTGAATGATAACGAGTACAAAAACTTTTATAAACTCTTAATTATCCACATTAAATCAACTATATTTTTTTTTTTTTTCGTGAAAAAAAGCATATTATTGCTATTCAAAGGGCTGAATTAAATAGTATATAATAGTCTCCAGCAGTAGCAGGATCCACATATGACTCCAAAAAAGAGTGTAAATACTGATTACAGTCTATATCCCAACAAGATACTATACCATCAAGTAATGGCCTCCAAACCGGTAGAACCATATAGACACAAGATCTGTTCGATCATTGAGACTTACAAAATACAAAACATCTCTACAGTCCACTATAAGTTAATGTGTTCAAAACACAGAACATAAGAAGAATCAAAGCATAATGTTGTATGATCCCGCATTAATCACCAAATGATCCCAGCATTCCTCCCAAAGCACATAATCCTCTACCCCTTCCAGTGCCAGCTTTGATAGTCGATCTGCCTGCTCATTGTGTTCTCTGAAGATATGTTCCAGTGAATAGGAACAAAATGACCAAAGTTCATCTTTGATCCTTCTGCACCAGCCATCGAGTTCCAAAACATTAATGTCAAATTCTCCCCTAGCCCATTTGATGGTGACACGTGAGTCTCCAAAGATTTTGATACTTGGAAGCCCAAAGATATGTGCAACCTTGAGAACACACCATAAAGCCAACAATTCTGCCTTCATATTCATACCTCTTCCACATTTAAGAAGGAGTAAAAATTGATGATGTTGATTAATAATAATCACCCCTCCAGCACCACAATTTCCAAGGCTAGCAGCCCCATCAAAAAACAGAACAGGTTCCTTTAAATTATACTGGAAGACTCCAATATTCCTCTGAACAGAGACGACATCCTGTGATTGATATTGCTGAAACTGTGAAAGTATGACATTGTATGTTCCATAAAAATCAGGTAGTTGTTCTTCAAAGGTAGCTCTGTTTCTCATAGACCACACAGCCCAGCACAAAAAGATCGGCAGTGTAGCATATGGTTTACATTGTTGCATCCAATCTTTCAGACAGACATCGAGAGTGTATCCCTTCCAAACATGGCCAATACCAAAGACATGATAGAACTTTTCCAGAAGTGAAACAATAAAAGGACAGTCAATAAAAAGATGCGAGACTGTTTCCATATGTGACTTGCATAAGATACATCGATTGGGCCCGGCCCAACCAATCAGTAATAAATTATCCCACGTCTTTAATCAATTCATCAGAAGGAGCCAACAGAAACATTTCAACTTCAGAGGTAAGTTCCATTGCCAGACCTTCATATACCACCAATGGTTTGGGAATATGCAACGTCTGCGAAACATGCAATCATATGTAGTCTGTGCAGTAATAGTACCAGTAGCTTTGTTTCCATCCCAAACCACAACATCTTCCACAGCCGAAATCTTGATACCAGCGGCATTCAAATCACGAGTGTATGATTCCCACTCTTCGCACAGAGATGGAGGTAAATTCAGACCCGTAGCATTGAACCAATATTCATTCAAATCATTTTTGACTATGCTATTAAGAGTGATCAACCTAGCTGCTCTCAGGAATGCAGAGAGACCCATCGAGAATGTATAATCCCCATTTAAGCCAAGTATCGGGTCAACTCCAATAGCAACCTCAGACCCAAAACCCACTTTCCAACAGAGTTTATGTGCAAACCAACAGTATACCTTCATGAAGCCTCTCCATATAGGGGAAACACCCCTCACCTTTTTACTCGGCTGTCTTAACCAGAAAGAAATTTTGGTCTTTATATATTTCTGATGTATAACTTTAGACCACAATGAACCACCGAAAATGGCACGCCAGAGACTTTTCAATCTCAATGCATCATTAAAGATCGAAATATCCTTGAATCCCCAGCCACCGGATTTGTGAGGAAGAGATAGTCTCTCCCAACCCACCATAGTCAATGCAAACCGCTTAAGGCCTCCGGTCCATAAAAATTTGAAATTAAGCCTTCTCAAAGAATTAATCACCGATCGAGGGACAGTGAGAAGCGAAAACTAGTAGACCGGCGTCCCCACCAGGACAGATTTAGCCAAAGTTAATTTACCGCCAATAGAGAGTAGGCGGTATGTCCAATGTGTAATACGGGATTCAAAACGCTTAACAAGCCAATCCCAAACCTTAACCAAGTATCCATTAGGTTTCAAAAGAAAACCCAAGTAGGAAAATCCTTCAATAACCTTATTACATTTATTTGGGACAACAGACTGAATCTCAAATAACCTGACACCATCCACCAAATATTGGTAAAGGTTAGACTTCCTCAAGCTCACTCGCATACCTGAAGCTTTGCATAAGAGTTCAATAATATTCTGGAGAGATTTCCATTCCTCCAATGATGCTATCCCAGCAATCAGCACGTCGTCAACAAAGAGCACATGAGTTAAATAAATTTTCGTGGCAATTTTAATACCTTTAAACTTGCCCTGCTCTCTAGCTTGCTGTATCAGCCTGCTTAATCCATCCATAACAAGAATAAATAACATAGGAGACATCAAACATCCTTGACGAATCCCCCTTGAGAAACTAAAAAAGGACGTAGGAGAGCCGTTGACGAGTACTGAGATATTCATAGTATTAACACAAGCCATGATCCATCTAATAGCCAAAGCTGGCACACCAATTTGAATGAGCAAGATCCTTAGGAAATCCCAATTCACCCGATCAAATTCCTTTTCAAGGTCCAATTTGAACAGGATAGCACTGCGTTTTTTGCATTTAATAGAATGTATCAGTTCTTGAACTATACCCACGGCATCATGAATCTGCCGATTCTGTAAGAAACCGAACTATTCAGGAGTGATGAACTTCGAAAAGACAGGCTTTAAGCGACTTGCAATGATCTTGGAAACAATTTTGTATGCCAAATTACACAATGCAATGGGTCTGAAATCAGCAAAGGTCATAGGATCATTCACCTTTGAAATAAGAGTTATGAAGGTAGAGTATAAAGCTCCAGAAAGATACCCATGGCATCTAGTATATTCAACCATATTAACAATATCATCTCCCATGATATCCAGAAAATGTAAAAATAGTTCCACCGTCCAGCCATCCGGCCCTGGACTTTTCTCTTTTGCAAACAATTTAAGAGTGCATTCCATTTCATCCAATGTGACAACAGAGTATAGCTTATCAGCATCATCTTGGTCAAAAAATCGAGGGAAAAGCCGAGCAACTTGTAGTTGTGAGGATAGATCACACCTTTTGTCATCGGAATAAATATATGAAAATTGCTTGTGAGCTTGAGCCTACAACTCCCCAGTGCCAGCATATACAACCCCATCATCATTGGCCAACTTCCAAAGAGTGTTGTTATTCCTCCTAGTAGAGGCAAACTTATGAAAAAATCTAGAATTTTTATCCCCCGCCTTCACCCACAAAGCCCTGCTCTTTAACCTCCATTCCTTCTCCTCCATCAGGTAGATCATGTCCTTCTCAACTTCTAAATATTTTAGCCTTTCCAATTCTAGACCCATAAGTGGACACTCAATATTTTGTAGATAGAGCTGTTGCAGCTGAGATTCCACATCAGCCAACAATTTCTTATCCAGCTGTTTTTTCGAGTGTATCCAATTAGAAACTTCACCCTTCAAGACCTTTAATTTGTAACAAAAAAGATCAACAGAGTTCAAATCAGTATCACATCCAAATCTAGTCCACACCTCCCTGACCAGACGATCGAAATCTGCATTGGATAACCAGGAGCTATCAAACTTGAATGGGTAATTAGAAGACAAAAAGTCCTCCTCCAATTGTAAAAATATCGGCCAATGGTCTGAAACTTTGCACCTTCCAACCCAGGACCAATACCGACTACAATTCTCCAACAATGCAGCATTAGCTAGAAACTTATCTAGCCTCTTGTGTACCCCTTCATCACTTGCTCTGTCGTTTGACCAGGTAGGAACAAGTTCCCTTGTACACACATCAATAAGATCATTGTTAATGAGAAATTCCGAAAAAAAGTGTGCCAACTCATCCATTCTCGCCTTGGTTCCCCAGACTTCCTGAGCCAGTCTGGTAAAATTAAGATCCCCCACTATAATGATGTTATCTTTGTCAATGATACCAGAGGACTGAAGTCCCAGCCAAAAGACTTCTCGATTTTTGTATGGAGCATAACAATTTAGCAAAGAAAAGTGCAGGTCCGAAGCCCTACAATAACCTTCCAACAAAATACCCCAAGAGGTCCGAAAAGGACGAAGATAATAGACCCTAGGGTCCCAGGCCACTGCCAAACCCCCAGCCAGACCATTGGAGCTAACAGCTGAGATCTCCCACCCAGGAACCACCCCAGCCAGTTTGGAAATAGAAACATGATCTTCACACATGGTTTCTTGAATTAATAAAATACTAGGTCGGGAAGAAGAAATTAGATTGGACAGGGCCCTTCCCCTAGCAGCCCTCCCCAACCCTTGAATGTTAAGAGAACAGATTGACATTAGGGAACAATGTCATGGGGGATAATTGCTCCAAGGCCCCCAACAGTAACCGACATATCCTCCATACCCTTCTCGACCCCCACATAACCAGAAACAGAGAGACTCTGCAAGGTATCAATGGTCCTCAAACGATCAATCAAAGGGGTAAAGTCTGACCCCAAATCCTCGGATAAACCCTTCACCTCCCTGGCGGATTTCTTCACCTTCCTAATGGTTACATTTTGGAATTTGGCAGAATCGACCGACGAAACCTTCGGGTTGGCAGAGGGGTTTTTCGAAAATATTTGCAAAGGAGTAATAACATCCAAGGGTGGAATGCAACCGACATCATTCAATATAGCATTATCACTAATTGTAAACTGACCCTGATCCTGAATGTCAGTGGAAAGTCCAACAGTCCCACTTTGATGAACAGAAACCCCCAAGCCCAATTCACTGGTAGGAAAGGCAGACTCATGGCCAATAGTATCCCCCATAACCCCATAGCCCAATACAGATACCTGCCACCGTTCTTGAAGTGGAGCCGTAGGAATATCTGTGTTAATGTGAGGCTTATCAAGGTCCCCAAATAACCCCCGACAATGTCTAGGTTTGACAGATGATGGGTCGGAATGTAAGTGCGGAGACGAAACCCTCTCTTGACCGTTATTTATCACGATATCCCCAGAGGCCAATTTTTTATCGAGAATATCATCGGCAGCTTGAGCTAATAAAAGATCCTCCTCCAGAATGTAAGGAATGGGAGAACCAATATGGGGATTAGACTTACCCGGAATAGGAGTATCTTCTGAAGGAGTGCCGTCCAAGCTAGAAGTAGCTTTTGCCGAAGACCCCGAGCGGTCCGTGGAGCACCACTAGTGAGCCTGTATCCTAGCTTCCAGACATTTAGCATGAATATGACCAGTCCGAAGGAAAAAATGACACCTAAAGGGAACCCGAAAGTAGTCCAGGCGTTGCCTCCAAACCCTAGCACCCCAGACTAATTCCACCTCCTCCGGTAACCCTTTATCCATCTCAAACTCCACCATAACGCGAGCCGACCGCCTGTCGAAGCTATGAAGGGACAAGTCCAGACGAACAAACCTACCCACAGAATTGGTGATTCCCATCAATACATTTTCCGACCAGAGTTCTATCGGGAGTCCGGGTATAATCATCCACAAATGTCGGAAGCTTTGAACCTCTCGCACAGGGTCAAACAAAAGATGCCACTTCTTAAGACAGAGAGAGCCTTCCTTGAAGCTCCAGAACCTTTTCAATATTAAACCAACATGTACAGGGTTGGAAAATATAAACATCAGCCACCCATTGATGAGCTGCAAAACCCTAGGCATATCCCCAATAATGGGCAACCATGACTTACGGACCCACTCCACCAGGTCCTTCTGCTCACCCCTAGTGAACTCAAGACATCCAACAATAGCACGACTGCTGAGCATTTCTATCCGGTCAAGGTTAGTCTCCAATGGAATCTCATGCCAAATCAAACCCTCCCTCACTTTCAACAATTTACTGGCTCTGCGTTTTCGAGCCTTCCTACCATTGAATCTAGCTGGCCACTTAGCCGGAAACAGTACAGAAGTCTGAGGCTCCAATGAAACCCCAAGATCGCATGCATCAACCCCACCCGGAACCCTTCTCTTTTGTTCCGAGGAAAATGGTAATGGAGTGTCAAAAACCGCCCCTTTCGGGGGTAATCCAAATTTTCTATGCCGATGTCCCATCAGAACCTGACACCTGTAACCGGCATCTGCCCTCGCCAAATGAACGGGCAGGTAGTTGCTCACCGATATAAGGACAAGCCGGTAGGTGACCGATTACACTAAGGAAACGTCTAATAGATATTTCAGGAGCCTGCAGACTCGTGACCCCGACACCCAGTATGTTCCAGGTCACAGGACAAGGAATAGCTAAAATGTAGCGTCCAACAGACCGACCCAATCCGTTGACTGAAGATCCAACCGAATGTCAAACACTAAGGCGGGACCACCCCAGTATGGTAAAGAACTGAGTAACAGGAGCACCAAAGAGCAAAACGTGAGCAACACCGTACGCCCAAACTTCCCTCTTTTTTTATACTTGGTAGGTACTGGGCTGGTTCAAGTTGAACCAGCTTGACTCCAAGTCTCTCATGCTCAAAAAATGTCCCCCGGAGCTCCATACTCAGTCTCCCGCAGCACAGCACCGCTAGAAACCCTAAGCGCCATGGTCTCCACCTAAGCCTCAAGAAAGTTGATTATGTATGGAGTCATATTTAATAAAATAAAGGATCATTTGTTGTCTCATATCGCTTGTTATTTTGATAACCCCAACTATATTTTTATAAACTACTATTTTACTCTATTTTATTTAATTAATTATCCACATTAATGACACGTGTTCTCATAATATGATACACCGTACATGTAGGCACTCTAGCTTCTAGAGAGAGTAAAGCTAAGATAATATAACAATATGGTTACTAAAATGGATTTATAGGTGTTTAGATATTATATGAGATTTTGGATTTCCTTGAGTGGATCAACAAAATTAACTTGAGTGTAACAAGTGTATAGTGTAGATTCATTTCATGATTGTTGTATCTTGTTATGCTCAAATACATCTTGATTAACATTTAAATAAATAAGTTTCAATTAAGCGGTGGATATGTTTTGCAAACAACCGTAATTAATACAATACATGTTTTGAGATCAAAGAAGTAGCTGCTATAGGGCATTATAAGAGCAATTGCTCTCCTTCATGCTTTCAAGCCATTAATGTGGATAATAATTAAATCAAATAGAGTAAAATAGTAGTTTATAAAAATATAGTTGATTTAACATGGATAATTAAAAGTTTATAAAAAAATTTGTAATGATTATCATTCACATTATATAGAATATATTTTTTATTTAATTAATATTAAAGTTATGAATGTCGTATTATTAAAGTTATGAATGATTTATTTTTTCATTCTAGTTACATTGATAGGTGTTTAGTTATCTCAGATTTTGGACTTCCTTGAGTGGATCAACAAAATTAACTTGAGTGTAACAAATGTACAGTGTAGATTCATGTCATGATTGTCGTATCTTGTTATGGTCAAATACATCTTGATTAACACTTAAATAAATTACAAACTAACATTTTGTGAAAATAATTTTTTCACTTATGTAAGTGAGACCCATCCTATCATTGTTGACTTTACATGGTTGCTTGCTTTGAAAGTAAACCAATCTTATTTATGGGATGTTTTCACGGACATTTATTTTAGTAATCTATTATATAGAAGGTCAAAGTTTACATTAAATATATATTTCTATTTAGATACTTTTATAGTTATTTGAATTATTTAAGATCTTTTCATGGCCATGAGTAATGTCAATAATGTATTATATTTGAGTCATGTAAGAGGTGAAAGTGGAACATATATGTATCGGTATCTATTACATCAGCTATATTATTTATTTATTTTCACGGCTCCTTGTTTTAGTAATGGCAATGATGTATTGTATTTGAATGACATAGGAGGTAAAAGTGGACATGTATGTGCTTGTTTACATATATAATAAATATCTTATATAGATATGTTCATACATAATAAATATTTTATTTAGATATGTTCATGGGTCCCTTGTTTAATAATGGCAATAATGTATAAGTCATGTAAAAGATGAAAGTGTACATGTATGTATTTGTTTACACATGCAATAAACATATTATTTAAATTTTTTCATGGGATTTTTTTGTTTTAACAATGGAAATAATGTATTATATTTGAGTCATATAAGAGGTGAAAGTGTACATGAATGTGATTGCTTATACATGCACTAAAGATGTTCTGTAGATTTTTTATGAGTCCCTTGTTTTAGTAAGTTTTATATTTGAGTTATGTACTAGGTGAATGTGTATATATATACATTTACGTATACTAGTGCACACCTTTTTGGAAGGATGTGCATTTGTGGGAAAGTATGAACATGCACATCCTCACTCCCCACCACCCACTCTAAAAAAAGGTATTAATCAATTTAAATAATGAACTTTTATTTCTCCACTTCCATCATCTACAAATTAATAAAAACTAAATTCATGTATTCTCTTTGGCTTCTACTATTTTGTACTATTTGTAGAGTAGATATTCCAAGTATTATAAAATAAATGTAAATAATAATAAAATTTTGTTTCTCTACTTTCATCCCTCCATTGGTGGACTTGGTGGAGTGTTGCATATATCCGACATTGATCTTTATAAGCTTTCTGCAAACATTGGTTTAGCAACAAATAACAAACCGAAATTACTAGCTCCCTACAAAGTCATTAAATTGGTTGTCATACTGTGAGTGTTCAAAGAACTGCAAGTAATTGGGGACTCTTTGCTAGCCATATCATGGTTATCTGATAAGAAGCCACCAAAGAATGTATATCTCAGGACAATGTTTGACAACATTTGCATATTAATAGTTCTTTTTGAAGATATATCATTCAAACATGTTTATAGGGATAGGAATACTGAAGCAGACCTACTGTCTAAACAAGCACTACAACTCAACACTGGAATAACACTAGTATCGGAAATCAACAAACATGTCATAAAAGAATATGACCCAGGACCTAGGATGGAGTTTTAAATCTGCCCATATAAATGAGCCATAGTGAATAGGGAAGTTCACACGTTATCATCCTATAGACAACTCTTTTATATGCAATCCGGGGATACATATTCTATGTATAATTTTCAAGATGAATTGAAGTTTTTGAACAAATGTCTCCAATTAAACACTTAAATGTATGGCTTCTAGCCTATAAACAAAGTGGTTTGATTTAATAAAATCTGAGCTGAGATATTTTTTTCATGGAAAAAAAGCTAAAGTTAGCATATTTTTATATTAACTTATTTACTTTCAAAATGGTTTATGTATTTTCTTATTAAAGCTGTGACAATTTCGTTGAAACTTGAGTGGGTTCGGCTTCAAAGATACGTCATCATCTTTGGTTGAACAAACTTCTAAAATGTAGCACGCTTCAATTACTAATAAGATTGCGGAGTACAAAAAACTAAAAAATATTGATAATGAATGAATAAGATTTTGAAATAAATATATATATATATATATATATTTCAGCGAAAAAAAGCGAACTATTGTTATTTAAATATATAAATAAAATAGTACAACGAGGAGCCAAAAAAGCACAGTTCCAACCAGAGTCCAAAACCATATCAGTCTTGTCAAATACATCCCAAAATACATAAAAAACCTTAATGATTCTGCAAAAAAGATCAAAAGATGACCATCCAGAACAACTATCAGTCCAAAAAGTGAACAGTACCCTGATATTCCATCTTGGAATCCAAGAATTCCTCCCAAATCAACAGACCTTCTTCAGTATCCAATCCCTGTTTTGAAAGTTTATCCGCCATAGAGTTGTTCTCCCTGTAAATATGTTGCAAAGAGATGATAGGACAAAGATCGAATTCATATCAAATTCGATTGCACCAATGAAGTAATGATGTCACCTGTAATTTGTAATCACCCATGGCCCATTTGATCATGACACGAGAGTCTCCAAAAATTTTAACTTCCGCTAATCCAAAGAAATTTGCTACTCTGATTATCATCCATAATGCCAACAACTCAGCCTTCATATTATTTCCTTTGCCACAATTCAGCCTGAATGTAAAGTAGTGTTCTTGATTAAGGAAGATGACACCACCACCAACACATTGACTCAAAACAGCAGCCCCGTCAAAAAATAATATAGGCCAGTCCACCTGAAAATTCAATATCCCCACCTTCCTTTGTTTACTAATAACCTACTTCCTTTGATAAATGGCAAAAAGCTTCAAACTGGAATTGCATGCCAACATAGTGTTTGGGGATATGTCTTCAAATAGAGAAAGATTTCTTATGTGCCAAACGGTCCAACATATAATTACCGTGAGGATTTCGAATGGTTTATAAGTCTTTATCCAATGATACATACTAGAAGTGATATCAGAATAGACCCAGTCTTGAGCTATCTTTAATACTTGGAAAACCCTGCTCCACAAGTTCCTGGAGAAATTACATTCAAAAAATATATGTATAATACTTTCAACATTTTCTTTACATAATATGCAGATATTTGGACCCATCCAACCCTTCAAGATAAGATTGTCCCAGGTTTTCAACCTATTCTGGAAAACAAACCACATAAAACATTTTATCTTCAATGGAATCCTCCATTGCCATAAGATTTTAAACCACCAATGCCTTGGAAAAATACATTTATGTCTAATGATAGTACTGTAAGCCGATTTTGCAGTTACAACTCCTGAACTTGCATTCCCCAACCAAATGATTTTGTCACTATCCAATGTGGCTCTTACACCAGCATCATTAAGTGCTCGGGTTTATCTATCCCATTCCGTCGTAGCATCCCCAACCAAACCAAAATCAAATGCACTATACCAATACCCCGAATCATTATTTTTTATAATGTTGTTCAAAGTATAGCACCCGTAGCTTCAAAATTTTTGCAGAAGAGTATTAGACAGGATGTAAGACTCCTCCAACCCCACTATGGGATCCACACCAACAGAAATTTCTCTCCCGTCGCCCATCTACCAACTTAAATTCAGGGCTAGCCATTTTAAAAAACCATTCCAAATGGGTGATACTCCTATGGTCTTCTTTTAGAATATCTAAACCAGTTGCTGAGTTTCATTTTGATGTATTTCAGGTGTAAAACTTCAGACCAAAGAGTACCACTAAACATAACTCTCTAGAAAGATTTAAGTATTAATGCTTCACTAAAAGAGGAAAGATTTTTTATACCCCAACCGCCAACACTTTCAGGAATGGAGATTTTCTCCCACCCAATCATCACAAGAGAGGCCTTAGTCATACCACCAGACCACAAGAAATTGAAAAGAAATTTTCGCAATGCATTCATGATGGCACAAGGGATTGGAAGTAATGACAACCAATATACTGGAATACTAGTCAAGACTGCCTTTACCAATATAAGTTTACCCCCAATGGATAAAAATCTAAATGCCCAATGAGAGATACGGGCTTCCACCTTCCTTAGCAGCCAATGCCAATCCCTTATAAGATAGCCATTCGGCTTTAAAAAGTATCCTAGATACTTAAAACCGTCCCCCATTTTACAGAATTTATATGGCAACACACGCTGTATATCAGACAACTCGCCATCATTCAACAGATTACGATAAAAACAAGATTTGGAAAAACTCACCTTCATGCCAAAAGTACTACAGAATAGCTGAATGATGTTCTTATAATGCTCCCATTCCATGACCGAATCAGAACCCACCAGCAAGACATCATCCATGAATTTAATATGTGATAGAAATAGATTCTTTGTCACTTTAATACCCTTGATCAGACCATCTCTCTTAGCCTGAGAGATTAGAAGACTCGGACCATCAATGACCAGCAGGAACAATAGTGGAGATAAAGAACATCCTTGACGGATCCCCCTTGAGCAACTGAAGAACTCTGTTGGATCCCCATTTACCAGAACAACAATATTCATAGATTTAACACACGCCATTATCCAATTAATAGCCATCAGCGGAAGACCAATTTGAATAAGGACAATCTGCAGAAAATCCCAGTTCACACGGTCATAAGCTTTTTCCAGATCCATCTTAAGTATAATTGATTTCATTTTCTTAACTTTTATAGAATGTAGAAGCTCCTAAGTAATGCCAATGGCATCTAGAATCTGCCTACCCTCCAAAAAACCAAACTGCTCCTTTGATATAAGGGCCTGGAAAGAATCGGCTTTAGACGCATAACAATAAGTTTTGACACAATTTTATACGCCAAGTTACATAATGCAATAGGTTTGAAGTCCCCAAATTTCTTAGGATCATTACATTTAGGAATTAATGTAAGAAAAATAGCATTTATGGCCCCAAAAATATGACCAAATTTCCTTGAATGTTCCACCATACTCAGAATATCAAATCCCATGATATAAAAAAAGTGAAGAAACAGCTCAAATGTCCACCCGTCGGGACCTGGGCTCTTCTTCTTGGTGAATAGTTTCAAAATCTCCTCCACCTCTTCTAATGACACCTCTTTAACTAGCTCCATAGAATTATTTGAGTCACAATATCTAGGATAAATTCTCGCAACCTTAAGTTGATCAAGAAGATCACACTCCTTCTGATCCGTGTATATTTTACAAAAATAAACCTTTGCCACCTCTTGTATCCTCTTTTTACCAGAAACCACCGAACCCGAACCATCATCAACACTCCAAATAGAATTAAGGTTTCTCCTGTGAGAAGCATAAGAATGGAAGAATTTGGAATTCTTATCCCCATGCTCAATCTAGATGGCTCGACTTTTGTGCCGCCCTTCCTTTTCTTCTCGCTCGAGTATATCCTCCTTTTTTGCCTCTAACTTCTTTAATAGTTTAAAATCAACATCACTCAAAGGCACATCAATATTTCGACTGTGCATAGAATACATCTCCTCTTCAATATTGATAAGATCATACTGATACAATTTCTTTTGTTTATGAATCCATGCAGAAACCTTAACTTTCAACAGCCTTAATTTATAACAAAAAGAATCCATCGGATTCAACATAGGATCCACCTCCAAATTAATCCAAAAATCACAGACCATCGAGCAGAAATATTCCTTAGTCAACCATGAACTATTAAACTTAAAAGGATAGTGTCCGCCATGATTCATATCACTAAATTGGAAAAATATAGGCCAATGATCAGGTAGCGCTGTGTAGTCCCGCGGAATATGTGGCGGAACTTCCAGACTTCCCATGGACATCCCTGGCTAGCACTATTTGCACGAGAGGATCATTAGAGTAGTCGAGGTGGGGAAAGATTGTCTCGTCGCAGTAGAGGGGCACCGAGAAGCCACCCTCATTGTTCACTTCGCTCTACATTAGGGTCTTAGTGAATGACACTGGCTTCTCCCCAGATGTCGTCGGAGGAGAAGGAGAAAGAGTCGAGCAATCGTTTTCATTTTCATCTCCGAGGGCCTTGCATGATCACCACGTGTCCAATCTTACCTACGGAGTTAAGATGGGGCTCAACCCCGCGTTAGGTCATTTTCTCGCTCAAAAAAATTTCTTCCTTCTCTTTGGCCAAGTTTTGCAATATGGTGCAACACCTATGCAAATTGGAAGCCTATTTGGTTAGAAGGGGTTAACCAGAGAAACCATGGCTGTTGAGGAGGGGCGGCCTCAATGCCACCTCCTTCCTCCATTCAGAGTGGCATCCCAACTGCCCTCCCTCTCATCCCTTCCATGCAGTGATTGGATGGGTTGTAGCTCCATGGGTTTTAGATTGGTGGCTCCCTTGGGCGCTTGACAAGAATGTCTGTTTTAGGATTGGACGTGTTAGTGCAATACTTGGCTCCTTGTCTGCTATCCTTGGCGCCTTTAGTGGTGTGGATGAGCTGCTAAGTATGGAACATGGTATATGTTAAGTTTAGCCTAATTTCACAAGAAAGATCACTGAAAGAAACACAATCACAAGATAGACAAAGATTTACCCCGGGAAACCCTCATGGGGTAGAAAACCCAACAAAGCTTTCCTCAATATAGATAATCAACCCAATACAAGATGTAGTCCTCAACAAGAGATCCTTCTACTCCTATGCATACCTCTCTCTCTCCTATGCACCAATCACAAGTGAGTGAATGAATGAGATAAATGAGGAACACACCTCCTCTATTTATACTCATGTTCTATCTCACTTTTCACCCTAATGGGGCCGACCTCTCCCAGGAGAGTCTAATAACCCCTAAACAATAAACTCAGGGCCGACCTCACATGGGAGATCTAATAACCCTAGTTACCACACTCTCTTGAAGGAATAAACATCTCCGAATATACAATAGGGTCACCACGGAGGAATGTACCATCTCCGGAATAATAAAATACAAATATAATATTCTTAGAAGTTACAATATTTCAACACTCCCCCTTAACGAGAAGGATATTATAACAACATCTGCAGGAGCAAGGAGTCATCAACTACATTGTACATGATACATCTATAAATCATCGGAATCTTTTCTTCATACATCAGCATCAGTAACTCAAACAGTTACTGGAACATAAACATATTCAGTACTGAGTCTTCATCTTTTGCAGCACTCGAATAGCTACAGTAACATCATCATCATCTAGATCACTTGATCAATAGCATCGTCATCTAGATCATCACGACCAACAGCATTGTCATCTAGATCATCACGATCAACAACATCTGGATCATCTCAATCTACAGCATCTGGATCATCTCGATCTACAACATCTAGATCATCTCGATCTACAACATCTGGATCATCTACAACACACATGATCCAATTACGGGATGATCAATCCCTCTCACTTTAAGACACCTCTCATGTCTATGGACGATGCAATCCAGATCTACTTACACGATGATCAATCCTGATCCTTTTAAGACAAATCCATGTCTAGGGACAATGTAGTCCCTGATCCATGTCTAGGGACGATGCAGTCCTTGATCCATTTAAGACAAATCCATGTCTAGGGACGATGCAGTCTGTGATCCTTTTAAGACAAATAGTATAGGGACGATGCAGTCCTTGATCCATTTAAGACAAATCCATGTCTAGGGACAATGCAGTCCGTGATCCTTTTTAAGACAAATCCATGTCTAGGGACGATGCAGTCCTTGATCCATTTAAGACAAATCCATGTCTAGGGACGATGCATTCCGTGATCCTTTAAAGACAAATCCATGTCTATGGACGATGCAGTCCTTGATCCATTTAAGACAAATCCATGTCTAGGGACGATGCAGTCCGTGCTCCTTTTAAGACAAATCCATCTCTAGGGACGATGCAATCCCGACCACAGTGCCAGTCCTTTTTTATACTGGATGTGACCTAGATCAGATCTAGGATTTACCACCACAGAGCCAGTCCTTTTTCATACTGGATGTGACCTAGATCAGATCTAGGATTTACCACCACAGAGCCAGTCCTTTTTCATACTGAATGTGACCTAGATCAGATCTAGGATTTATCACGTACATTTTGAACTCAACATTCAAGGATGATGCAGTCCTATCACGTACATTTTGAACTAAACATTAAGGGACGATGCAGTGCTATCACGTACATTTTGAACTAAGAGTTTCGGGATGATGCAATCCCCATCTCGTCCTCTAGGGACCACTTTCTCGGAGACATATGTCTACGGATCTCTTTTAGGACATGTGTCCAAGGATGATACAATCCACTTGTCAACTTAGACCAAGTCTAAGGACCACTCATCAACCTCATCGTCGGTATCACCAGTACAGGTATCCACATCATTGACCTCACTGTCGATGCAGGCAATCTCATCATCATCGACCATATCACTCCCCCTTTTGAGGAGGGTCCTTCTGAACTACACCAAGCTTGTCTCATAAATACTCAAACTTTACTCGAGACAAAGGTTTGGTCAATATATCAGCAACTTGTTCGTCAGTGCTCACATACTCAAGCTTGATAGCTCCTTTCTGCACCATATCCCGTATATAAAAATATCGGATTTCTATGTGCTTTGACTTATCATGGAACACTGGATTCTTTTTCATCTTGATACAACTCTAGTTGTCACACAGGATCACAGTGGGGTCCATCTCTAAGTCAAATAATCTTGATAGCAGTTTTCGAAGCCATACCGCTTCACAACTAGCAGAGCAAGCAAAAATATATTTCGATTCAGTTGTGCTGAGAGACACACTAGACTGCTTCCTGCTAAACCACGAGATCATAGCAGATCCCATACAATAACATCCTCTTGATGTGCTCTTCCTGTCTGATACACTTCCTGCCCAATCAACATCTGTGTAGCCATGCAGTCTAAAGTCATGATCTCCAAGATAACATAGACCAAAGTCTATCGTACCCTTTAGGTACCTCATCACATGCTTTCCAGCTATCAAGTGAACTTGTCTAGGTTCCACTAGATATTGACTCAAGGTATTCACAGCAAAGCATATCTGGTCTGGTATTTGTCAAATACATCAATGACCCAATAATTTGTCTATACAGAGTCATATCCACTAACTCTGATGAGTCATCAGCTAACAACTTCAGGTTGGAATCCATGGGAGTGGCCATGGCTTTACATTCCAACATATCAAATCTCTTCAAGATTTCCACAGCATACTTTCCCTGGTTGAGAAAGATTCCTCTTGGGCCATGCCATACTTCCAGACCTAGGAAGTAGTGCATCAATCCGAGATCTTTCATCTCAAATTCCGAAGAGAGCTTCTTCTTACACTCGATAATTTGTTTCTCATTTCCAGTCAGAAATAGAGCATCCACATATAGCAACAATATGACAAGTTCATCATCCATAACTTTGAGATAAAGATTAGGATCAACTTTACTATTGGTAAAGCCCAAGCTTGTCAGGAAACTGTCAATTCTTACATACCAAGCTCTGGGAGCTTACTTTAACCCATATAAATCCTTCTTCAGTTTGCATACGTGAGTTCTTCTATCTTCAACCTCAAATCCTTGTGGTTGTTCTCTATACACTTCCTCCTCAATCACACCATTTAGGAAGGTTGTCTTCACATCCATCTGGTGTAATTCCCACTTCATCATGGATGCAAGTTCCATGATGGTTCTAATGGAAGTGTACCTTGCAACTGGTGCAAATGTTTCTTCATAGTCAATCCCCTCTTTCTGAGAGAACCCTTTGGCCACAAACCTTGCCTTATACTTTTCAATGCTGCCATCCGCAGCATGCTTTATCTTGTATATCCATTTGGAGGATACCACACTCTTATCCTTTGGCTTGGGAACTATATCCCAAACATCATTCTTCATCATTGATTGGTATTCCTCCGTCATTGCCTCCACCCACTCTTCTTATGAGATGCTTCTTCATAGCTAGTGGGTTCTTTATCTACAAGATCACACATCAGGGCCACATAGTTGGAGAATGTCTTTGGTTTCTTGCTCACCCTAGTGGAGCCTTCAGGAGCTCCATACTTGTATGCTCCTAGTATAATGTCTCTTGCCCATGCTGGTTTTCTCTTCCTTGAAAAATTCATGACAGGGGGTTCTTGTGGTTCCAACATGTCATGGTCTTCAGGTGTTGTCTCTTCAAGAGTGGGTGCAGCTTCTGTAATTCTGGAAGGTTCCTCTTCCTCATATACTTATTCATGTTGGCACTTCCTAGATCTCTTGAGGGCTGTCTCTTCATCAAATGTTACATCCCTACTTATTTCCATATGATGGAATCCTAGGATGTATATTATGAATTCTTTGGATGCATCACAATATCCAACAAATATTCCTTTCTTCCCATAAGGATCTAACTTGGTCCTCTTTTCTTTTGGAATGTGAATATATACTGGGAATCCAAATATCTTTAGGTGACTTACCTCAGGCTTCTTCCCTGTGAACACTTCTTATGGGGTCTTGAAATCAAGAGCACTATGAGATAGTCTATTATGCACATAGACTGCTGTCCTGGCTGCTTCATCCCATAGATACACAGGTAGGTCTTGATCATGTATCATTGTTTTTACTGCTTCCATAATGGTTCTATTCTTTCTTTCTGCAACACCATTCTTTTGGGGATTGTAGGGAGTGGTTAGTTCCCTCTTGATTCCAGCTTCTTTACAAAAGACTTCAAAATATTTTGAAGTATATTCTCCACCATTATCTGTCCTGAGTATCTTAATCTTGTTTTCTGAATGGTTTTCTATTAAGGCTTTGAACTCCTTGAACTTTCCAAAGACTTCATCTTTTCCCTTCAGAAAATTTATCCTAGTCTTCCTTGAGTAGTCATCAATGAAATTAAGGTAGTATTCATATCCACTCAAGGATGTGGATGGAATTGGTCCACATACATCTGAATGAATCAATTCCAATGTACTCTTAGTCTTTGTATCACTCTTTGGAAATGGGTTCTTGACATTCTTCCCTTTTGCACATCCTTTGCAAGTGCCATCATGATCAATCTTTAAGTCTGGTAGTCCTATGAATACCTTGCTCACATGAGGTAGTGCTTTGTAGTTAATGTGAGCAAGTCTTCTATGCCATCGCTCACTTGGGCTAGTGGATTCATGAACAAGGGCAGCTTCTGGATGGCCCTTGAGTTTGTATAGACCTCCTTCCTCTTCACCAATAACAATTGCATCCTCAATTGATTTTCCTTTGGACCACATGAGCACTTGTCCATCTGTGAATGCAATCCTGTAACCTTTCTTATCTAATGCTTAGATAGAAAGTAAGTTCTTCTTCAAACCTGGTACATATAAGATTTTCTTCATCTTCAATGGGGTTCCAGAATCAAGCTTGTAGCTCGCTTCACCAATTCCCTTGATGGGATATTGATAGTCATCTCCTAGAGATACCTTCTGTGGAGAGGTCTTCTCTTCAAGTCTTGAGAGAGTCTTCTATTGTCATGTCATGTGCTTTGAAGAATCAATATCAATGAGCCATGTATCTTCTCTAGGTGTTAGAGATCCAGAGAGTGCAGAGAATAGTTCATATTCTTCCACATATTCTTTTTCTATTTTAGTTCTTTTATTTTGAGGCATTTCCTCTTCCTCTTCTTCACTATCATCTTCTGCCAAATGTGCTTGATGTCTTTTGTGAAGATTCTTCTTCTTCTTTGAAGGACAATTTCTAGCAATGTGTCCTAGTTTGTGACAACTATAACATTGAACTGAGGAGAGATCTCTTTTTGAGTTTACTTCCCCTCTCCTTTTAAATCTATGAGGAGGTTGAGACTCCTTGTGACCATTCTTCTTGGAGTTGAAATGACTCCTTCTTCTTCTGGTGTGAATAGACAAAGCTTGGTCATCCTCCTTGAGAAGGGCTTCTCTATTAGCTACCCTAACTTCTTCTTGAATGCAATCCTCCCATACCACATCAAACTTTGTACTTTCTTTTCTGGCACACATAGTTTGGATGAATGACTCCCAAGGTATAGTGGGGCCATTTAGAGTAGTCATGACTAGTTCATCTTCATTAAGGGTATCTCCAATGGCATCTAGTTGTTCCTTGAACTGGTAAACCCTTGAGAAATAGTCTTGAATAGATTCTCCTTTATTCATCTTGGTGCTCTTCAATTGAGCTCTTAGATTCATCTTCCTATTGATGTTCTTTCCCTCATACATTCTCCAAAGGGCATCATACATTTCCTTTGGGGTCTTATTGGATGCCACTTGGGGAATCAAGTGGTCTTTGATAGATTCAACAATGATTCTCTTTTCCCTAATCAGGTCCTTCCTATACTTCTCTTTGGCTTCATCTTCTTCAGGTTCTGCAACCTCATCCTTGATATATTGGACAAGATCATTCTCTTCAAGAATGAGACCAATTCTGTATTTCCATGCTCGAAAATTTTCTATACCCACTAGCTTGTCTTCAAGTTTAGTGCTTGGAGCCATCTTATCCAGGGGTCAAAGAGATTGAAGTTTCTCAAGAGATAGAATAACACTTACCAGGAGATGAGCTTGATTGAATTGATAATACTAGTGTGTTTTGCTTCTAGAAACTTCAACTTTTTACCTTCTGGATCTGCAATAGAATTTCTGGTTTTTTGGTGCACCGGTTTGCAGCTTTTCTGGTTCACTGGTGCACAGGTGTGTAGTTTTTCTGGTTCTCTGGTTTTCTACACTTTTGGTCAAACTAGGGTTTGAATTTCCCGGAGTTCTACCCACTCAAAAAGTTCGATCTAGGGCTCAAAACTTCGATTTTGAGGAGGGCTATCCAGCCATGCAATCAGATTCCAAAAATTCCAACTTTTGCAGAAACCCTAATTTTCACTGGAGGAGGAGAGAGAGGTATTTTCACCTTGTGAAAGCTGTCCTATTCCGGCTAGCTCTGATACCATGTTAAGTTTATCCTAATTTCACAAGCAAGATCACTAAAAGAAACACAATCACAAGATAGACAAAGATTTACCTTGGGAAACCCTCATGGGGTAGAAAACCCAACAAAGCTTTCCTCACTATAGATAATCAACCCAATACAAGATGTAGTCCTCAACAAGAGCTCCTTCTACTCCTATGCAGACCTATCTCTCTCCTATGTGCCAATCACAAGTGAGTGAATGAATGAGATAAATGAGGAACACACCTCCTCTATATATACTCGTGTTCTAATTGACTTTTCACCCTAATGGGGCCGACCTCTCCCACGAGAGTCTAATAACCCCTAAACAGTAAAATCAGGTCCGACCTCACATGGGAGATCTAATAACCCTAGTTACCACACTCTCTCGGAGGAATAAACATCTTCGGATATACAATAGGGTCACCACGGAGGAATGTACCATCTCCGGAATAATAAAATACAAATGTAATATTCTTAGAAGTTACAATATTTCAACAGCATCTTGTTTAACACCAACAGAAGGTTTGGCGCACTCGTTCGATGCTCGCTCCAGGCGATCTCCCCACAGCCTTACACTCGCTCCAGGTGACCTCCTCAAATCTTTGCACTCACTCTCCCCAATCTCATTTTGGTAAATATATATGTATATTTTTATATATTCATTTTTTTTCTTTTCTTTGTTTTCTGCAGGGAGCCATTCCATAATGGAGATTTTGATTCCTTCATAGTAGTCTACATTTTTGAGTTCGTGAGAGCAATTTGGGGTGAATTACATTCAGAGAACTAAATTTAGGAACTGGTCGTCTATGGATGATAGGGATTGCGATTGCGAGGCGTGAAACATACCTACGTTGTCAAGTATCTCATCCTTCTATGGATAAGGATTGGGACCTGCAGCCTCTACTGATCGTTGCCATCCCAACTAAGTTGTTAAGAATAAAGTCTGACTAAGAAGCAAAATAAGAGATGCCAATAGAGCATAGAGGTCGACTGAGTAGAAGGTTTTGAGTGAGTAGCAAAGAAGAGTTCCACCGAGAGCAGGCGTTTTCCACAATGAGAAACTATCTCTCAACACTGTGCCAATATTCCTCGTCTGTCGGTCCACTAAAAAATAGCCACGCTCCTCTCCACACGTCGCGTTTCATGTCGTCCACATGTTTGCGCGTCATGTCTCACGGCAATCTCTTCTCTGCACAAGGTAAGGTGTTCTCTTGTTCAGGAACATATGGCATACACACATCCACGAGACATGTTATCCTCGCTTCGTTCCGAGGACTCCAAAGAAGTGGTAGTTAGGGTTGTTTTTTAAGAAGGTGTATATGCAGAGGTGCCGTCGCGGAGTGAGAACACAGATGAAGATGATGGTGCCGTGGGATGAGAGGAAGGGGTTCTGAAACCCGACTGGAATGCAGAGCTGGTGGAGGCGCTGAAGACGGGCTTTGAAGCCGATGATGAAATGAACAAGAAGCCCATTCCTGCCATTGCTTTTGGCATAATGGATAGTTTTATAATTGTTAAGCTCTGGCAAGGCTTCTAGGATGGAGGAAAGTGATACTATTTCACATATATACCTTGTGTTTCCATTTTTTTTCATATTGTTCCTACTAGATGGCATGGTAGTTATTACATGAATTTTTTCATGCACACTGATTTCAATTTCCCCACGGTCTGGCTGCTTTGAGGGATGATAACTTATCGGTTGCTATATTTATGTCAAATCGGAGACGCAGCCATTAGAGACATGGTAATGGTCGATGGAGGATGGAGCTCTGAAAATATTTTAAGGGAAAATATGCCCACCTTCATCACCAGATAGACATCACAGGTAAAAATTGGTATCTTCTAGAGTCGATTATAAATAAACTGAAGGTTTGGTTGGACTACTCATTATTATCAACAAAATATGCAGATGGTTTCTGTGATTTAGTTATTTGAATGCCTCGTCAGTTCTGCTTTTTTCATAAATATGTTTTTCACTTTGAGCATCTTGGGAAGATTTATTCCTGGGCGCGAGGTTTTCCCACGGAGAAGACTGGCCGTCGTCCATTTCTGATAAGTGCCCAACAAGTGACATGCCATAGATTGGTCCTTGGAAAAAAAAAACAATACTAGAAATCTCCATCTAGACCTCTGCACTTCTAGAGGTTTTCCTTCTCATCGGCTAAAACCTTCTGAATACCCTAAGGGTTGAAGGGATTTCAGGGGTTTGTGCACTGGGAGATGGAGCAGAAATCTATAGGTTTAGTAGTAAGTTAAGATGGGGTTGTCTATAAGTCAATAGGCCATACCTAAATAGAAGCAAATGGTATGTTTCCGAAGCCCATGGAGGGGGATATCCCCTTCTCTGGTGCTAAAATGGGTTGCTTAATGTTGAATAGTAAATTCAACGAGGGGTTCCGTGCTGGAGATCTTTCAATCATGACCGGTGAGGAGTTTGCGATGGCGTTCTCGCAGATGAGGATCGGGGTGGTTATGGGAGGCCCAAGGGAATATTTGTAATGTATCAGATGAAGAAAAATTCATCGATGGTGATGGGAATCATCCTATAGCCACCAAGGCATAAAGGGCGTTCCCGGTGGCACTAGTGGGCATGTGGTATTAGTGAGTAATTATGATGTTTCCAAGTGGGGCAATTTAACTGCAGAGTTTACAAGTGATTATGGTATTGCATATAATGAGCCCGCGATAATGGTTCTTTAACCTAGGGGATGAAGGTGAGTGCCTGTTTGATGATGGATCGACACGCCAGGTGGAGTTTCAAAGGCCATGGAGCTACTCAGTGCATCTGGATCACTTGTCTGGTGGGGCATCGGATGATGTTGGGTTTCATAAGGTGAAGTTCATGTGTAGTTTTGGTGGCAAAGTGTTCTTCCCAGGCCAAGTGATGGTTCCCTTAGGCATGTGGGGGGTGGGATTTGGATTGTCATAGCCCACAGAGGTATTGGATTTACATAGCTTATGCAGAAGATGATGCAAATCCATGGCCACGATATGTTGCTGAAGTATCAATTGCTAGATCGGGATCTCGATGCTTTGGTGTCTGTTTCTTGTGATGGGGATCTTGAGAATATGTTGGATGAATATGAGAGACTCCTGGAAGGCTCAAGTGAAGGGTCTTCAAGGCTGAGAGTATTTCTTTTCCTGTCAAGTGATCATGGTTTGGCTCATTTTCCTGCTATAAGTGATCGCAGGAATTCCGAGAAGCACTATGTAGATGTTGTCGGTGGCATATATGAGACATGCATTAGAAAACACGAGGATAGTATAGAAAATTCATCTTCACGACATCTAGATAATTTGATCGGTTTTGATGCTATTGATAATTGGAACTCAATGGCAAGGGATCAAGAAGGTATGTCAAAGCCATCATCCAAAATAATTGCTCAGGATGTTTTAGATTTAAATCCACCACTTGAATGAGCCCTCAAGCATGAATGTTATGGAAAAATGGGGCCATGGATGATAACAGATCCACATAAAAAAATCACAGTGGAGGAATTATGATTCCCGACAGAGCTTTGATAATATATTCCACATCAAAATATTTGTAGGAAAGTCAGGCCATTTATATAACCTTTATCCCATGCATACGCGCGACCAATCATTGTTAATATGTACTCACAAATTTGGTATTAATGAGATAACAAATTTCAGCTTACCTCTTGTTACCTATTGAAGTTTGACAAGTTTTTTTATGGATCGATTCCTAGAAATATTCCTAGAGTTCTAGGAGAAAAGGGATTAATATGTGAACACTAATTCTTTTGTCCCAATGTTACAACTGTTAACAATGGGTATCATTTTGTTTTTATTGTGTATATGGTGATTTTTGGGGTTTATTTTTACGTCGATAGACGTTTTATCCTGAGGTGCGTTTTGAAATACACTGTTCAGGTTCGTCGTCCCTCCATTGAATGGATTGTTGCCACGTGTTCTCCTTGTATGCCGTGGAATGTCCGATGTTTTCCTGTGCCATGCGGTTTCTAGTCGTCGCCGTGAATTTTCCATTGGTTATCTTTTACCCCTGGTTTCCACTATTCACTGGTCGCCGCCCGTTGCCTATATTGCTTGCATTAATCGCCAATTTGCCACGAGCTTGTACTATGGTCTGGTCAGGTAAGGCAGAGCCTCTTTTAACACACATTGTTCAAAACTTCAAGATCCGACGGCGAGAAACTATGATCCGTGTGCCTCGACCTCATTCAATTTTGAGAGAGTAGTCGCGTATACGTAAACAGTTGAGCGGCTGTTTCCATTCCATATTTGAGTGGCTGTTTCCATTCCATATCTACGAGGTTATGTTTGCAAAGTATTCGAGCAAAAGGTCCCATGTTCGAATCTCATATTTTTTAAAGGTGAGGTCTCATGTCGTTCGAATCTCAGATGGCGAGTCGTGGAAAGTCTGCTGAGGGAAAGAAGATCGTATCTCAAAGCTCCCAGACCGAGCTTCAGGCGTAGCATGGATTGGACTGAGCATGGCAGTGTCACCAAATCAGAGTTCTCGATATCATATTCTATCCACAGATTCTGCTGGTGGTAATTTCCTATGATATTCATATACATGGGCACCAAATCAGAGTTCCCAAATGTGAAGCAATAAATGGTCCAGTCATTCTAAGAGCCGACAATATCTTTGGGCACTGGATAGAGTACTTGGTGGCTTTCCAGTCTCACCCGAGCGGAATCGAAGAGCAACGACACGGGTGTAGCTTGTGAAAACAGGTCACCCACAGGTTGAGCGAAGCAGAGATTCATTGGTCCTTGAAACTTTGGAAAACTAACCTCCACGGGATTCAATGTCCCTCGATTTCGTTCAAGAAACACCTTCTTGAGCGGCGTGTAAGCTGCTTCGAGAAGAAAATTGAACTGCATCCTGGAGTCGACCATTGTCTGCTCAACGCCCGTGTTGTCGGGAAAGAACACAGCCGACGGTATTGAGAGCAACTTTCGTTCGACCTTGATGCCGTATAGCTTAACGCTATAAGCCACCCAGTTGAAATATGGGAGAGGACTGGATTGCCTGTATAGTGCAGATATTTGGAAAATGGAGATTCACCGAACAAGAGAATGCCTGCCGAATCCGGATGAAGAACATGATCCGGAATGCAGTAGGAGAATTTGTGGCCCGCATTTGCTCCGGGTTGCATTTGAGTAACAAACGATAGAGCGCCTTGGCTGAGACCCATCAGACCTGGCGTGTCCGACACCGGCAATGGCACGCACTCGAACACGAAACTGGGAATTTTGAGAGGAGGCGTGCCATGGATTGGACTGAGCACGATAGGGTCATATCGACAGGTTTCTTAAGGTCGAAAAGTATGCTAAGAGAGTTGGAGGGGGCGCTCCAGTTTATCTTGCAGATGTTCTTGAATATCTTGCTGTTGAGGTTAATCACCGAATCTTCTCAACCATGTTTCTTTCAGTTACTAGGTTTTGGAACTGTAAAAATAGGGCACTGAGGTTTCAGCGTTTTTGTTGCAGGTTTTGGAGTTGGCAGGTAACACTACCAGGGATAATAGGAATTTAAGGCACATGAGAATTTAACAGCTTGAAGCTCTTTTGAAGTTGGAGAAAAAGCACATGAGACTTCAAGCAAGTTTGCAAAAAGGTGTTAGCGAAGCATTTGATTATATTGGAAATGGGTTAGTGTTTTTTAATTATTTTTTTAATCTATTGTCATATTCTTTATTATTAATTTATTTAGTATTAAATAAATAAGATATTTAGTATCAAACAAATAAGATAGGTACTCTTTTATTGATTATCAATGGTTCCCTTATGGTTTATGGGCCAACAACATTCGAATTGTACTTATCTTAGTCTTCCATAATTTTTTTTTTTAATGTTGTATAAATTTATACATTTGTTATTTATTATCCTTTTATATGGAAATTCTTTGATATGTTCTCATCTCAAAGTTGGTTACTTTTATCCCATGGCATGTAAATTTATGTAATTAAAACATTCAACTATTGAGATATAAACCAACTTTATGATTTTTGGGATATATTGGTTGTGTATGGTATTTTTCCTTGTCCACTTTTAGAATAATAAATTATATACTTTGCTTTGACTCCATGCCATGAAGCCGTATGTTGTTGATGAGCATATTATGTAATGGCAAGGCTCATATATTTAGCACGATGTTGATATATGCAATAGCATGCATTTTATATAGTACAAGGTCATTATTGTCAAGCAACTTAAGTTCACTTTGGAAAATAAGTACATAAATTGTATTTATGTTCCAATAACCTTTGTGTGAATGGATTATAACTTATAAATTTACACAATGACAATCCATACAAATGATAATTAGAAGGTTAGGTTGTTTTTTGAGAAGAGTACTCAAAGTAGAATTGTAATGCTTTTCTTACTCTCTTTGGATACATCATAAATATGAATATATTAGTTTATTTCACTTAACCTTGGAAACAACTCTACTTTTGAGTTTGTTGAGCTCTTCTATTTCTAATCAACACAAACTAGTTATAAAGTTTCTTTTCCTTGTTTAAAGATATTGATGTTCAACAAGTACTTGATTATTACATTTGTGATGTAACTTTTGGTCAAATAAACATGTTTGTAGGAAAATATGTCAATGATATATTATTTATATCAGTTTTATATAATAAATATTTTGTTTCCTTTCACTTTTGAATAGTTATTTAACATGCCATATATTCACTATTAACCTTTTGAATAATTTTTTAGCATGTGTTTAATTTTTTTTTATGTGCTCAACCCTTTAACTTTGGATCCTTTGAAGGTTTTGAAATATATTTTAATTAAATTCATCTGAAGTTAGTAATATTTTTTACTTTTAAATACATAATTTTCTGGGGGATATTTTATCATATTCTCTATGTTTTCCTTGTATCTTATAGATGTTTGAAAATAGATTATTGGTAAGGTCTAAGCATGCTATTGAAGTGTCAACTAACTTATGAGTTTGCAAAATGGCCATAATGTGCCCTGGTAATAATTCAATCCTAGACTGAAGAGAGATTGTACAAATTTATTATGTGCAAATATAGGTAATGAGAGGAAGTGGATTGGCCTTCCAAAATGTAAAATCTTAGATTTTTTTGTTTTAAACAGTGTGATTGAAGGAATCAATACAATATGTGACTTATCCAAGTGGTTTTGCTGCACTCATCAATGGATAGCACATAGAACATATCTTTGAGGTAGAGGAAGACTGGTTGGAAGACTCGACCTTCATGGAATTGATTCAACAACACTGGGTACCTTTTCATTCTAAATTGATTCACTCTGCTGCCTTTCATTTTGCTGAAAATCTCAGAACTCTTAAGGAACCCATTAAATCTTGGGCAGCTAAGAAGAGGAGGAGGGATGATAAGGTTCTTAGAGATATTGAAGGGGAAATAGCCACTATTGCTGAAGAAGTGGGAGGTGGTTACAACTCTCAACAGTCAAAGGACCGCTTAGTTCTCTTGGAAAATCAGAGGAACCGTATGCTTCTTCAGCTCGAGGAAACTTGGAGACTGAAAAGCCGTGCCATATGGTTGGAAAGTGGGGATGAGAATTCTAAATTCTTCCATGCCTACGCAAAAGGAAGGAGGTCTGCTAATACCATTTGGAGTTTGGAGGATGCTGAAGGTAACTCTTGGTCAACATTTGAAGGGATGGCTTCAGTGGGGGTTTCTCACTTCAGGGATCTTTTCAAAGTCAGTGAGAGAGTGAATATAGGAGAAGTGATTCAGGTTGCCCAGCTCTTTCCTAGGTTTGTGGAAGTGGAGGATAACAGGAACTTGATGGCTCCCATCTCAGGGGAGGAATTAAAAAAGGTAATGACAAGCTTTCAGAAGGATAAGAGCCTAGGGCCCGATGGGTGGACGATTGAATTTTTTATTGCTCTCTTTGATATCATTGGGAATGATCTACTTGAACTTGTGGAGGACTCGAGAAGAACTGGTAGGGTGCCAGCCAGCGTAAACTCCACATTCATCGCACTTATCCCCAAGGTGGACACTCCTTCTACATTAAACGACTTTCGGCCTATCTCTTTGTGCAACTGTGTGTACAAGATAGTCACAAAAGTAATTGCTAGCAGACTTAAACCTATTCTATCCTCTCACATCTCTGAAGAGCAGTTCGGGTTTTTGGAAGGGCGCCAAATTCATGAGGCTATTGGAATTGCTCAGGAAGGGATGCATAGCATTAAGACTAAAAAACTGAAAGGAGCTATTCTCAAAATTGATCTGTCCAAAGCATTTGATAAGGTGAGCTGGTTGTATATCCGACTCATGCTTACCCACCTAGGTTTTGAGATTGGCTTTATTCGCTGGATAATGAGTTGTATCACCACTGTCTCCTTCTCTGTCTTATTGAATGGAGCAGCAACCCAGTTCTTTCATTCTGGTCGTGGATTAAGACAGGGATGTCCTCTCTCTCCTCTCTTATTCTTGCTGGTGGCTGAGAGTCTGAGTAGAGCCATCAAGGAAGCCAAACGGATTGGAGATTTCGAAGGAATTTTGGTAGCTCCAGGACTTTCTCTAACTCATCTGCTTTTTGTGGACGATATTCTGATCTTCTGCTCTGGCTCTAGTTTGGACACTGTTAGGCTTAAAGAGATTCTGCAACTCTTCTCAACTGCTACTGGAATGGAGATTAATGAAGGGAAATCCACTCTTACTGTCTCTCATATGAGGGAGGAGGATTATATTTTATACTCCACTTCATTTCCATTCATGATCCTCAATCTATCGGATGGGTTAAAATACTTGGGTTTCAATTTGAAGTCTAATGATTACTTAAAAAAGGATTGGACTTGGTTGCTGGATAAATTGGAAAAGAGGTTGAAGTGTTGGAGTTTTAGGTGGCTCTCGCGTGCTAGGAGGCTTGTTCTTGTCAAGACGGTGCTGGAATCCATTCTGGTATATTGGATGTCACTTGCCTGGATACCTAAAGGGACTTTGGAAGCAGCAAGGAAGATTTGTTTTAATTTTTTGTGGAATGGAAAGGATGATGTTCATGTCACCCCATGGGTGAGATGGGACAGAATTGCAGCTCCAAAAGCTTTGGGGGGGTGGGGCCTCAAGAATATTTTTCATTTCTCTAAGGCTTTGGCTGCTAAGTGTGGTTGGCGTTTAATTAAGTCTGATGGATTCTGGGCTAAGGTTATGCTGCAGAAATATGTTGAACCTAACACCGTGGAAGAGTGGATAAGATCTCCACACAAGCGACATTATGGTGGCTCTGTCATCTAGAAAGCTCTGGTGAAATCTTTCGATATCATTGATCACAATCTCGCTTGGGATGTTGGCAATGGTCACAGGTTTCGGATCGGCCGCGACCCCTGGGTCGGTTGCGTAGGCTAGCACATCCTGTCTGATGATTTGATGGAGGCACTGAGGCAACGAGGTATATTTACACTCAGTCAGTTAGCGGATATGGATAATATTTGGATGGGAAGACCTCTTTGGAGAAGGCCTGATTCATTCGGTTTAAGAGTGGAGCTCGTGGATGAATTAAGACTTTACATTAGAGCACTTAGTAGGGAACAGGTTTTTTCGACCGACGTTGATGATACTCTTATCTGGGATGGAGATCCGTCGGGTAACTACACTCCTAAAAGTGGTTATCAGTGGATTAGTGAGAACCATGAGCAACGAGATATGGTATGGTGGTGGAAAACGGTTTGGAAACTCCATTGCCCTCCCAAAGCCAGACTTTTCATGTGGTGTACCTTGGCTAATCGGATTCCGACGTGGGAAATCTTGCAGAAGCGCAGTTTTCATGGGCCTAGTCGTTGTTATTTGTGCAATCTGTGCGAGGAAACTATTCCACATCTGTTCCTGCACTGCCATTTCACCATGGAGGTTTGGAACATTATTTCTCGCATCTTAAAAACACCTCTTCCTTGGGTTGGTAACTCATTTGACGAAGCATGGAGGAGTTGGACTGACAATGTGGCATTGAAATCTTTTAAAGCTCTTCCACCGATGGTGAACTGGGGAATTTGGCTCATGCGCAACAGTGGTTTGTTTAAAGACAAACTGGGAACTCCGGCTCAAGTTGCAATAAACAGCTGTGGGATCTTTCTTGCTCTCCAGCAGCCATCCTCTCCCCGTAATATTCTACCTGTTGATATTGATAGATCCCAGCCTTGGGGCTTCTTCGATGGGGCCTGTCAAAATGATACCTGTGGGGGAGGGGCTGTTCTTTACATCTCCCCCGTACACTACTATGTGATGGCTTTCGGTTTCGGAAGGGGAACCAACAATTGGGCAGAGATACTAAGTCTCAAGTTGTTGATTTCTTATGCTGTGGAACTTTCTATCCAGAAATTTAACGTCTTTGGTGACTCTTTGAATGTGGTTAATTGGGTTAATGACACATATCTCTGCAGCAATCGGAGGATTGCTTCTGTTTTGGACCAAATTCAGAATGTCACTCTCACTTTGGATACTTTTACTTGCAGGCACATCTACCGTGAAAACAATGATGAGGCGGATGCGGCCTCCAAGGAGGGACTCAACTTGGGGGTCGGCACTTGGAAAATTACTGAATCTTTGAATGGGAATGTGCATGTCTTCTACCACAGACCATTTATAGAATGATCGGGACATTGGGTCCATGGCACCGGATTCAGTCACAGGTGTTATACTCTAGTGGAGACATAACTAAAAATTTCTGCTCTTGCAGATTTGTATATAGAAATAGAACATTCTGTAATCAACATTTTCAGTTTTAAATGACACAAATGAAGTATATACTTCGAGTTTTGTAAAAGATGTTATTGCTCACACAGTGAGAACATCGTAGTTTTTTGGGCACACTACAGGATGATTGTCACTGCAGTATTACACTCCACTCTAGATGAGTGAGCTGATCAATGTAATTTCGTACTCCATGGATGAAATGAAATTACGCTTTTTTTTCGGGGAATATATATATATATATTACAATTCGATTTGGAATTACACATGAAAAATGGGTTAATCTTAGCAAATATTTACATAGAGGTATGAACTTAATTTGTTTTTTTTTGTGGTGGGAATTTAGTGTAGTGTTTTGATCACAATACATTATAGAAGCTTGGTAGTCTTATTTATTTCTTAGCACATTTGCAATATGCAAATAATGGACCACATGTAAAATGAAAATAGTGGCAAAACATGTAATTAACTCTATAGCTTTTAGTCCATGAAAGTTCTTTTATGATATTTTAGTTTGCTTGTTTCAAAAATATGGACAAATAAGGAAAACGGTGTTGAAATTTTAGGATATTGGAATGAACCCTTGGAGTATGCAAAAGATATTTTAAAAGTCCTTTCCTCAATTGTGTACATTTCAACGGATAATTCTAATAATAAATATCTTGGTTCCTTGTAATATTTTGTCTTCTTACCACGTGTATAAAAGATGACTGATTGCTTTAGTTGTTGGTATCTTGATCTTGATCAATGTTCCTCCTCGTCGAAGCGGCTCTAGTATTTGAGATTAAAAAAATGCATTTGATAGAGGTCCTCTTTTGCTAAGGAAAAGCTTAGGGGAAAATTGTAGCCCATGGGCTAATTGGCGAGATTTTTCCCCAAACACCAATTTGATTTTCTCAGAGTAGATGTGATGAAAGGAAGCATTAATTCGATTTTTTAACAGAGTAGATGTTTTACTCTGTGAAAGCTTCCAATTTTAATTTGTTCAACTATGTCTTCAATCATTATTATTGGACATTAAAATTTCAAGCATTCTAGAATAAGACTCTTTCTGTTCTTGCATGCTAGCATTTGTAATGCATCTTGAAGGTGCAGTTGACCTCCAAGTTGTAATGTGTACTATTGGATACCCTATTTGGAAGGATGTGCTTATGTATTATCTATATGTTGTTACTCATATTTTTGTACTCGTTTAGCTGTTGATTGTACACTTGGTTTAAAGTGATTCATGTTTGAACTATATATGTCCAATCTAGTGTGTATTATTGCAATAGACATATCCTTGACCAAAAGCCCCATAGGCATCATTCCAAGTATCAAAATTGTGCCCCTCTCTATAGTACATCGAGCAAAACAATCAAAGAGATTATTCTCACGTACCTAGGAATCAAGTAGTCATATGGATAAAGGTACAATCCATCCTCCGTTGTTAGCGTTGTGAAAGGCCAAACAAGTACCACTATTGAAAACCTATTAGTATATCAACACCAATTTTAGTTGTGGTTTGCACAAAAACTTGTAGCTTGGATTTCTATCTTAGAAATAATACTGCAGCCACACCAAAAGTGGAAAAGTTGTTGGAGTTTCTTTTAAGAAGAGGTTGCACAGCAAGAAAACATTGTTGATTTTTACCCATTTTCACATTTGATAATATGTCTTTTAATATTGCCAATGTTCAGACAAATTATCTTTGTATGATATCTTCTATACTCCTTTGAACCACTACTTTATGGTGGGCATGCAGGAGGCTTCTCAGTGAAACTAACTCTGGGTTCTATCTTCCATCTACTCTTGTGAGGAAGAAACTAATAGTTTTATTCACAATTCACAAAGTGTGGAAGAATATAGAAGATTGTATCAGGATTGATCTAAACCAACTATCGCGAAGATGATTGCAGCAACACTCCTACTAGAAAGGATATGATAGAACATAAATTGTTATTCAATGGTCACTTTTCTAATAGAAATATACAAAAAAAACAAAAATAAAGCATATTTCCTCAACCCCGTATTCAAATCCTAAAGCATATATGTTATAAACATTCAGATTCCACTGTCTACAAAACAAAATTTGTACACATTTCTCCTTTATCTCTGAAATACTGCTCATTGCATGGAAACCCTAAGTTAGGTTAGAGAATGGTTGCTATATGACCTACCATCTTCTCAATTACACCAAATCAATCCTACCTCCTAAATCTAGGAAGCAACTCTAAAACTATGAAACAATTAATATTTTGGACTTGGACATGAATCCAGAGAATCATAATTGCATTCCTTGAGTCAAACTTACAGTTTGATCCTAAAAACAAATATTGTAAAATTGTGATGGAATTGACATACACGACTATAGTTTCGAGTTTTGACTTATCAAACCATTTCAAAGTTTTGCTTCTTAATTAAATTAACTTATCATTCTGTTAGGATGAAAAAATATTATGCTCAGAACTTAGGAATGTTCAAATTTCTTATAAGATTGTCCTTCCACATATCCTCTAAATTTCTAAGTTTTTCCTCTAAATTTTTTTGGTATCCAAAAACATTCTCAAGTTTTGAAGGAATTCTGCTTCTTTCTAAATATTCAAGAGACAAAGAAACTAAGACGCCTTTTCAACAACAGACAAAGCCGATAAGATATCGTTCTTGCATTAAAAAAATAAGTATGCTCCTCAGGTTGGATTTGTAGTTGCAACAATTCGTGTAGCCAGAATATAGTTGAGAAGGAAAGGGAAAAATAGCAGGGCTAGGTAGCAACCTTGAATCAACTTGAATTTGATGTCTCTATTCATCCAATCGATTGTGTTATTGGTATCCAGGATGATCACAACTTTACAATTTTTAAATATGTTTCAGGGTTTCAAAGCTTTTAATGATAGATAGGATGCTTTACATGAAATTAGTCTATAATGGGGAATGTGATTTTCACTCTAGCTATCTTGAGTGTATGAAATACGCAACATCAAACCAAGGTGAAATCTAATGAGAAGAATGAATGGGCATGCCTACAAGCAAACACACCAGCTAGAAGGTTGTGATTTATAGAAGAAGCCTACAAACAAATAAAGATTCCACCTACAACCAAGATATTAATACAACGTTGTAAAAGGTCAACGTTGAGCTTAATGGCCAAGGTACCAATTGTTGAGGTTGAGAGCTTGCTTTCCTCCAAAGTGAGTAATTCATTAGGTTAAAGTGGTAGATTGCACATCCAAGTGAGTGATTTGTCTCTTTTTTTGGGTGAGAGTTTGTTTCCCTCCTAGGTTGGCAATTTTCTCTTTTGGTGTGTGGTTTGTTGAAAATACTAAATGAAGCCATTGCTCCTTTGTTTTAGAAAATAGAAACTTCAATGAGGTTGAATGTTGCAACCTCCTTGCATTATGAGGTGAACAATTTGTCTCATTTGTCTCTTACATTTGTCGCTTCATTTCCTTTCCCTGCAAAACTTGTTCTCGGTTCCTAAAGGTACAATTTTATGTCTACACCAACTCGATTTTTGTTCCCCTTTTTAACATTTTTTACCCTCCAACAACAACCTATCGACGTAGTATTGCACCTTCTTGGGGCAATTGCTAGTTTATGTTTGATGAATATAAGAATTGGTCGTTGGTTACCAAGGTTTTGAGTACATTAATGGTAGATACAACATGAAGGATGTTTTTTCTATAGCCACATAAATGATTGTCCTTAATCTAGTGGGTCCAGTTCATTGTTTAGTATGTTGAGATATTCTATAGCCACATAATGATTGTCCTTACGTATGAAAAAAGAAGGATTGTCCTTAATCTAGTGGGTCCATTTATTTTGAAACAAACTTTAACAAATTTCACTTAACTCTTTCTTTATCGATAAAGTATTCCCCTTTCCCTTTCACCTTCATTCTATAAAGAAAAGTGGTGAGATTTTATAAAGTATGCACCCTTTCCCTTCCCCTTTCACCTTCCATTCTATCACGTGTAGTTGAGTCCTCTCCACGGGACCATTGAGTGAAATAATAAAATCTTAAACTCTCCATATATTCCCTTATACCTTGTATGGATCTTGATTTGACTCGTGATGTTTGGCCACTTTTAATTGGAAGCTCTCCATGCTTTCTTACTTTAACCATACCGAAAATGTAAATCAAAAGCAATATGAGAGTTGCCCATGTAACGAAACGAAAATTTGCATATGACTATTATATGTGTATATATTTATATTAAACAAAATAAAAATATATTTTTTAAACTCATTGGAAAGCAGTTGGTATGATAATTTGTAACTAAGATTATTACATTATTAAATGGTTTAATAATTTGTAAATAAAATTATCCAAATTACGTTATATTGTGCATTAAAAAATGTTTTATTATTATTATTTATTTTTATTAAAATTGTAATTTTTATAAAAAAAATTCTTCAATATATTTTAGGATTTATCCACTTCCTATGAAGCTTTTGTGAACATGTTCTTGTTTAAACTTGTAATTACAAAGAAGATTAACTATATCTTTGTAATAAATTAACTATTAATAGCGTTAATTTTTTTAAGGCATCAACTTCTACTACCCAAAATTAAAGTAAACACAATAACATTACAAATTTATTTTAATAATTTTTATTAAAATTTAAAGTTATTAAAAAAAGCTTTTTAATAATTTTTATTATAATAAATATTTATCATAACTTTATTCTCCATGTATAAAATATTAACCTTAATAAAATCTAACAAAATATATTCAAGATAAAATACCTATTAAAGATCAAATATCAAGTGTTAAAGATATTAAACATAATAAATTTGTGATTATGTTTAAACATTAAATATTTATTTCATATTGAAGAAAGTGACTTCTTACAAGTATTTTGGAATTGATATTCATCACAAGCTCAATTAGAACCACAATATTGAGAAAATGATTAATAGAGGATGGAAAGCCTATTTTCGTCTTGAAAATAATTGTAAATCAGTCAACTTGGCCATGTGGGATACAAAGAAGTTTCTCTTTGAAACTCTTGTCATCCCCGTTATCTTATATGGCTGTGAAGTATGGGGGTGCAACATTTCTAGAGAATCTTGGAGAAAGATTGAGCCAATCTAGAAGCGGTTTATAACTTATAACCTCAAAATTAAAAGCAACACACCTTATCCTATTCTCCTCTTAGAAGTGGATCTTTCCCCATCAAGAGCGTGGCTATGACTAGGTACTGGATGTACAAGTACAATATAAATAACATGGAAAACGAGAGACTTCCTACAATTGCTTTAAATTCAAGTCAAAACCAATTATGGCTCAAGCCGAGTTGGTGTAAAGATACGATGGCTTGGTTAGACCATTGGGGCATTGATGAAAATGACACTTTGCAGAATATCGATAATGTCAAAAATATTATTTCTTCTAAGTTTAAAGAGAAATTATGGTGCGAGGAAAATTTAGCGATTAAGATAAAACTAAGATACTATAAGGAGGTTATTAACCCTAATTTGGAAGATACGAATTATATCTTGATAGTAACTAGTTCAAAGATGAAAATGAATATACCCAAGATTAGAACGAACTCTCATGAGTTCCATAGCAAATAGGGCGTTGGTCTATTCCCAAAACTTTGTGGGAGGAAAGGGTTTGCCATCTTTGTGAGTCTATGAGCGTTGAGGATGGAAATCACTTTCTCTTAGAGTGTCTTGCTTACACCCACATTAGATATGAGTTTCATAGTATTTGTTACAATACAAACCTTTCTAACCTCCTGATTTGCCAAAACTATAATGATCTTGGAAAGCTTCTTTCTAAGCTTTTTGAGCATATGAACACAAGTTTAAAGCAAACCAAGTAATAACTTTCTTACACTCAGATAGACCAAAGTTGGTCTCAGTGGAAGTTAATCATCGTCATCATCATCATCATAATAAATATTTTTTCATAACTTTAGTTTCCATCTATAAAATATTAACTTTAATAAAATATGACAAATATATGAGATATATTCAATTTAATACTCATCACTTGGTAGCTCACTCGATTAAGGTATGGGTTTCCTCAACTTTAACACAAGTTACATTTTATGAATTACACAAACCTGTTTTCATAAATTTTATTTCATTCATTATACATGAAAAAATCAGAAAATAAAGTTGTATAAAAAAAATTAAAGTTGTGTAAAAAAAATTCAATCATATTATTCATTAATTTGGATTATAAATAAAAGATGGCAAGACTCACTAGTTTGGATTACAAAATTTCAATCATAAGATTCATTAGTTTGGATTATAAATAAAAGATGGCAAGATGCATTACTTTGGTAGAGAGTTAGAAGATGATTGTAAATTGAAATGGAAATAAAATTGTTAATTTGTTCGTTTTGATTTTTTAATTATTATTAATAAAATCCCATAATTTAATTTTTTTAAATAAAACCCTTTTTTATTTTTAAAACATAAATTCAGCACTCTCCAAACTCATCCTCCACACTCCCACTCTAAAAAAACTCATCTTCCACCCAATGTCACTTGTATCTACGATTTCAACAATTCAAAAAAATAGTCCAAAACGAGCCGAGCCGACAACGTTGCCAGTCGTCTAATCCGTGAAGATCTCTGTTACGGTTTCATTAAAGCGAAGGGGTAATCTCTGGCCATGATCGCAGATACCAAACTTATAAAATTACCGGATTGGATTGTCTGTTTGAGACTGTCCCGAAATGCCAGGCACGAAGGATTCCGAATTACTCCAATGCGCCAGCTGGCAAGAGAAAAAGCTCAATTATTTTTAACTAGGCACATCTTCTCAATCTATTCCTCTGCAAGCAAAATAGGAATCCTCCCCCAACGAATGCCCCTGTATAGAAGATCACATAGATACCCACTTCGATTACTCGACTGCAATGGCAGACAGGGCGGCACAGAAGGATTTGGATTTAATAGAATTGGCTCTCCATCGTCTACTCAGCGATGATAAGTCACATGACCTCCATGGAGAAGACGCCCAATCGAGACTCATTCGCGACGAGAAAGACAGAGATTTGCTCTTCAGATTGCTGGACCAGGTGAGCCTTCGCTGCGTTTCAATTGAATTTCATGGGGTTTGCCTGTTTTCTTAGAAAAAAAGCCCTCTATATATCAATTAGGCTTTGGCAGAACAATGCGTTTCAATCATATTGTTAGCCGGAGTGGATTCTATATGCATGTGTCTTGCTACCCAGAATGGATTATGTATCTATGTATGTATAGATTGCCACAGTTCTACCGTTGTGGAAAATGATATTACTGGCTTAAGGTAAAACTGACCTGGATCTGATATTTGTTCTAACCTGGGTCTGATATCTGTTCGGAGGATTTGTATTTTTGTTCTTCTTTTAAATAGAAATTCCCTCTTTTTAGGATTTGGGTAAAAGTTTGAAGCGGGGTCAATCTCCTGGAACATATCCCTTTGGATAGAATGTGCTCAGAGTCGAACTTGGTTTACCAGTGGTGGTAAACCCACAGGTAAGCTAATTTTGGAGAAAAAGACTCTTTTTCTTCCCTCCAAAAAAATTCTGATAGAATTTGGCAGAAACTTAAAGAATGATAAGAGTTTCGCCGTCTTTCAAGTTGCAATTTCCCGTCTTTGGAAGTTTTGCCCAATTCTGAACTGACCTAATTTTGAATTGATGAGAACTGACCTAATTCTGACCTAATTTTGAATTGATGAGAACTGACCTAATTCTGAATTGATGAGAAACTTCCTATATCGTTGGGATTCCGATTGATACCAGCAAGTTGCTACAAATCCTTCTACAAGATTAGAAAGTTGCTACAAATCCTTCTACAGGATTAGAAGGCTCTGTAAACTTCTACCTATCTACAACTACACGATGGGCCAAAGAATCGAACTTGGGTTAATGGAGGTAAACTCCCACCTATCTATACAACATCGAAGGATGTGGAGGTTGCCAACTGAGTTCTGAAATTAGAGACACCCACGATTTCTGTGCAGTCAAGATACCCAAATTGTGTAAATTCGAGATACACACTCTTGAGCTTAGCAACCTTGAGGTGCATAATAGCATATCAGACTGGGGTTTAAAGGGTCTGTCTTACTGTTCATATTCAATGCACCCAATGTACAGACTAGATTCAATGCACTATTACAAGAAATAATACTCATGAAGAGATTCCACACCCAGAATCCAGGCTGGATGTGGAGGTTGCTAACTGAGTTCTGAAATTAGAGACACCCACGATTTCTGTGCAGTCAAGATACCCAAATTGTGTAAATTCGAGATACACACTCTTGAGCTTAGCAACCTTGAGGTGCATATCAGACTGGGGTTTAAAGGGTCTGTCTTACTGTCCATATTCAATGCAGCCAATGTACAGACTAGATTCAATGCACTATTACAAGAAATAATATACTGATGAAGAGATTCCACACCCAGAACCCAGGCTGTACAACAAACCTCACTCCACTAACTCTTTTGTGTTTCTTTCTTGCAGTTGAATTCATTGAAGGCAGAGAGGGGCCACAACGAATGTGAAAATAGTTTGCCAACAGATGACAGAATCTCAGACACTGAACACCAGGGCAGTGATAAAATTGGCGGGCAGGTCAGAAATGAAGAGGTGATGGAAGAAATCAGGAAATTGAAGAAGCAAAACAAGCTTACTAATCTGATCCTGGGAGTGCTTCTCGCGTCAAATGTGATATGGCGTCTGTTAGAAATGTCGGCAGCTCTGGTGATAAGGAAGCACATTAGCAATCCTTTCAGATTAATAGGAAACTTAATAGGTGGCAACGGCAGAGGGCCTGTGACACAAAACCTTGGCAGCAATAATCACATGGCTTACCTACTGCCTCGTGTTGAAGCACCTGCCATTCCCCGCTTTGAGGTGCCGCAACTCCCTCACATTGAAGTGCCATCATTTTTTCAAACAGAGGACAAGGCCCTCCGCATTTCAAATGGCACACTGGCTAATGGATCTTCTGGGCAAGCTCAAGAAAACATATCTTTATTCGACCTTCTTCTGCAAAACCCCTCAAGTATGTAGTACAAGCCTTCTTCTTCCCTTATTAGCTCTGGTTTCAGAAATGATTTGGGGCTTTCCCTGCATTTTCTTTATTGTGTTAATTAGAAAAGAATAGTACTATGCTTATTCTTTCCATTTGCTATAAATGTTCACATATCGTGGTTTCAACTTTAAAGAGGCATCTCATGCAAATTCGAGGCTATTTGGTTTGGATATATTAAGATGGTTTATGGTTGCCATGTTCTGCATTCCTCTAAGCCGTTTAATTTTGAAAATTTAATGAAGAATAAGGGATTGCAGGGCTTGTTAACAAATGCTTCTATACGTATATCAAACTCTCATTGCTTTAATTGATTAATACATTTTGAATGTTATTCTTTTAACCAGAATGGGTAAGATTGTATTAACAAAAGAAAAAAGGGGGGAAGCCGTGGCCGAGGCAAATTCATGTAGATGTAATTCTCCTTGAACCTAATGCCAATCTCCGTTCTTGAGTCGATTGGCAATTGTATTTAGACTGGAAAATTTTTGAACCTATGAATTTTTTATTGTGTTCGATTGGTAAACACGACGTGGCTTTTGCACTTCAAGCTCTGTACCTGGATTACATAGCTCGGGTTTAGTGTCATAAATCTCATTGCTTGATGCCAGGTATCCCTGCAATTCGTCACTTCCCTGATCCGCTTATAGTCTACCTTTGCAAGTTGTGATTAAGGGATGTGGTGATGGCTCGTTTCCCCATTCGAGAGTTCAATTTTCCCAGGATTGAGGCCAGATCCGGCTTTTGCCTCTATGTCCGCTTCTGATGCAGAGCATCCACGATTCCAACGAAGCCTTGAGGAATCAATTAGACGCCAAATAGATCTGCAATCTGAGGGATCAGATCTAGTAGGTGAGCGATCAGTGCTACGGGAATTTGGGGAGTGACATTTGGCAAACATGAGCAGTGATAAAACAGGTATCTCTACAGAAGAGACGACAGCTTCGATTTTGGTTTTGGCTTCTTGTTTGCTGTTTGGATTTTGGTTTTGCTGCATTCGAAAATCCAACCAGAGTATCGTTCTTCATTCAGTTTTGATAGGATTTATTTGAAGGGCCCGCGTGCCTGCTCAGTCTTTAATAAATCAGGACCTGCGCATCCTGTAAGAATGTTTTTTAGAATTTCGTTAGATTGTTTTTGCTTCTTTCGGAGAGAGCGAGAGCGCTAGGGCTGTTTCTATGTCCTCTCATGAATGTTTATGAGTTGGAGTTCTAAATAGTTTGTTGGATTTGACAGTCAATAAAAAGTCTGTGTGTTTCGGTTGAACTCTGGCACTTCTGTGTACGGATCTCTGTTTTCCATCTTAAACATTTGCCTGTGAGGTTTACAGGATCCAGTTTTCTCTGTAGTTGGGAGTGACTGCATTATTTGGTATCAGATCAAACCACAATGGCCCAGGGGGGAATCCATTGTTGTAGGCTTACCGCTGGAGACTTAGCTGCTGAAACTAGAGATTTGGTTCGAGAGAACTAAGTAAGCTCGGAGGAGCCGAAGAGTTGGTTCGAGAGGAGAACCAAGTGTGCTCGGAGAAGCACTAGATTGCTCGGAGGAGCACTAGACTGCACGGAGGTGCATTATTATTGTTACCAGTGGGTTTGGCTAGGGAAAGCCATACTGTGAACAACTTTAAGAGAGCAAGTTGTTGAGAAGCCAAAGAGAGATTGGCAAGTAAAAGTTAAAAATGGTAAAGGAGAAGCGGGTGAGCCAAGAAGAGAAAGAATGGATCAGGGCAGAGATACAAGCAATTCAGCAACTAATCAAAGAGCGTGATGAAAGACTTCAACGAAAAGCGGAGATCCGAGCCATACGAAAAGTGATAAGGGCCTTGGAAAAGAAAGAAAGACATCAAATTGAAAAGAGAGAGTTTTCAAAGGGGATCTCAGTTGTGGAAGTGCTTTGCCACCCGAAAGAAGGTGAAGCACTTGAAGAAGATGAATATAGCTCTGCTGAGCACATGGGAGCAAAGGAGCAGGATACAAGTGGGAAGACAAAGGAGGATGCAATGGAAGGTGTTCAAGTAAATGACAAGCTCCTGGAAGTTGGGAATGGAGCAGTTGAAGATTTTGAAGATCAAGAAGAGAAATTTGAAGAAGCCATAGAGATCCAGTCAAAAGATGTTCATCCTTTGGCAAGTGAATTGGAGATAACTAATACTAAGGTTGGAGAAAAAAGTGGAATGCATCTAAGGGAGATATTTGAAGGTGCTGTAGATCACGGTGAGACAATTGTCCCAGTGCCGCATCAATTAAATTCTGAGCATCCAATGGAAATGATGCATAAGGAAAGTGAGAAGGTGGCACAGGATAGGCTGAATACTGGAGAAGAAAATGAAAAAAACTAGAACAAAGGGGAGAACTGTCTGAAGCTGTGGATGACCATGAGGAGGTAGCTGTCCAAGCTGTTACAAAGGAATCGTTGTCTCAACTGTCAGAAGCCTTTCACACACCTGTACCAGCTGCTCAGATTGTAGATACCGACGGATTGAATGCTGAACCAACAGCAACATATATGAATGGAGTAGAAAAGTCATCAGTTAGGCCAATGAGGATAGAAGAGGGTGCAATCAAGGAAGAGCTTGCTCTTGAAGATGAAGCTGTAGTAAGTGCAGAATCAGGAAAGTTAGGAGAGGAAGTTCAAGATGAATGCCAGCAGGAAGAATTGCATGAGCATCAGCAGGAAGAGGGGGAGGATGACATATATGAAGAAGCTGCTGATCTCCCACTAGATGATCAGCAAGAGGTACATGATAACAAAGTACTAGATGGAAAAGAAAAGGGAGGAGAGGAAAAATATTTTGGAGAGCAAGGAGCATCTCAACCAGTTTTGGCAAAAGATGAGGAAGTGTTTGATGAAACTGAGGAGGAACACCAGCTGGAAGATGTACATTCATTCACAAAGGAGTAGGAACAAATTCTTCCATTGTTGGAAGAACAAATGGTTGAGCAATGCATAAAGAGCCTGGCTGAAGACGTAGACTGACCATTGGATTGGGATGCTGGGAAGGAAAATTGTTCCTTTAGTGAAAATAAAGAGGACAAGGTTGCAGTAAAAGAGAAAATTGCTTATTGGCAATTCTTGCATGTAGGAATTGAGGTGCCAAGGAAGGATATTGAACAAGGTGTAACAGAGAAAATAGGTGGTGTTCCAATGGTCAATACGGTAATTCGACTGCTATTGTGTAAGATTCTATGGTTGTATTTTGATCGATGGAGAAAGTTGAAGAAAATAGAGCTTAAGGCTATGAACCATGAGGTTCATAATTCTTTAAATGAAGGGAGTATGATGCAGAGCATCCACAGTTCCAACGGAGCCTTGAGGAATCAATTAGACGCCAGATAGATCAGCAATTTGAGGGATCAGATTTGGTAGGTGAGCGATCAGTGTTGTGGGAATTCAGGGAGTGACATTTGGCGAACATGGGCAGTGATAAAACGGGGATCTCTACGGAAGAGATGGCAGCTTCGATTTTGGTTTTGGCTTTTGGTTTGCTATTTGGATTTTGGTTTTGCTGCATTTGAAAATCCAACGAGAGTATCGTTTTTCATTCAGTTTTGATAGGATTTATTTGAAGGGCCTGTGTGTCCGCTCAGTCTTTAATAAATCAGGACCTGCGCGTCCTGTAGAAATGTTTTTTAGAATTTCTTTAGATTGTTTTTGCTCCTTTCAGAGAGAGCGAGAGCGCTAGGGCTGTTTCTCTGTCCTCTCGTGAATGTTTATGAGCTGGAGTTCTAAATAGTTTGTTGTATTTGACAGTCAATAAAAAGTCTATGTGTTTCGGTTGAACTCTGGCACTTCTGTGTATGGATCTCTGTTTTCCATCTTAAACATTTGCCTGTGAGGTTTACAGGATCCAGTTTTCTCTGCAGTTGGGAGTGACTGCATTAGCTTCGTTATTAAGTCTCCTATGATGTGGAATGCTTTAAATTGGATGAAGGAATCCGCAATTTGCTGGATGCGTTGAGTGATCCGTTTTATTGCCAAATTATTGAAATCTGAGTGCATGTTTAAGGCTTTGATGATTAAGAGGGAATCACCAAACACCTGTAGTTTCTCAATTCTTCGTTTTTTGGCAATCTAACAACCTTTTAGAAGAGCCAAAGCTTCTGCTAAGTTATTTGAACAAGAACCCAATCCCCATCTGTATCTGATTTCCAAAGCTCCTCCTGTAGAAAACAAAACCCCCCCTGCTCCTGCCAGCCCGGGGTTTCTTTTGGATGCACCATCAAAGTGTAAGCTATCCAAAGGCTGCCTATTTCACCAATCTTGAAATTTGGAATCTGAGAGTTTGATTTTCCAATGTGGCAGGTTCCGGGATTGAAGACCTATTTCCTTTCTGGGTCTTGAAGGGAGGGTCCCAAGGCAATTTAGTTAATTTATGTTGAGGTTTGTATCCGTCTTGAGTTTAGAAGAATTCATGCATTCTATAAGAAGGCCTTTGGCCTATCCAACAACTTGTAGGGGAGAGAGGCAGGAGTCCTGGAATATAGCTTTGTTCTTGGCAAGCTAAATCTTCCAACACGTGAATTTAGGAAGAGTCAACCATATTTGGGACCATAGTTTGTTTTTTGAGAGAGGGGAAGGGTAGATGGACTTCCAATCTTTGAGTAACAAGGTGGTGGTGTTTGGCACCAGCATGGAGATATCAAGACCTTGAAGCATGTTGTCCCAGACTTCTTTTGCAAATTGGCATTCCAATAATAAGTGGTCTATTGATTCAGAATTTTTACGACATAAAAGACACCAATGTGGCCCAATGATTCCTCTTTTGATTAAATTGTCTCCAGTTAGCACCTTCCGGTGGGCGAGAGTCCAGATGAAGAAGTTTACCTTGGGAAGTCCAAATGGGTTCCAAACCATTTCCCATAGGCTTTTCCTTGAGGCATCGTGATTTTGAAGAGCGCTGAAACCTAGGGATTCATTATACTTTCCTTTTGGGCCCCAACCACAATCATCTTTATCTTGGAGATGAGAAGGAGCACATCCAGCCAGATTATCTAGAAGAAGAATTCTGGAAGGTTCATGATTGACTGGGGTTGCTAATGTTTTCCAGCCTTGCCATGCGCCGGAGAAGTCATAGGAGCTGAATTCAATCGACGTTCTTATTCCTTGGTTAGCAAGCCATTGGGCTATATCATGGAGCTCGTGTTTATCTTGAAGAGGGGGATTTCCCATGATTTTATCAGAAAAAAAATGTTTATATTTCTTCCATTTATAGGCACCCATTAGAGCTTTCGAGAGAAAAATTCCCATGCGGCTCTGCATAAGGACCATATCAAGGAGCCTTTGGAAACAGGCTTGCTATCTAGACATCTTAGCTTAGCTCATGCTAAGTATTTCTTTATTAATAACTAGCTGACCCGGTGTTGTCTATTGGAAAGAATTTTCCATAGGATTTTGCTTCCCATTGCCAAGTTTGCTTGGAAAGGATCTCGGACTTGGAGGCCACATGAAAGTTTTGGTTGTTTTATAATGCTCTAGTTCACTAGATGTATTTTTTTCTCATTGTTTTTCCCCCCTGTCCAAAGGAAATCTCTTAGAAACTTACCTATTTGGTCTGTCACCCCTTTAGGTGCCAGGAGAAGAAATGACTGATATATTGGTAGAGCTGATAGGACTGCTTTTACCAAGATCAATTTTCCGGCTATGTTGAGCCAATATCCTCCCCAATTCCTAATTTTGGATTTGATTTTACTTATTGTATCTTCCCATAATCCTGATTTTGAATGACCTTGTGCTATTGGGAGACCCAAATATTTGAATTTGTCCCAATGCTTATGAACTTTCATTTCGAGGATTTGACCAATATTCGCTGCATAAGTGTTATCCATATTCCAACCATAGACCGCGCTCTTGTGGAGGTTGATAATACCTCCTAAGGCATTGCAGTACCAGGTCATGTTTTGCTTAAATTTTCGAGCAATAATAGAGGAGCCCCTCCTAGTAAGAGAGGGTCATCGACGAAGAGAGTGTGGTTGAGATGCGTAGAGTCGGGAGCTAGATTGAGGCCCGGGAGGGAACCCATTCTTAGGTTTGAGTTCAACTTCCGATTGAGGGAATCTACCAAAAGGATGTACAAAAAAGAGGACAAGGGACATCCTTGGCGAATTCCACGCGTGGCTTGAAAGAATTTAGTGGGGTGTCCATTTACCAAAGGGGTGATCCAGGGCCCTCTTATGCAAGCTGAGATCCAATTTATAAAAGTTTTCTCAAACCCAAAATTCTCCATGACTTTAAAAAGGAATGAATGTTTGACATGGTCGAAGGCGTTAGCCATATCAATTTTGATGAGCATACCTTTTTCCTTGCGAATTTTGCTAGAGTGGATAGCTTCTTGAACGAGAATCACGTTGTCGAGGATCTGTCTCCCCTTTAAGAAGCCTCCTTGATTGTTTGAGATGATTTTAGCAAGGAGAGGCTTCATTATATTTGCCAGCATTTTGGAGATTATCTTGTAGGAAGAATTGCATAGAGAAATTGGTCGGAATCTGCCAAAGGAACTGGGATTTGTCTCTTTTGGTATGCGGGCTAGGAATGTGGAGTTGGTGCAACCTCTGATCTTTGCCTTTGAGTGAAAATTTCTAACCATTCTCATATGATCTTTCCTTATATATTGCCAACAAGCTTTGTAGAAGTGGATTGAATACCCGTCCGGTCCCGGGGCCTTGTCAGAATCAAAGGACCAGATTACGTTGATGACTTCCTGTTCAGTGAAGGGCTTGAGGAGTTCAGTGTTGTTTTCAAGCGTGATGTTCTTTGGGATGTGCTCTATAAGGATTTGATCTCCATCCTCTCCAGCATTGTCTTTCTCCATGAAAAGGTTTGAGAATTGATTATACGCCGCAGTTTCGATGTTTCCTTGTCCTTTGATAAGTGATCTGTTCTCCATTTTGATTTCCGAGACATAGTTGATAGATTGCATGGCTTTGGTTTGTTTGTGAAAAATGAAGTATTCCTATTGCCAACTTTGAGCCATGTGCTGCGTGATTTTAATCTCTAGAATTCCTCTTCTCTACGAAAGGCTTGGTGAACCTTGACTTGTCGTTTGACCTCTTCCTGGAGTGTTGAATTATCAATTGGGTGTTCGTCCAGTGAATTCTGAAGGGATTCCAACTCTTCTACTGCCTTCTTCCTAGGATTAGAAGGTGGGGGGTAGTTAGCTTTGGCCCAATCCTTTAAGGCCTTTTTGGTGATTATGAGTTTCTGCTCCCAGACAAATCTTGGGGAGCCTGATATAGGAGTTCTCTAGGTTTTGTCCAAGATGCCCCAAAAGCTTTCGTGGTCTAGCCATTGGGGATTAAATCTGAAGGGGATCAGACCAAGGTCTTCTTCCTCTTGAATTTGGAGTAAGATTGGTTTGTGATCCGAAGCCAAATTTTCCATAATCTTTGAAAAAACTATTTGCCCCTTGACCAGAAGGCTGCTATGAACTAGGAATCTATCGAGTCGGGCCATAATGTTTCCTTTACCTAGTCGCTTGTTGGACCAAGTAAATTTTCCTTTCTTAGGTTTGATATCTAGTAGATCCCATGTTTGGATTAGGGCTTCTACCTAAGATTTAAGAATATCCATTCCAGTGAGGCCTCCCGTTTTTCAGATGTAGAAAGGGTTATATTCATGTCACCTGCTGGAATAAGATTTTGGGGCGTGTATGCTTCTAGGAAATCTTCCAAGAATTTCCAACAATCTTTTTTTCGGAGTAAAGGTTAGGGACATACAGATTGAAGAGTGCGATCTGAATGTTGCTTTGAGAATGAGTGAGTTTCGTGAAGATCCAATGTTGTGTGGAAAAGGAAATTTTGTAGCTGGAATTTGTCTGAGGACCAGAGGGTAGCCAAGCCGCTGGAGGCCCCTCTGGAACTGAAAGCCATACCTGCATTCTTCTTCCACTTTTCCTTTCCAATAGCTAGGATAGCATTTTCATCGAGCTTGGTCCCGTGGAGCATGAGGATATCTGGCATATTGATTTTTTGGAGATCTTTAATTGCTTCTATTTTATTAGGGCTGCCCAGTCCTCTGCAATTCCAAGAGACCAACTTCATTATCTACTATTGTGAGTAGAGGAGGGGCCTCCCCCTACCATGTCTCCCATTTTCTTCCCTGCTATTCTGGCTCTGGTGTTCCTGCTAAAGGCCATGTCTATTGTTGCTTGAGATCCTTGAGTTTTCTCACATTTAGCTTCTTCTTCCCTTAGATCTTTACTCAATTTCCGCCCTAATTTTTTGGATGATTTGTCTATTAGATCTTTCGAAGATGCAGGGGAAACCGCTGGTTTGGATTTTGTAATTTCTGCATAAGAAGGAGAGAGCATTCCTTTATTTGAAATAGGTCTTTTAGGGCTTGGGGTTCTCTGAGGCTGGGGTTCCTTTGGGGCTTCTTGGATTTGAGGGGCCTCCTGAGGTTCCTGATGTTCGAGAATATCTCCTTCTTTTGGGGCTTCGGGGATTTCTTGGGTTTCTGGAATTTCAAGAGCTTTGAATCTATTCCCAATATTAGTGGTCAGAGATTTTTGATGCCGAGGGTCTACCTTCCTCAAACCTTGACCTTCTTTTGGTATTTTTGGTCCCGATCCGGAGATAGGGTTTTTTTGAATAGATGTCCATTGCTCTTTTTTCCCTCCTGACTCCGGATCTGCGGGTTTCTTCTTGCAATATCGAGCAAAATGCCCATATTCATGGCAATACCTGCATTTGAATGGGATTTGTTCATAGTCTAGTTTCTGAATGTGAGACCAATCTGCTACTGTGAGTATTATAGCCTCTAGGAGTCCATGTTCCAGATCTACTTCAACGCAGATCCTTGCACATGAATATTGATTCTTTCGATCTGCTTTGTCTATGTATTTTCCAAGGGTGTTTCCAATAGCTTCTAGTGATTCTGGGTTCCAACAATGGAGGGGTAGGTGTGGTAGTCTCACCTAGACCGGAACTGCAGAGGGAACATCTTGGGATGGATCAAATTTGGATTCCATTTATTCATGTAAAGCGCCTGTGGCCCCATGAAGTATGGACCATTCCTGAAGATTAACTCTCGATCTAGTTGCTTTCAAAGACGAATGCGAAAAATCCATTTCCTAAGAAGTAAGATTTTACTTCTTCCGAGAATAAGGGCCTCTAGTTTTTCTGTACCCAAGTTTCAGTGGTTTTTGGAGAGGGCCACAGGCCTATGAATCGACCAATCAAACCTCGTTCCGAGAGATTAAGGGATATCTTGCAGGGTTGTTCTACCGGAAGCGCTACCGTGGGTATCTCAGATAGTTTTTTCACAAACTTTTGTTGAGAAGCTGACAATGTCTTTTTCCCTTGAGCTGAGATTAGCTTCATGAATTCACTGAGATCAGAAGGGGGAGGAGAGGTTGAGTCTCCTCCCGAAGCCATTGTGGGGGTGAGTAGAGCTCGAGGGCTGAGCCCTAGTCGCGATCGGAGCAAGCTGCGAGCTCAGGTCAGTTCGGCGTGTCCTATTCTCTGTTAATGATCCAGATTATTTTATTTTTTGATTAATACATTTTGAATGTTAATAATTTGTATTCCTATCATTATCGTGTGCCTAAATTCCGTTGACTCCAAAATACTAAATGGAAAGGAAGAATCAAGAATCAAGTGACATTTGGAACATTATTGCATCGAGAGTAGTGAGGTGCTTTACATCCTAATATGGGGAGATGTTGTCATGTAATATAACATAACCAATATAATGTAACATAATCTATGTGACGAAAAAAAAGGTATTGGGAAGTATATGTCGCCTCGATTTTAAACTTTAGAGAAAAGCTAAAATATTAAAACCAAAATAATAGGATCTATCAAGCATGGAGAGGGATCAAATTTGAGGTGTAAATTTTTTACACATCAAGAAAAAATAATTACACGTCAAGAAATTTGATTCCTCTTGGTGCTTGATAAATTTAAAATGGATCTATGTTGGTTTAATTAAAAAAGAAGAGGCAAATGACCATTATGGATAGATTTCCTTCCATGATAATCCACGAGGAACTAAAACATGTGAGGGAATAGAAAGGATTTGAGAAAGGGTTCCATTTAAACAATGAGTCACACCTATGAGTCTTACCATTACACTTTTGACTTGTAAAAGATAACATGAGATGTGAAGGCATTCCCATTCCTAAGCCATTACTTTTTTGTAGTTATTATTTTGATTAATTTCTCTCTTTAACCTCAATTTCTAATATTACCAACAAACAATCAATGTTGTCAACTACAAAGTAAGAAAGGTAATGGAAAATCACTCCTACACATATCATATATAAACAACAAACCCATAAACGTTGCTTTCAAGGCATCAATGTGAGACCCACCCTTCATCCAAACAATCAAGGAACAACCAATGTTGTCAACTACAAGGTAGGGAAAGCAATGGAAAACCACTCCTACACATATTATATATAAACAACATACCCATAAATGTTGCTTTCAAGGCATCAATGTGAGACCCACCCTTCATCCAAACAATCACATGATGACATTGATGGTAGCCAAAAGAATAAAAGAAATGCCACAATAAAATGTAGGTCAACCATTGACATGAATGATAGTGGGAATTACATTTAGCAGGGTATCACTAGCCATATGGAAGGCAGGAGGTTACAAACTAAGTAAGCAAGTATTTCATTATTTTTTTTTTCATGATAAAACCACCATCTTGACTGAAAAATATCAATAGGTTGTTCACTTCACATAGGGATGATTTTTCTTATAAGTTCTGGAAAGTTATTGTTTTATGAACTAATGTCCAACTTTTATCCAATTTATCCATTAATCTTTGTTCATGATAAAACCACCATCTTGACTGAAAAATATCAGTATGTTGTTCACATAGGGATGAGTTTTCCTATAAATTCTAGAAAATTATTGTTTTATGAACTAATGTCCAACTTTCATCTAGTTTCTCCATTGATCATTATTGTTTTATGAACTAATTTCCAACTTTCATCTTGTTTCTCCATTGATCATTTTGAAAAGGGAAAGTAGGGCATTGAAAATAAAGGGGTTACTCACTTTTACCTTTGCCCATAACAGAGCTAGAGGGAGGGGGTTGTCTTATATGTTTAAAAAATTGAAAAAAAAAATATTTTTTTAGATTTTTAAGTTTGCCAAATTTTTAAGATATTTTTAATGTTGTTATAAGTTTCTATTTTAAACCTTTAGTGGTACATTCGTGTACACGATATTCACAATGATGATTGTGAGGTCCACAAAGTTTGAATTTCAAGTCTATAAAGTTTGAATTTTTTAGTTGGATTGATCATTCTTATAGTTGGATATCATTCACAACATTGACATTGCTTTCAAAGTTGTAATTCCTAGACCATTTAATTTCCATTTCATTTACATCATTCCTTATGTATTAGTTTGGTCCTACATTTAATGTTATTATATCATACAAGTATGATTTAGGTTCATAACCTTTTAGGAATTTTAAGGGCTAGTTAACCACCGATGTAGATCAATTCACAATATTCATTCTTTAGTCAAAGCATAGTCCTTAAATTGTCCAAAGATGTAGATTCATTCACAATTTATGTTATTTAGTCTAGACATTCTCCTAAAATTATCCAAATTCCATTTCATTTGCATTGTATTTTAGGTCCTACGAAAGTCGTTAATTGTTTTTCTTTCATAATAATGATTGATTTTCTATTAGAATAATTTGCATTGTCTTTTAGGTTCTACAAAAGTCCTTAATTTTCTTTTCACAGTAACAAGTAGATTTTATAGTAGAAAGGTTGTCGTTGAACCAAGTAGATTTTATAGTAGAAAGGTTGTCGTTGAACCAAACAACATTACATTACAAAAAATTAAGATTGGCTTTGGCTTAATATAAAATAAAAATAAAATAATAGACAACTTCCCACAAGTTCTATGTTTCTAGTTCTAATGATTAAAGGTTTGCCATTTATATTTTCTTACATAGTGCAAAAGTTAAATAAAAGTGTGGCAAAACATGTTAAATTCATAAAATAAAATCATCGAGTTTAATGTCGTTAATGGGCTTGGTTCACATGCCAACCTAGGTCTCTAGTTCAACATCCTCAGGTGCTACTCAACATCATATAGAGCAACATGGTTGAATTAACCTATGGTGTACACTAGTTTTGAGTTCTAATAGCAAAGGATGTCTAGACACTCCTTATAGGTTGAAGAGACGTTGCATAGAGAGGGCTACTTGAAGGAACTTGAATCAATAGGGGAGGGGGGAGGTGGGGGCGCAACTGCATGAGGGAGGTTTAGGTGGGTCGTACTTGTGATTCTTCCAATTAGTACTTCAAAGATGCTAGTTGTGAGGTGAGATACAGGTTCTCCCCATGACGTATCACCATGAGGTCTCTTAACTTTATTCTCCCTCTCTTGAATTTCCAAAATATAGTTTGTAGTCTCAACTGCACATTCGTCCCCTAGCATGATTTTATCCATGGGTGTGGCACTTTTCCTCTTTCCATCTATTCCAACAAATGATCAAGTTCATAACACTACATTAGGATTTAGTTGGCTCCTATTAACATTGTTTCATTCCCTTTTGCACCTCCTTAGTATTGCACAAGAAACAACAACCACTCTTGTAAGGACAATGTGCCATTGTTGCCACTATTCTTCCTGGGAACCCAACAAAGCTAACCACGCCCTAAGTGCCCATAGTTATTACTGATCTCCTCTCTTGCTTGGCACTAAACTTGAGGTTGGGAATGGGGACAAATGATTCGATCCATTCCACATATCCTTTCCAAATAAACCCACATGCACCGCATAAATTCTCCATTGTATAGAACTTAAGCACCCATGAAGAGGATCTGGGTATAAAATGAGAGAGTGATGCAAGTGCAGGTGCCTTAACTTACCATTTTCTCATTGCTACATGATGAGACTAGTGTTTATGGATGGAATATTCTCCTTGATGTGCATTCATTTTGTGGTGGGGGTAGGGTAATAGTTTCCATTCTCCCTCATGCAAACATGCTCCTTTATTGGCCAACTTTCTCGTGATCATAGTTTGCTTTTGCAAGACATGGAATAATTCAAGTTGCTTAAAATCTTGTATAGAGATTATAATTCTTCGTATAAGTCTAGAAAAATTTAAGTTTTGAACAAGGAATTTGTGATATAAGGATCGTAGAATTATTGTTGATCTCCAACCACCATTACTTTTTAGACCCCCTTGTCTTTTAAAACACCTAATCCCTTGTAAACTACTAGTGTATCCACCTCGTTATTAACTGTGATTCCTATTCCCCAAGAAAACTCAATTTCCTTTTTCCTTCTAGGTCAAAGACGTTCCCCCCTACACTTGGTGCTCTTAGAAGGTCCTTAATTCTTATTTAAGCTTAGGTTTTTACTTTTCCATATAAAGTTTAATTTTCCACATATATCTAAAACTTTAGGAAGCAACAATGGAATTTACAACAACCATTTCCATTTTGTTTGCAACTTTTGTATGTTTTTGGAAGTTATGATCCCTAAGTTAGCAATATTCACAATTCCATTAGCACATTGTTTTAGTTTTGAATGAAGTCATTGAGTTTCCGTTAGGGCACATGTTTTTTTCTTTCTAAACAAAGTATCATATTTACTCCAAAAATAATTTTGTAGGTAACTTAAAAGAGGCCTTTAACATTCATTTAGGGAACATATTGCTTCTTCCCTCTACACTCATTACACTCATGCAAAGATTTTGGAGGTCAATAGCATAATTCATTGAGGTGTTTATTTCTTCATGTTTTAAGAAACATTCCCCATTACGTAGAAAATATTTCCAAGATAATGCCAAATTTTGTAATGCACTAAGTTCAGGCCTTTCCAAGATACCGCCTTTCCAAGATACCACCATTACGTAGAAAATATTTCGAAGATAATGCCAAATTTTGTAATGCACTAAGTTCAAGCCTTTCCAAAATAACACTAAACATTAACATTTAGTTGAATCAGTGAAGATGTGTAATGATGTGTGAATCAATCAATGTGATGCATGCCTTTCTAAAAGTGCATACATTCACTAACATAACACATATGAGTTGACATGTCTTCAATTAGACCCTTATTTCTTTTACTACTTTTTTATCTTTTTGTTTTCTATGATGTTTATTTTCTTATTTCATGTTTCATACGATGGAGTCCTATAAATTTTGTCTTGGGAATGTGTGCTATCTTATTTTCAAAAGTCACATTGAGCCTACCTATTTAGGGCATTGAAGTTGAAATGTATTTCTTTTTTCGTTGAAATGTATTTCTTTTTTCGTTGTTGTTAGTGTGTGTGCGCGCGTGTGTATTAGGTATCTTTTGCAATTACGTATGTGGTTTAGTCATTGCTTACTATAGAATGACCTTGGATTTTTAACATACTATTTGTTAGGTCCATTCTAACTTTTGGTTTACCTTTTTTAATGTTTTCATGGTAATGACATTGCTTGTAGCACTACTTGTATCAACACAACTATCGCTAGAGTGAAATTCAAGCAATAAATGGGAATGTGCATGTGAAGAAGTCAAATGTTCAAGCATGAGATATAACATCTTTGAAGAAATAATAGTTGAATGGAATTTTAGACAAAATGTTCGTGATTTCATGCTCTAAATGTATATATTGATGTCAAATTGTTCACGCAACCATTGAATTGCAAAATTGCTTTCTTCTATGTTGATTTATTTGTACGAAGCTAGCAGGTTGATCACATTATCCTGCCAATTTGCAACAAATTGCTCTTGACTAATGATGCTAAGAAGAAGGTATCTATTGTGAGTCACATAATCTCTCTACTACCATGTGCATGAAAGGCTTACAGAACATTTGTGCTATGCATTTTCTCAAATAAGGCACACCAAAGGATGATGTGGATTTACAAATAGCCTCAAATGACGAGTCATGACAGTGACCAATAATGGTTGTGGATATGTAAAGTTGTTGCTCTAAATTTTCTTGTTTGGTAGATGACATGTTGGCTTCGACACTTAAAAGTTTTGGTGCAAAGTCACTTGTGAGAATTCTATGAATTAACTATGTTCTAGTATCTAATGTTTTACATGATAGAAGTGGCCCAAAATGAGCACAAGATGAATTATGATCTTGGAACAATATGATATAAACACATTGATATTTTGTTTGATTGAAATTGAGGTATGTTCTTGTTTAGTAGATGACATGTTGGCTTCGACACTTCAAATTTTTGGTGCAAAGTCACTTGTGAGAATTCTATGAATTAACTATGTTCTAGTATCTAATGTTTTACATGACAGAAGTGGCCCAAAATGAGCACAAGATGAATTATGATCTTGGAACAATATGATATAAACACATTGATACTTTGTTTGATTGAAATTGAGGTATTTTGTCATTTTTATAGATGACCAAATAGACGAACAAATATACGCAAGAACACCTAACCATCTAAAAAACATTTGACATAGAAAATATCACCCCATAACCCAAGCTCAATATGTTGTCCCTGGCAAGAAATGAACTTGAAAAGAGACATTATATGCAAATATGTCTCAATGTCTTTCACATTATCCAATTCCTCTAGGAAATTAGTGGTCAATTTTGTTCTTATTGACAATAGAACCACAAGGTCTTAGGAATGTAGTGAAGATCGAAAATGGTTTACTATTCCTTCTTGTATCTCAATTGATGTTTAACGGAATTGAAGAAAAACTACTGGTCAATTTTGTTCTTATTGACAATAGAACCACAAGGTCTTAGGAATGTAGTGAAGATCGAAAATGGTTTACTATTCCTTCTTGTATCTCAATTGATGTTTAACGGAATTGAAGAAAAACTACTAATGCACGAAATAAGCATTCACCTAATTCATAGTGAGGTTTTGCAAGTGAAATAAAATGAACTCATATAACATTTGGAAAAGATCCGATTGGCATATTACAAAAGAATTTGATGTATTTAGGTAAAATGCCTTACTAAGATTTTGGTTTTCTTGATATGGATTGACCACATTACAGGTATAACAAAAAGATATTTAGTACACGAGAGAAATGGGAGAAAAAAGAAAGAACAAAGTCAAATGATATATCCACTAATTTTTTTTTGCAAATATAGGTATGACTAATTCCTCCTATAATGACATAGCACAAGGTGGGGAAAACGTTAGGAAAAATCATACAAACATGTACAAAGAAAAACCAATCTACAATGAACTACACATGTCCATTGTGAGACACGTATAAAAGAAAAAAAAGGAATAAAAAATGATCGATGTCTTAACTAAAACACTAGCAATAGGAAATACAATTTGAAAAATATAAAAGAAAAAAAAGAATAAAAAAATGATCGATGTCTTTAGCTAAAACACTAGCAATAGGAAATACAATTTGAAAAATATATTGCAAGCAATGAGAGAACAAAATGAACTTCATGGACATTAGTGAAGGTCATGAAGTAAGAAAAGGCAAGATTTGTCATAGTGCTTGGATTTATTACTGTAAATGTAGCAACAAGGTCTTTTTTTTTTATATCTAGTGTTTGCATGAGAAGCTCCTATATCTAGTGTTTGCATGAGAAGTTCCTATATATATAGTGTTTGCATGAGAAGTTCTTATATATATATATATAGTGTTTGCATGAGTATGTCATAATTTTTGTTTTCTAGCTCACTTGATTGCTTTCTCTATTAGAATATAAATGCTTAGAAAATATGATAATGTCAATTTTGTTTTATTTAATTATTCTTAATACATTTACTATCACCTTTGGCCACTTATACTAAATAATAGATATAGTAGTATCCAAGAAGAAAAAAAATGATATTTTAAGAGAGATATTAATATAAGAGCAAACTCCAAACATTGATATGGAGATTGAAACAACTCTAAGAACTTTGGGAATTGGGTTTCAAGTCTCTCAAGCCATTTAAAAAAATGCCTAGAATATATGACAATATTCTAGACAAGAAACAACAATTTTGTTTTATGGTGTTATTCTCAATTCAACTACTACAACCTATAGCCATATATGCTAAATAACAACTATTCTAGACAAGAAACAACAATTTTGTTTTATGGTGTTATTCTCAATTCAACTACTACAACCTATAGCCATATATGCTAAATAACAACTATTCTAGACAAGAAACAACAATTTTGTTTTATGGTGTTACTCTCAATTCAACTACTACAACCTATAGCCATTTATGCTAAATAACAACTTTGCTACTAGTATCAAATGAGCAAACAATGCTATTTCAAGGCATCTATTCATACTATAGAAAAGACAAACATCAACATGTTGATTTGACAACTTTAAGAATCGTCAAAGCTAGCTTTCAATTTTTTCAAGCCATTTAAAGCAAGCAAGTTTCTAAACATGTTATTTTCAAAGGAATTAAAGAGATGTTAGCAACAAAATTGTTATAACTAAGAACAAGAGAAGGATCATAAAAAGAACATAACAAGCATTCTTGGAGAGAGAGAAACATCAAATAGCAAGAATCATGCACATAACTGCGATTTATTTTGGAAACCCAAACTAGGAAAACCAACTTTGGTGTGGAAGAAATCTTCATTAAACTTGGCAAATCCGGCCAAGTTGAACACGTTAGGCCAACATCAACTACTCGAGACATCTTTTTATTTTTTTTGTTGGCTAGTGATACACCTTACTTGCAGGGTTTTCCTTTGGCTAAGAAACCTGTTAATTTTCTAGCATTAATTCAATATACTCTAGGATCTTTACTGAGAGAATAACATGTACAACATATCAAGTATAACAATGCATATCAATCACATGAGACAATAGACACATAGGGTTTCACTGGGGAAAACCATAAAGGTGAAAATCCCCACAACTTCCTTAGAAATAGAAAGAGCAATTATACAACCAAAGTACAAGAGATAGTCTTCTCCTTGCAGCTGATCCTCCTCCTCACATGTGCGCCACTTTCCGAGTGATGGAAGAGTGAGTAATGAGATGACCAAATAGAGATCGCAGGATCTCTATTTATACTTGTCCTGTCCTTCCCAATAAACTAACAGGGCTGACTTGTCTAACTCAGTCTAATAACCCATGGTTACATTAATCCGAGCCGACCCCACACTCGGTGGTCAAATAACCCATCACTACAAGTTACGACACTTGTCAATACAAAATGACGACACTTCTGTATAGAGGAATAATAACATCTCTATAGGAGTACAATATACATAGGTGAAATATATTCCGAAGTTACATATATCTCAACACTCCCTCTTAACTAGGAAGGTATTTCTCGACACAGATCTGCTAGCACAAGTCTTCTTCTCTGGGTCATTGTCATCGAATCATCGTCATCGTCACCGTTGCTGCTATCTCAATCAATCTCCAATCTACTCGTCATAGGAAGTTCTACAGAGTCAGTCTTTTTTCATACTGGATGTAGGCCCACCACCTGCAGGTCTTCATCATCACTGGCCATACTATGGAATCCTCAGGATTTATTACATGCGTCACAAACCCTCGCAAGAGCATCCCAAGACTGATTACGGGCACACGACCCAACCTATCGGATCTCCCAGGTCTTATATGTGACCCTCATCACAAACCCTCGAAATAGCATCCCAGGACTTATTACGGGCACACAGCCCAACCTATTGGATCTCCCAGGACTTACATGTGATCTCCACTACAAACCTTCGAAAGAACATCCTAGGACTTATTACGGGCACACAACCCAACCTATCGGATCTCCCAAGACTTACATGTAGTCACCACCACAAACCCTCGAAAGAGCATCCCAGGACTTATTACGGGCACACAGCCCAACCTATCGGATCTCCTAGGACTTACATGTGGTCACAGGACAAACCATCGAAAGAGCATCCCAGGACTTATTATGGGCACACAGCCCAACCTATTGGATCTCTTAGGACTTACATGTGGTCACAGGACAAACCATCGAAAGAGCATCCCAGGACTTATTACGGGCACACAGCCCAACCTATCGGATCTCCCAGGACTTACATGTCCTCTCAAGCACAACCTGTCCATAGCCACAGAGTATCAACTTGATACTCACCATACATCATCCTGATGTACATAATTATCCTGGTCATCATCACTGCATTGTCCTGATGCATGCCATCATCGCATGATCATCTTGATCATCGTCACTGCATAGTCCTGATGCATATCATCTGGAGCAACATCCTGAAGCTCATCATCCATGATCATCCTGATCATACAATGCATCCATCTAATGCATATACAGTATCTACCTGATACATATCAAATACATGATCCACTTGATCATACAATGTATCCACCTGATACATATCATCATACATGATCTACCTGATCATACAATGTATCTACCTGATACATACATAAATACATGATATACCTGATCATATCCAGCATCCAACATGATACATATACATATACATGATCCAACTGATCATAACAAGCATCCAACATGATGCATATATAGAGCAGTAACTGGAGCATCGTCCTGATGCTCATCAACCGGCGCTTACATCCATAGCCATGGGAAATATCCTTCTCTCACCATGCTTGAAATGGCTCCAGCAAATGTGTCCATCACTTCTTCCTCGAAGTGTCATCAATCTGGAGAACACCAAGCCTCTCTCTGAAGTACTCGAACTTCACTCTGGCTAGTGGTTTCGTCAGCACATCTGCAATCTGCTCATCCGTCGCAACATACAGGAGTTTCACTGCTCCTCTCTGCACCATATCCCTGATATAGTGATATTTGATCTCTATGTGCTTCGACCTGTCGTGGAACACTAGGTTCTTAGACAACTTCACACAACTCTGGTTGTCACAAAAGATACCAGTAGCATCCAATGGGAGATCAAATAACTCAGACAATAGCTTTCTCAGCCATACTGCCTCGCAACTAGCCGAACAAGTTGCAACATACTCTACCTCGGCTGTACTCAGTGTTACGCTTGCTTCCTATTAAACCAAGAGATCACACCTGATCCCATATTGAAGCAACACCCAGATGTGCTCTTCCTATCTGCAACACTGCCTGCCCAGTATGAATCAACATAACCTTGCAGGTTAAACTTTTGATTCGCATCATACTTGAGCCCATAATCAATTGTACCCTTCGGGTACCTTAGAATATGCTTTACAGCAACCAGGTGAACACCTCTAGGATCTGTCAGGAACTAGCTCAATGTGTTCACCACAAAGCAAATATCTGGTCTCGTGTTCGTCAGGTACATCAAGGACCCAATAATCTGACGATACACTGTGACATCAACCGGATCAGATGAAGCATCACATAGAAGCTTCAGGTTCGATGCCATAGGTGTGGCCATGGCCTTGCAGTCCATCATCCCGAACCTCTTCAGGATCTTTATTGCATACTTCCCTTGTCCAAGGAAGATTCCATTTGCACTCTGCCACACCTCCATGCCTAAAAAATAGTGCATCATCCCCAAGTCCTTTATCTCGAACTCGACTGCAAGCTTCCTCTTGGTATTGACAATCAATCTATCCTCACCTGTAACAAACAGGTCATCCACATACAAAAGTAGTATCACAAGATTTCCTTTCTCAACCTTGTATTAAAGGTTGGAATCTGCTTTACTCTTGGTAAAGCCCAAACTGGATAGAAAGTTGTCTATCCTACCATACCAAGTCCTAGGAGCTTGCTTCAAGCCATATAAGGCTTTCTTCAACCTGCACACATATGACTCCCTGACATGTGTCTCAAAACCAAGTGGATGCTTCATATATACTTCCTCTTCGACTACACCATTCAAGAAAGTTGTCTTGACATCCATTTGGTGTATCTTCCATTTTATCATTGCAGCTAGAGCAAGTACTGTTCTAATGGAAGTGTATCTGGCCACAGGAGCAAAAGTCTCTTCATAATCAATCCCTTCTTTTTGGGAGAAACCACGAGCTATCTCGCTTTGTATTTCTCTATGCTGCCATCTGCAGCATGCTTAATCTTGTAGATCCACTTGGAAGTCACCACAGACTTCCCTTCAGGTCTTGGGTGTTGATGTATATGTAACTTTGGAATGTATTTCATCTGTGTATTTTATATATATTTATTGTACCCTTATAAGAGATGTGTCATTCCTCTATAAGGAAGTGTCGTCATGTGGATTGACAAGTTTCGCAAGTGTGTGTACTTGCCGATGGGTTATTAGACCACCATGTGGGGTCGGCCCTGAATTATATATATTATAATGTGGATGTACCTAGCTAGACAAGTCGGCCCCATAAGGTCACTGGGAAAAAAGGTTAGTATAAATAGAGATCGGAGATCTCTATTTTATTCATTCGAAAAAGTAACTCACTTTCACTCAGAAAGTGGCGCACTAGTGAGGAGGAGGATCATCTGCTACTAGGAGACTATCTCAGTGTATTTTGGTTGTACTTTGGTTGAGCGATTTCTCTCTCTATCTCTGAGGAAGTTGTGGGGTTTTTCACCTTAGGGTTTTCCCCACGGAAATCTGTGTCTCTTGTCTCTCATGCTTTTGATTCTTGTGATGCTTGTGATGCTTATTGTGATTGTCATGCATTGATATACTGTATATGTTATTCTCTCAGTAAAGATCCTAGAGTATTGTGAATTAATGCTCAAAATTTAACATGGTATCAGAGCTAACCTGAGGAGAAGACATTTTGCAGTGACGAAAACTTGAGTTCCTTGTTTATTGGGTTTCTCTCCACATATTTTGGAAAAGCAGTATAGTAGATTGACTCTACGCATCAAGGTGCATCTATCTGTCCAGTCAGAATTCAATTCTGAACATTTTCAGATTAGGCCCTAAAATTAGGGTTTCCACAAAAATAGGAATTTCTGAAATCTGAAGACATAGCTGGAAGCTCCTTGCACAAATCGAAGTTTAGAGCTTCGGATTGAGATTTTTGGCTGGGTAGATCTCCGGAAAACTCAAACCCTAATTCAGGGCTCTTCCTAGTGAACCCGGGAGGACAAAAAGGAAAATCTGAAGGGTAAAGCTTTGCTGATCTCAAATTATGAATACACCAGGCTGATCAGCTCATCAAGGCGCATCTTTCTATCCTTTCAGAAAATTGAAATTCACATTTTGAATTTTTAGGGTTTTTCCGACAAACCTTAATCCGAGACCAGATCCAGTTTTCAGCATTTCAAGTGGTAAGAACTAAATCTTTTCTATTTCCATTTGAAGTACTCTTTAAGATGTCTCTCCACACCAAGCTTGAGGATAAGCTTGAAGGGGCTAATAACTTCCGAGCCTGGAAGTATAGGATTGGGTTAATCCTGGAAGAAAATGAGTTGGACTCATATGTGAAAGAAGACATCCCTATCCCAGAGGATGAAGAGGCCAAGGTATTACATAAGAAGAACTTGGTCAAGGCAAAGAGAATCATTGCTGATTCCATTAAAGATCATCTCATACCCCATGTGTCCTCTCTAAAGACACCCAAGGAGATGTTTGACTCTTTGACCAAGCTATTTGAAGGGAAGAACATAAATCGGAAGATGACCCTGTGGAACCAATTGAAAGGAGTAAAGTTTCAGAATGGAGAAACCACATTCAATCTTATTTTTCAAGAGTCTCCCAGATCAAGGAACAACTAGAAGCAGTGGATGAAATGGTGGAGAATGGTGAAGTGTGATGACCACTCTAAATGGCCTACCCAGGTCATGTGATTCCTTTATTCAAGGAATTTGTGCAAGGAAGAAGTTGATCTCCTTCAACAAATTGCGGGAAGATTGCTCTCAAGAAGAAGCTAGACTTATATCTCATGAGGAAAAGATGGGAGGTGAAGATCAAGCTCTTGCAGCTCACACCAAAAGAAGCAAGCCCAAGAAGGAGCACTCTCGCCACAAGAGATCCTATCAAAAGAATAAAGAAGGATCTAAGATGCTTCACATGCAATGAGAAGGGTCACTTTGCTTCAGATTGTCCCAAGAACAAAAGGATAATAACAACAACTCCAGCAAGAAGAAGAAGGGCAGCAAAAGAAAGTTTTATGCTCATATTGTCGAGGATGATAAACCTCCAAAGAAAAAGGCTAGGGCAGAAAGTGATGACAGTGATGTTGACTCATCAAGTGAAGAAGAGTATATTCTAATCTCTGCTCTCACAGGTACCATATCCCATGGTTTTAATGATTAGTTGATTGATAGTGGAGCTTCCAAACACATGACTGGGTTTAAGGAATATTTTGTGAATTTATCTGAACATGAATCACCCCATAAGGTGAAACTTGGGGATGATTATCAATACCCAATCAAAGGAAGTGGTGAAACCTCCTACAACTTAGATTCTGGAAAATCTTTGAAGATGAAATAAGTCCTTTATGTACTTGGGCTCAAGAAGAACTTACTCTCCATCTCTGCATTGGATGCAAAAGGTATGAGGGTTGCATTTGTGGATAGCCAAGTCCTAATGTGGCCAAAGGGTAAAACAATAGATGATGCAGTAGTGATTGGAGAGCAAGAGGGAGGTTTGTATAAATTGAAGGGACAACCTGAACATGCCATGGTACATGAATCCATGGAGCCAAGTGAACTTTGGCATAGAAGACTTGCTCATATGCACTATAGAGCACTTCCAATTGCAAGCAAGGATGTAGAGGGTCTTCCTGAAATCAAGACCAAACATGAAGGTGTTTGCAAAGGATGTGCAAAAGGTAAGAACATTAAGAAGGCTTTCCCAAGCAGTGAAAGCAAGGCAAAAGACATCCTGGAAATCATCCACTCAGATGTATGTGGTTCTATGTCATCCAGTTCTCTGAGTGGGTATGTTTATTATGTCTCATTTATTGATGACTTCTCCAGGAAGACTTGGGTATACTTCTTGAAGAACAAAGATGAGGTGTTTGATAAGTTCAAGGAATTCAAAACCTTGATGGAGAATCAAACTGACAAGAAGATCAAAACATTCAGATCCGACAATGGTGGAGAATTCACCTCAAGTGACTTCAAGAAGCTTTGTAGTGATTCAGGGATTAAGAGGGAGTTGTCTGCTCCTTATAATCCTCAACAAAATGGAGTTGCAAAAGGGAAGAACATAACTATCATGGAAGCAGCAAGGGCAATGCTGCATGACTAGGATCTACCTATGCATCTATGGGCAGAAGCAGCTAGAACAGCTGTATATGTGCAGAACAGAACACCCCACAAGATATTGGACAACAAGACACCAGAAGAGGTCTTTTCTGGTAAGAAACCTAAAGTTAGCCATCTCAGAATATTTGGTTGTCCAGTATACACTCATGTCCCAAAGGAAAAGAGGACTAAACTAGATCCTTCAGGAAAGAAGGGTATCTTTGTGGGCTACAGTGAAAGCTCAAAGGCTTACAGAATATACTTTCCAGGGTTCAAGAAAATTGATGTCAACAGGGATGTAACATTTGATGAAAACTCAACATTCATCAAATCAAGGAAGGCACCTATCGAAGTTTATGAAGAACCTAAGGAAACTAGATTTCAAGACACTACCATGACTGAAGCAGTTCCAGAAGTTGTTCGTGAGTTTGAAGATCCGCAAGAACCTGTAGATCCACCCCGTGAGGATAACTCTCACAAGAGGAAACCTGCATGGGCTAGAGAGCTCATTCAAGATGCATAAAGATTTGGCATTCCAGAAGAAGAACACAGAGCAAAGAAGAGAACCAGATCACATACCAGCTATGTTGCTTTACTCTGTGACATTATGAACAAAGAGACTTCCAGTTATGAAGAAGCAGCGGAAAAGAAAGAATGGAAGGATGCCATGGTTGAGGAATACCAATCAATAATGAAGAATGATGTTTGGGATGTTGTCCCAAGACCTAAAGAGAAGTCTGTTGTGACTTCCAAATGGATTTACAAAATCAAGCATGCTGCAGATGGCAGTGTAGAGAAATACAAGGCAAGATTCATAGCTCGTGGATTCTCTCAGAAAGAGGGAATAGATTATGAAGAAACTTTTGCACCTGTAGCCAGGTATACTTCCATCAGAACAGTATTTTCCCTAGCTGTAGCTATGAAATGGAAAATACAACAGATGGATGTCAAGACTGCTTTCTTGAATGGTGTAGTTGAAGAGGAAGTATATGTGGAGCAGCCACTCGGTTTTGAAATACATGACAGGAAGTCATATGTATGCAGATTGAAGAAAGCCTTGTATGGCTTGAAACAAGCTCCCAGAACTTGGTATGGTAGGATGGAAAATTTCCTATTTAGTTTGGGCTTTACCAAGAGTAAAGCAGATTCCAACCTTTACTACAAGGTTGAGGAATGGAATCCTGTGATTCTACTCCTGTATGTGGATGACTTATTTGTAACAGGAGATGACAGACTGATTGCAGATACTAAGAGAAAACTTGCTGCTGAATTCGATATGAAAGATTTGGGAATGATGCACTATTTCCTAGGTATGGAGGTGTGGCAGAGTGCAGGTGGGATCTTCCTTGGTCAAGGGAAGTACACAGTAGATATCTTGAAGAGATTTGGGATGATGGATTGCAAGGCCATGGCCACACCTATGGCATCGAATCTGAAGCTTCTATGTGATGCTTCATCTGAGCCGGTTGATGTCTCTATGTATCGTCAGATGATTGGGTCCTTGATGTACCTGACGAACACGAGACCAGATATTTGCTTTGCTGTGAACACATTGAGTCAGTTCCTGACAGATCCAAGGAGTGTTCACCCTGGTTGCTGTAAAGCATGTTCTGAGGTACCTGAAGGGTACAGTGGATTATGGGATCAAGTATGAGGCGAATCAAAAGTTTAACCTGCAGGGTTATGTTGATTCATATTGGGCTGGCAGTGCTACAGATAGGAAGAGCACATCTAGGTGCTGCTTCAGTATGGGATCAGGTGTGATCTCTTGGTTTAGCAGGAAGCAGTCCTGCGTAGCACTGAGTACAGCTAAGGCAGAGTATGTTGCATCCTGTTCAGCTAGTTGTGAGGAAGTATGGCTACGGAAGCTACTGTCTGAGTTATTTGATCTTCCGTTGGATGCTACTGGTATCTTCTGTGATAACCAGAGTTGTGTGAAGCTGTCTGAGAACCCAGTGTTTCATGATAGGTCGAAACACATAGAGATCAAATATCACTATATCAGGGATATGGTGCAGAGAGGAGCTGTGAAGCTCCTGTATGTTGCAATGGACGAGCAGATTGCAGATGTGCTGACGAAGCGACTAGCCAAGGTGAAGTTCGAGTACTTCAGAGAGAGGCTTGGCATTCTTCAGATCGAGGACACTTCGAGGAAGAAGTGATGGACAAATTTGCTGAATCCATTCCAAGCATGTTGGAAGGAGGATCCTTCACAGGGCGTGGATGTAAGCGCTGGATGACGAGCATCAGGATGATGTTCTGGTTTCTGCTTGGATATGATCAGTTGGATCATTTTTGTATATGTATGTATGCATCATGTTGGATGCTGGATATGATCAGTTGGATCATTTTTATGTATGTATGTATGCATCATGTTGGATGCTGGATATGATCGGTTGGATCATTTGTATGTATTTTGTATATGCATCATGTTAAATGCTTGGACCATGTATCTGTATATGTATCAAGTGGATACATTGTATGATCAGGTAGATCATGTATATTGATATGTATCAGGTATGATTAGGTAGATCATCTATGTTGATGGATACATTGTGTGGATCATGTATCTATGTATCAGGTGGATACATTGTGTATGATGATATGTATCAGGTAGATACTTGGTGTGCATCAAATGGATGCATTGTATGATCAGGGTGATCGTGGAAGACGAGCTTCTCCATATGACATGTAGCAGGATGTTGCAGTGATGATGATTAGGATGATCATGTGTACATCATGATGATGTATGGTGAGTATCAGGTTGATACTCTGTGGCCGTGGAATAGGTTGTGCAGATAAGCATGTAATTTGTGCCCTGGGAGATCTGCAGATGGTCTTTTGAGGTTTTTCCTATGGCATGTAATTCGTACCCTAAGACATCTGGCAAATGCTCTTTCGAGGTTTTGCTTGGGAGGACATATAATTTGTGCCCTGGGAGATCTGCAGATAGTCCTTTCGAGATTTTGCCTATGGCATGTAATTTGTGCCCTGGGATATTTGGCAGATGCTCTTGCGAGGTTTTGTCCTATGGCATGTAATTTGCTCCTGGGAGATCTGGACAGGATGAAAAAGGCCTCAAATGCTTCAGCCAGGTTTTGCCATGACCACATGTAATTTTCTCCTGGGAGATCTGAACAGGATGAAAAAGGCCTCAGATGCTTCAGCCAGGTTTTGTGGTTGACCACATGTAATGTGCTTTTGGGAGATTCGACAGGTAGAGCTGTGTGCTCGTAACAGCCTGTGATGCTTCAGTCAGGTTTTGTGGTGAGATCACATGTAATGTGCTCTTGGGAGATCTGACAGGTAGAGGTGTGTGCTCGTAACAGCCTGGGATGCTTCAACCAGGTTTTGTGATGGGTCACATGTAATGTGCTCCTGGGAGATCCTACAGGTAGAGCTGTGTGCTCGTAATAGCCTGGGATGCTGCAGCCAGGTTTTGTGACGCACGTAATAAGTCCTGAGAATTCCACAGTATGTCCAATGATGATGAAGACCTGCAGGTGGTGGGCCTACATCCAGTATAAAAAGGACTGGCTCTGTAGAACTTCCAATGACGAGTAGAGTCAGAGATTGGTTGAGATAGCAGCAGCAGTGACAATGATGATGACGATGCAGCGGTGACGATGATCCTGAGAAGAAGACTTGTCTAGCAGATCTGTGCCGAGAAATACCTTTCTAGTTAAGAGGGAGTGTTGATGTATATGTAACTTCGGAATGTATTTCATCTGTGTATTTTATATATATTTATTGTACCCTTATAAGAGATGTGTCATTCCTCTATAAGGAAGTGTCGTCATGTGGATTGACAAGTGTCGCAAGTGTGTGTACTTGCCGATGGGTTATTAGACCACCATGTGGGGTCGGCCCTGAATTATATATATTATAATGTGGATGTACCTAGCTAGACAAGTTGGCCCCATAAGGTCACTGGAAAAAAGGTTAGTATAAATAGAGATTGGAGATCTCTATTTTATTCATTCGGAAATGTAACTCACTCTCACTTAGAAAGTGGCGCACTAGTGAGGAGGAGGATCATCTGCTACTAGGAGACTATCTCAGTGTATTTTGGTTGTACTTTGGTTGAGCCATTGCTCTCTTTATCTCTGAGGAAGTTGTGGGGTTTTTCACCTTAGGGTTTTCCCCACGGAAACTCTGTGTCTCTTGTCTCTCATGCTTTTGATTCTTGTGATGCTTGTGATGCTTATTGTGATTGTCATGCATTGATATACTGTATATGTTATTCTCTCAGTAAAGATCCTAGAGTATTGTGAATTAATGCTCAAAATTTAACATTGGGACCACATCCCAAACATCATTCTTCATGATCGACTGATATTCCTCGACCATGGCATCCTTCCATTCTTTCTTTTCCGCTGCTTCTTCATAACTGGAAGGTTCTTTGTTCATAATATCACAGAGTAGGGCAACATAATTGGTATGTGATCTAGTCCTTTTCCTTTCTCTATGTTCTTCTTCTGGAATGCCATATCTTTTTGCATCTTGAATGAGCTCTCTAGCCCATGCAGGTTTCCTCTTGTGAGAGTTATTCTCACGGGGTGGATCTACAGGTCTTTTTGGATCTTCAACTTCATGATTTGCTTCATTCATGGTGGTGTCTTGAAATCTAGTTTCCTTTGGTTCTTCATGATCTTCAACAGGTGTCTTCCTTGATTTGATGAAGGCCGAGTTTTCATCAAATGTTACATCCCCGTTGACATCAATCTTCTTGAACCCTGGAAAGTATATTCTGTAAGCTTTCGAGCTTTCACTGTATCTTACAAAGATGCCCTTCTTTCCTGAAGGATCTAGCTTTGTCCCATTTTCCTTTGGAACATGTGTATATACTAGAAAACCAAGTATTCTGAGATGGCTGACTTCAGGTTTCTTACCAGAGAAGACCTCTTCTAGTGTCTTGTTGTCCAATATCTTGTGAGGTGTTCTATTCTGTACATATACAACTGTCGTAGTTGATTCTGCCCATAGATGCATAGGCAGGTCCTGGTCATGCAGCATTGCTCGTGTTGCTTCCATGATTGTTTTATTCTTCCTTTCTGCAACTCCATTCTGTTGTGGATTGTAGGGAGCATTCAAAACCCTCTTAATCCCTGAATCACTGCATAGCTTCTTAAAATCACTTGAAGTGAATTCTCCGCCATTGTCAGATCTGAATGTCTTGATCTTCTTATCAGTTTGATTTTCCATTAATGCTTTGAATTCCTTGAACTTATCAAACACTTCATCTTTGTTCTTCAAGAAGTAGACCCAAGTCTTCCCAGATAAATCATCAATGAAAGAGACATAGTATACATACCCACTCAGAGAACTGGATGAATCGGAGTGGATAATTTCCAAGATTCCTTTAGCTTTGCTTTCACTGCTTGGAAATGACTTCTTAATATTCTTTCCTTTTGCATATCCTTTGCAAACACCTTCATGCTTTGTCTTGATTTCAGGAAGACCTTCTACAGCTTTGCTAGCAATTGGTAGTGCTCTATAGTGCACATGTGCAAGCCTTCTATGCCAAAGTTCACATGGATCCATGGATTCATGCACCATAGCATGTTCAGGTTTCCCCTTCAATTTGTACAATCCTCCCTCTTACTCTCCAATCACTACTGCATCATCTATAGTTTTACCCTTTGGCCACATTAGGACTTGGCCATTTACAAATGCAAACCTTGTGCCTTTTGCATCCAATGCAGATATGGAGAGTAGGTTCTTCTTGAGCTCAGGTACATATAGAACATCTTTCATCTTCAAAGACTTCCCAGAGTCTAGGTTGTAGGAGGCTTCACCACTTCCTTTGATAGGGTATTGATAGTCATCCCCAAGTTTTACCTTATGGGGTGACTCATGTTCAGATAGATTTGCAAAAGTTTCTTTAAACCTAGTCATGTGTTTGGAAGCCCCACTATCAATAAGCCAATCATTACATCCATGAGAGATACTACCTGTGAGAGCAGATATTAGAACATATTCATCTTCCCTTGATGAATCATCACTTTCTTCTCTAGCCTTCTTCTTGGGAGGTTCATCATCCTCAGCAACATGAGCATGATATCTCTTCTTGTTGAAGTTGTTGTCTTTCTTCTTCTTGGGACAATCTGCAGCAAAGTGTCCCTTCTCATTTCATGTGAAGCATGTGAGATCTTTCTTATCCTTATGATAATGGTGGTGTGAAGATTTCCTCAAGTGGGATGACTCCCTCTTGAACTTTCCTTTCTTGGTGTGTGCTGTGAGAGCTTGATCTTCATTCTCCATCTTTTCTTCTCGGGCTACAAGCCTAGCCTCTTCTTGTGAACATTCCTCCCACAGTCTACTGAAGGAGATCAATTTCCTTCTTGCACAAATCCCTTGAATAAATGAATCCCATGACCTAGGGAGGCCATTCAGAGTGGTCATGACAATTTCACCATTCTCCACCACTTCATCCACAGCTTCAAGTTGTTCCTTGATCTGAGAGACCTTAGAGAAATAATATTGAATGGTCTCTCCATTCTGAAGCTTTACCCCTTTCAATTGGTTCCGCAGAGTCATCTTCCAATTTATGTTCTTCCCTTCAAATATCTTGGTTAGGGAATCAAACATCTCCTTGGGTGTCTTTAGAGATGACACATGTGGTATGAGATGGTATTTGATAGAATCAACAATGATCCTCTTTGCTTTGACCAAGTTCTTCTTATGTAAGGCCTTAGCCTCTTCTTCCTCTGGGATAAGGACCTCAGAACTTATGTAAGTATCCAATTCATTTTCTTCCAGGATTAACCCAATGCTATACTTCCATGCTAGGAATTTATCAGCCCCTTCAAGCTTATCCTCAAGCTTGGTCTGGTGAGACATCTTAAAGAGTACTTCAAATGGAAATAGAAAATATTTAGATCTTACCACTTGATTTGCTGAAAACTGGATCTGGTCCTGGATTAGGGTTTGTCAAAGAAACCCTAAAAATTCAAAATGTGAATTTCAACTTTATGAAAGGATAGAAAGATGCGCCTTGATGAGTTGATCATCGTGGTATATTCAGAATTTGAAATCTACAAAGTTTCACCCTTCAGAAATGTCTTTTAGTCTTCTCGGATTCACTAAGGAGGACCCAAAATTAGGGTTTGAGTTTCCCGGAGCTTCACCCAACCAAAAATATCGATCCAAAGCTCTAAACTTCGATTTTTCCAAGGAGCTTCCAACTATGTCCTTAGAATTCAAAAATTCCTATTTTTGTGGAAACCCTAATTTTTAGGGCAAAAAATGAAAGTGCCCAGAATTGAATTCTGATTGGACAGAAAGATTCTCCTTGATGAGTAGAGTCAATCTACCTTGCTTCTTTTCCAAAATCTGTGGAGAGAAACCCAATAAACAAGAAACCCTAGTTTCCGCCACTGCACAATGTCTTCTTCTCAGGGAAGCTCTGATACCATGTTAATTTTTAAGCATTAATTCAATATAATCTAGGATCTTTACTGAGAGAATAACATGTACAGCATATCAAGTATAACAATGCATATCAATCACACCAAGCAATCACATGAGACAATAGACACACAGGGTTTCACTGGGGAAAACCATAAAGGTGAAAAACCCCACAACTTCCTCAGAGATAGAAAGAGCAATCATACAACCAAAGTACAAGAGATAGTCTTCTCCTAGCAGCTGATCCTCCTCCTCACATGTGCGCCACTTTCCGAGTGATGAAAGAGTGAGTAATGAGATGACCAAATAGAGATCTCCGGATCTCTATTTATACTTGTCCTATCCTGCCCAATAAACTAACAGGGCCGACTTGTCTAACTCAGTCTAATAATCCATGGTTACATTAATCCGGGCCGACCCCACACTTGGTGGTCTAATAACCCATCACTGCAAGTTACGACACTTGCCAATACAAAATGACGACACTTCCGTATAAATGAATAATAACATCTCTATAGGAGTACAATATACATAGGTGAAATACATTCCGAAGTTACATATACATCAACACTCCCTCTTAACTAGGAAGGTATTTCTCGACACAGATCTGCTAGCATAAGTCTTCTTCTCTGGGTCATTGTCATCGAATCATCGTCATCGTCACTGTTGCTGCTATCTCAATCAATCTCCAATCTACTCGTCATAGGAAGTTCTACAGAGCCAGTCCTTTTTCATACTGGATGTAGGCCCACCACCTACAGGTCTTCATCATCACTGGCCATACTGTGGAATCCTCAGGACTTATTATGTGCGTCACAAACCCTCGCAAGAGCATCCCAGGACTGATTACGGGCACACGGACCAACCTATCGGATCGCCCAGGTCTTATATGTGACCCTCATCACAAACCCTCGAAATAGCATCCCAAGACTTATTACGGGCACACAACCCAACCTATCGGATCTCCCAGGACTTATATGTGATCTCCACTACAAACCCTCGAAAGAGCATCCCAGGACTTATTACGGGCACACAGCCCAACCTATCGGATCTCCCAGGACTTACATGTAGTCACAACCACAAACCCTCGAAAGAGCATCCTAGGACTTATTACGGGCACACAGCCCAACCTATCAGATCTCCCAGGACTTACATGTGGTCACAGGACAAACCATCGAAAGAGCATCGTAGGACTTATTACGGGCACACAACCCAACCTATCGGATCTCCCAGGACTTACATTTCCTCTTAAGCACAACTTGTCCACGACCACAGAGTATCAACCTGATACTCACCATACATCATCCTGATCATCGTCACTGCATTGTCCTGATGCATGTCATCATCGCATGATCATCCTGATCATCGTCACTGCATCGTCCTGATGCATATCATCTGGAGCAACATCCTGAAGCTCATCATCCATGATCATCCTGATCATACAATGCATCCATCTGATGCATATACAGTATCTACCTGATACATATCAAATACATGATCCACCTGATCATACAATGTATCCACCTGATACATATGATCATACATGATCTACTTGATCATACAATGTATCTACCTGATACATACATAAATACATGATATACCTGATCATATCCAACATCCAACATGATGCATATACATATACATGATCCAACTGATCATAGCAAGAATCCAGCATGATGCATATACATTTACATGATCCAACTAATCATAACAAGCATCCAACATGATGCATATACAAATACATGATCCAACTGATCATAACAAGCATCCAACATGATGCATATACAAAGCAGTAATTGGAGCATCATCCTGATGCTCATCATCCAGTGCTTACATCCATAGCCATGGGAAGGATCCTTCTCTCACCATGCTTGGAATGGCTCCAACAAATGTGTCCATCACTTCTTCCTCGAAGTGTCATCAATCTGGAGAACACCAGGCCTCTCTCTGAAGTACTCGAACTTCACTCTGGCTAGTGGTTTCGTCAGCACATCTGCAATCTGCTCATCTGTCGCAACATACAGGAGTTTCACTGCTCCTCTCTGCACCATATCCCTGATATAGTGATATTTGATCTCTATGTGCTTCGACCTGTCGTGGAACACTGGGTTCTTATACAGCTTCACACAACTCTGGTTGTCACAAAAGATACCAGTAGCATTCAACGTGAGATCAAATAACTCAGACGGTAGCTTCCTCAGCCATACTGCCTTATAACTAGCCGAACAAGCTGCAACATACTCTGCCTCGGCTGTACTTTGTGTTATGCAGGATTGCTTCCTGCTAAACCAAGAGATCACACCTGATCCCATATTGAAGCAACACCCAAATGTGCTCTTCCTATCTGCAACACTGCCTGCCCAGTCCAAATCAACATAACCTTGCAGGTTAAACTTTTGATTCGCATCATACTTGAGCCCATAATCAATTGTACCCTTCGGGTACCTCAGAATATGCTTTACAACAACCAGGTGAACACCTCTAGGATCTATCAGGAACTGGCTCAATGTGTTCACTGCAAAGCAAATATTTGGTCTGGTGTTCGTCAGGTACATCAAGGACCCAATCATCTGATGATACACTGTGACATCAACCGGATCAGATGAAGCATCACATAGAAGCTTCAGGTTTGATGCCATAGGTGTGGCCATGGCCTTGCATTCCATCATCCCGAACCTCTTCAGGATCTCTACTGCATACTTCCGTTGTCCAAGGAAGATTCCATCTGCACTCTGTCACACCTCCATGCCTAAAAAATAGTGCATCATCCTCAAGTCCTTCATCTCGAACTCGGCTGCAAGCTTCCTCTTGGTATCGGTAATCAATCTATCGTCACCTGTAACAAACAGGTTATCCACATACAAAAGTAGTATCACATGATTTCCTTTCTCAACCTTGTAGTAAAGGTTGGAATCCGCTTTACTCTTGGTAAAGCCCAAACTAGATAGAAAGCTGTCTATCCTACCATACCAAGATCTAGGAGCTTGCTTCAAGCCATATAAGGCTTTCTTCAACCTGCACACATATGACTCCCTGTCATGTGTCTCAAAACCAAGTGGCTGCTCCACATATACTTCCTCTTCGACTACACCATTCGAGAAAGCTGTCTTGACATCCATCTGGTGTATCTTCCATTTCATCACTGCAGCTAGAGCAAGTACTATTCTAATGGAAGTGTATCTAGCCACAAGAGAAAAAGTCTCTTCATAATCAATCCTTTCTTTTTGGGAGAAGCCACGAGCTACAAATATCGCTTTGTATTTCTCTATGCTGCCATCTGCAGCATGCTTAATCTTGTAGATCCAGTTGGAAGTCACCATAGACTTCCCTTCAGGTCTTGGGACTACATCCCAAACATCATTCTTCATGATAGACTGATATTCCTCGACCATGGAATCATTCCATTCTTTCTTTTCCGCTGCTTCTTCATAACTGGAAGGTTCTTTGTTCATAATATCATAGAGTAGGGCAACTTAACTAGTATGTGATCTAGTCCTTTTCCTTTCTCTGTGTCTTCTTCTGGAATGCCATATCTTTCTTCATCTTGAATGAGCTCTCTAGCCCATGCAAGTTTCCTCTTGTGAGAGTTATTCTCACGGGGTGGATCTACAGTTTTTTTGGATCTTCAACTTCACAATTTGCTTCCGGAATTGCTTCATTCATGGTGGTGTCTTGAAATCTGGTTTCCTTTGGTTCTTCATGATCTTCAACAGGTGTCTTCCTTGATTTGATGAAGGCCGAGTTTTCATCAAATGTTACATCCCTGCTGACAGCAATCTTCTTGAACCCTGGAAAGTATATTCTGTAATCTTTCGAGCTTTCACTGTATCCCACAAAGATGCCCTTCGTTCCTGAAGGATCTAGCTTTGTCCTCTTTTCCTTTGTAACATGTGTATATACTGGACAACCAAATATTCTGAGATGGCTGACTTCAGGTTTCTTACCAGAGAAGACCTCTTCTAGTGTCTTGTTGTCCAATATCTTGTGAGGTGTTCTATTCTGTACATATATAGCTGTCCTAGCTGCTTCTGCCCATAGGTGCATAGGCAGGTCCTGGTCATGCAGTATTGCTCATGCTGCTTCCATGATTGTTCTATTCTTCCTTTCTGCAACTCCATTATGTTGTGGATTGTAGGGAGCATTCAACTCCCTCTTAATCCCTGAATCACTGCATAGCTTCTTGAAATCACTTGAAGTGAATTCTCCGCCATTGTCGGATCTGAATGTCTTGATCTTCTTATTAGTTTGATTTTCCATCAAGGCTTTGAATTCCTTGAACTTATCAAACACTTCATCTTTGTTCTTCAAGAAGTAGACCCAAGTCTTCCTAGAGAAATCATCAATGAAAGAGACATAGTATACATACCCCCTCAGAGAACTGGATGACATCGGTTCGCATACATCGGAGTGGATAATTTCCAAGATTCCTTTAGCTTTTCTTTCACTACTTGGAAATGCCTTCTTAATGTTTGTTCCTTTTGCACATCCTTTGCAAACACCTTCATGCTTTGTCTTGATTGCAGAAAGACCTTCTACAACTTTTCTTGCAATTGGTAGTGCTCTATAGTGAACATGTGCAAGCCTTCTATGCCAAAGTTCACTTGGCTCCATGGATTCATGCACCATAGCATGTTCAGGTTGCCCCTTCAATTTGTACAATCCTCCCTCTTGCTCTCCAATCACTACTACATCATCTATAGTTTTACCCTTTGGCCACATTAGGACTTGGCCATCTACAAATGCAACCCTCGTGCCTTTTGCATCCAATGCAGATATGGAGAGTAGGTTCTTCTTGAGCCCAGGTACATATAGAACATCTTTCATCTTCAAAGACTTCCCAGAGTCTAGGTTGTAGGAGGCTTCACCACTTCCTTTGATAGGGTATTGATAGTCATCCCCAAGTTTTACCTTATGGGGTGACTCATGTTTAGATAGATTTGCAAAATATTCTTTAAACCTAGTCATGTGTTTGGAAGCCCCACTATCAATAAGCCAATCATTACATCCATGAGAGATAGTATCTGTGAGAGAAGATATTAGAACATATTCATCTTCACTTGATGAATCATCACTTTCTGCTCTAGCCTTCTTCTTGGGAGGTTCATCATCCTCAGCAACATGAGCATGATATATCTTGTTGTTGTTGTTCTTCTTCTGGTTGAAGTTGTTGTCTTTCTTCTTCTTGGGACAATCTACATCAAAGTGTCCCTTCTCATTGCATGTGAAGCATCTGAGGTCTTTCTTATCCTTATGATAGTGGTGGTGTGAAGATTTCCTCAAGTGGGATGACTCCCTCTTGAACTTTCCTTTCTTGGTGTGTGCTGTGAGAGCTTGACCTTCGTTCCCCTTCTTTTCTTCTCGGGCTACAAGCCTAGCCTCTTCTTGTGAACATTCCTCCCACAGTCTACTGAAGGAGATCAATTTCCTTCTTGCACAAATCCCTTGAATAAAGGAATCCCATGACCTTGGGAGGCCATTCAGAGTGGTCATGACAATTTCACCATTCTCCACCGCTTCATCCACAGCTTCAAGAAGTTGTTCTTTGATCTGAGAGACCTTAGAGAAATAAGATTGAATGGTCTCTCCATTCTGAAGCTTTACCCCTTTCAATTGGTTCCATAGAGTCATCTTCAGATTTATGTTCTTCCGTTCAAATATCTTGGTTAGGGAATCAAACATCTCCTTGGGTGTCTTTAGAGATGACACATGTGGTATGAGATGGTCTTTGATAGAATCAACAATGATCCTCTTTGCTTTGACCAAGTTCTTCTTATGCAAGGCCTTAGCCTCTTCTTCCTTTGGGATAGGGACCTCAGAACTTATGTAAGTATCCAATTCATTTTCTTATAGGATTAACCCAATGCTATACTTCCATGCTAGGAATTTATCAGCCCCTTCAAGCTTATCCTCAAGCTTGGTGTGGTGAGACCTTAAAGAGTACTTCAAATGGAAATAGAAAAGATTTAGATCTTACCACTTGATTTGCTGAAAACTGGATCTGGTCCCGGATTAGGGTTTGTCAAAGAAACCCTAAAAATTCAAAATGTGAATTTCAACTTTCTGAAAGGATAGAAAGATGCGCCTTGATGAGTTGATCAGCCTGGTATATTCAGAATTTCAAATCTACAAAGTTTCACCCTTTAGAAATGCCTTTTAGTCTTCCCGGATTCACTAGGGAGGACCCAGAATTAGGGTTTGAGTTTCCTAGAGCTTCACCCAACCAAAAATCTCGATCCAAAGCTCTAAACTATTTTTCTAAGAAGCTTCCAGCTATGTCCTTAGATTTCAGAAATTCCTATTTTTGTGGAAACCCTAATTTTTAGGGCAAAAAATGAAAGTGCCCAGAATTGAATTCTGATTGGACAGAAAGATTCTCCTTGATGAGTAGAGTCAATCTACCTTGCTGCTTTTCCAAAATCTGTGGAGAGAAACCCAATAAACAAGAAACCCTAGTTTCCGCCATTGCAGAATGTCTTCTTCTCAGGGAAGCTCTGATACCATGTTAATTTTTGAGTATTAATTCAATATACTCTAGGATCTTTACTGAGAGAATAACATGTACAACATATCAAGTATAACAATGCATATCAATCACACCAAGCAATCACATGAGACAATAGACACACAAGGTTTCACTAGGAAAAACCATAAAGGTGAAAAACCCCACAACTTCCTCAAAGATAGAAAGAGCAATCATACAACCAAAGTACAAGAGATAGTCTTCTCCTAGCAGCCGATCCTCCTCCTCATATGTGCGCTACTTTCCGAGTGATGGAAGAGTGAGTAATGAGATGACCAAATAGAGATCTCTCGATCTCTATTTATACTTGTCCTGTCCTGCCCAATAAACTAACAGGGCCAACTTGTCTAACTCAGTCTAATAACCCATGGTTACATTAATCCGGGCTGACCCCACACTCGGTGGTCTAAGAACCCATCCTTGCATGTTACGACACTTGTCAATACAAAATGACGACACTTCCGTATAGAGGAATAATAACATCTCTATAGGAGTACAATATACATAGGTGAAATACATTCTGAATTTACATATACATCAACAAAACCACGACCCAGGGGCATCTAAGCCGTCAAAATCACTCGTGGATCGCACCCAGCCTGAACCGCACCAACCCTTAATATGGATGGATTTTTGGTGTCCGCGGGGTTTCGAACCTATGACCATTCAACTTAGGGGTGTCTTAACTCATCACCCGTCATCGACTCTTCAACATCTCACATATATACTTGAGGCATCTTAAAATGGAGTTCTTCAAGCCTTTAAATATGTTTCGTCACATCTAAATACATGGGTTACTCAATAACATGGATTCGTAAGCCACCTATAATAAATCTATAATTGATTGTATCAAATTGATCATAACTAATTTATGACTAAGTCAAGATTTTAACCCAACATTTCCCCCTTTATTCTTGACATAGTAATAAGCATGCTCCTTATCACCTATGTTTGTGACTAGACTTTACATTGGGGAATCATTGAACTAGGGTATGCATGCCTATATAGGTCTTATGGCCATATGTCCATTTACATGTGATAAAATCCAACTCCATAAAAATGCTTAAGGTTGTATGCCTGAGCATGTAATGCTATGAAACATCAACATGTTTTATTGCCATCATCCCTACTTGGGTAATTTTTAGGGACAAATTTTCATTGTTGGCTATTTCTTAGCATGGAAAATTTTAGGGGCCAATCTTAGCATGGAAAATTTTAGGGGCCAATTTTTCTTATGTGTTTGCATGGTGCTATGAAGACTTGAAATAGTATGACACCACTATCATCCAGCATACCATACCAGTCAACACTGGGGAGAAACCATTCAGGAAAAAACTTAGAAGGATGAATCCTATGTTGCTCCCACTGATAGAAAAAGAGTTAAAGAGGTTGTATGAAGCCAAAATCATAGTCTCCTTAAGGTTTTCAAAGTGGGTAGCCAACATAGTTCTAGTGAGGAAGAAGAATGGTGAAATCATACTGTGTATTGACTTTAGAAATCTGAACAAAGTGTACCTAAAGGAAAGCTACCTCCTTCCCAAAATGGACCACATTTTATAGAAGGTTGCAGGGGCAACAAGGATGTCCATGCTGGATGGATTTTCACGGTACAATCAGATTAAGGTGAATCCAGAAGACCAAGACAAGACAACCTTTACCACACCTTGGGGAACCTTCATGTATGCACAAATTCCTTTTGGTCTGTTGAATGCAGGAGCTACCTTCCAAAGAGCTATGGACATAGATTTTGCAGAAGAGAAAGACAAATTTGTATTCATATACATGGATGACATCATTGTGTATTCTAAGTCTGATACAGAGCATTTGAAACATTTGCATCGAGTGTTTTCCAAGTACAGAAAATTTGGAATATCTTTGAACCCAAAAAGTCAAATTTTGCCATGCAAGAAGGCAAGCTGCTAGATCACATAATATCTAAAGATGGGATCAAAATTGACCCAGACAGATTTGATACAATACAGAAAATTGAACTCCCAAGGAGTAAAAAAGAGATTCAATCCTTTCTTGGCACAGTGAATTTCTTAAGACGGTTCATCCTCAATTTTGCAGAGATCATGAGGTCAATCACAAACATGCTTAAGAAGGACACTCAGATCAGGTGGATTGCTGAATCCAAACAAGCATTTGGAGACATAAAAAGGGAAATTGTTGAAGCACCTGTACTAATCAGTCCTAATTTTAACAAAGAGTTCCTTATGTTTTCTTTTGCCACTGAGCATTCCATAGCTGGAGTGATTTTACAGAAAAATCAGGATGGAGATGAGAAACCCATAGCTTTATTTAGCAGAGCCCTTAGATATGTTGATCTCAAGTACAACATCATGGAGAAGCAAGCATATTCCATGGTTAAAACTTTGAAAGATTTTAGATTCTATGTTTTGCATTCCCATGTTGTGGCTTATGTCACTAATGTTGCTGCGAAAGATATATTGACACAACTTGATCTAGAAGGTAGAAGGGCTAAGTGTATAGATGTGCTCTTGGAATATGACTTGGATATCAAACTTACAAAGCTTATCAAAGGACAAGGACTAGCCAGGCTCATGGTTGAATCAAATTGGGATTCACTAAGTGTGAACTTGCGTTCACACATGTTGGAAGAAACTTCCCAAGACCCACTGTCACAGGTATCAAACAAATTCTTGTCTTCTCCTTGGTATTCTGATATTATATATGTTTTGCAAAACTTGCAAGCACCCCCTGAGATGGATAAAAGCAAAGCTAGGTCAACCAAGATGAATGCTGCAAAATTTTGCATATTGAATGGTTTTCTTTATTTCCTTACACAAAAAGATCTCAATGAAACAAACAAAAATGGGTGTGTAAGATTCAAGCTTTTGATTTTGACATTGAATATGTAAAAGGGAAGAATAATATTGTAGCAGATGCATTGTTTAGGAGACCCTCATTTTCCCTTATGGACTTTTCAAAAGATTGGAATATGCGCCAATAGAAGAGTATGCCAAAGATATATTTGCTTGTGAATTGTTAGATGGTTCTAAGGGAGATGATAGGTACAAGGTATTGAATGGCCTAATCTTCTATAAAGACCGAATATACTTAGTTCATGGTTCAAATTTAAAGCAAAAAATATTGAATGCGGCTCATGATTCTCCTTCAGCAGGCCATCCTGGTTTCTTTAAAACATATAGGAAGCTAAGACAAAGGTTCTCTTGGAAAGGTTTGAAGGAAGATGTTTTAAAGTTTGTGAATGAATGCAAGATATGTCAGCAAAAAAAAGTTGAGCACACCCATCCTGTTGGTCTCTTAAAACCATTTCCTATTCCAGAACAAAAGTGGGAAAGCATCTCAATGGATTTCATCACAGGTTTTCCCAAGGCTCTTGGTAAGGATTGTATTTATGTTGTGGTGGATATGCTCACCAAATTTTCTCATTTCTTTTCTATTGCCTCATCTTTTACTCCTGCTCAAGTAGCTGAGCTGTTCTTTAGAGATGTTTTCAAATTGCATAGACTTCCCAAAAATATTGTGAGTGACAAGGATAGCATATTTATGAGTGATTTTTGGAAAGAACTCTTCAAGTTGGTGGGAACAAAATTGACTCCTATAACAAGCTATCATCCTCAAACTAATGGCCAAACAGAAAGAGTGAACCAATGGTTGGAGGGATACTTGAGAAACTATGTTGGTGGGCAGCAAAACGCATGGGTTAAATGGATACATTTGGGTGAGTTTTGCCACAATACTACCTTTCATATGTCCATTAGCATGTATCCATATTTATGAGTGATTTTTGGAAAGAACTCTTCAAGTTGGTGGGAACAAAATTGACTCCTAGAACAAGCTATCATGTCAAACTAATGGCCAAACAGAAAGAGTGAACCAATGGTTGGAGGGATACTTGAGAAACTATGTTGGTGGGAAGCAAAAAGCACGGGTTAAATGGCTACATTTGGGTGAGTTTTGCCACAATACTACCTTTCATATGTCCATTAGCATGTATCCCTTTAAATCACTTTATGGTTATGAAGAACTCGCCTTTGTTGATCACATTTTTGGTGATAGTAGAGCCTCAAAAGCTAAATATTGAATTGAGGAAAGTCAATATATTTTGAAGCTCTTAAAAGACAATTTGCAGGTTGCCCAAAATCAACAAAAACAATATGTGGATCAACATAGGAAATAAAGAACTTTTAAAGTAAATGATTTGGTTTATTTGAGGCTACAACCATATAAACAAACCACCTTAAAAGAAAGAGAACCATAAAATATTAAACCAAGATTTTATGGTCCATATAAGATAATTCGAAAGGTTGGTGAGGTAGCTTATGAAGTAGAACTTCCAGAAGGCAGCAAAATCCATAATGTGTTTCATGTTTCATGCCCCAAGAAGGTGATTGGAAAGAAAATTTCTATTTCAGAAACACTCCCTCCATTAGATGATGAAGAACAACTCATACTCATTCTGGAAAAAATTATGAAAACAAGGGAAAGGAAATTGAGGAGCAGAACCATAAGAGAATATTTAGTACAATGGAAATATTTCCGAAGTGAGGATGCCACATGGGAAGAGGAGCAAATTTTGAAGCATCCCAATTTGGAATTTCTTGGGGAAAAACAATCTTGGGTGGGGAGGACTGTAATGTCCCAATCCAAATAAATTTCATGACGGAAAAATATCCACCAATCTATTAGTTCCCTAGGTTGGGATAGAAACATTTAGACTTGGAATAAGGGAGCTATAAGACCCCAAATGAACCTTAGATTGGACAATACACATTAAAGGGGATAAATAAATAATAATAATGGATAAATAAGGTGGAATTTGGTCATGAGGGCGCATAGGTGGTGTGGGACCCACACAAGGCTAGATTCTCCATTCCACATGGCATCATTCTCTCATCCATTCGATTCCAAGGTGGAGTATAACGTTCTTGGGGGAGTTGGAGAGGAATTATTCATGGAATGAATCTATGAAGGTCGAATTGGAGTGGAAGAGTAACTCCCATGGAAGAGGAAGAAGCATCATGGAAGAATTGTGACACTTGGAGCTAGATTCCCTAATATCTATGACAACAAGGATGAAGATTCTATGACACCTATGACAAGTTCAGAACTGATTGATGACATATGAAACATATGACATGTCAGGGATAAAAAATATCCTCCAAGAGGGCGTACAAGGGGATTTATGGCAGCCAATATTCCCCCATTCGAATTGATGGAAGAGGAAGGCTAGGAAGTGAGGGACAAGTGCATTCATGAGAATATTTCCCTAACTCGAGTTGGGAGGATACTCTTGGAGGGAATTCAATCTATGGAGGCCATTGAAGGTTAATAAAAAGTGAGGAGGAAGTGGGAGGAAGAAGGAGAGGATATTTTGATAATTTCTCATTTGTCACATTTGGAGAGCTTAGCTTGTCCTTGCACGGTGGATGTTCATCCTCCCTGCCTTAGAATCAATTTATAGGGTGCAAGATTCCCATCCAAGTTGGTTGATGGAGAGGAAATTCAGACCTATCAACAGAGATTCATGGAGATTTCTTGATGCAGGTTCAACCCCCATCTGAGTTCAAGTTCATATTCACTCTCTCTTCTCTATTCTAATTTCTCATTCTACTATATTTCTCTCAATGTCATGTAAAAGTGTGATGGCACACTTCTTGTTGCATGTAGTTAATGGGGGATTTGTATTTGGACATTATGGACATGTTAATTTCTGCATAAATCTGTAATAGATATATCATGAGAGCCACAACTCGAAATACCAAGTACTTTATGTAATATTTCCCCAAGTAACATTGATATTTGAGCTAGTTTCCTCACTGCATTTTCATGGTGATTGTAGCATGTTTTGTATCAGTTGATATCATACCTTTATGGAGATGTTTCCTATGATTTAATATGCATATAGAAGTTAAATGGATGGCCAAAATATTGTATTCAGACCCCTCAATTCATACTATAGTTTGTGACATTAATTCATGCTCCATTGTCCACCATTTTCATATACATTGTCGACCTTAGAAACTGTTGTCCTTTGGGAGACCTATTCGACCCTGAAAACTGATATAATTCTGCACACATGTTTTCCTTGATGTCCTATAACAGATCCAATTCTCAGACTGAATATTAGAGAAGTCCGTACAGTGTTTGGAAGGGAAAATAGTGGCATACCTAGGGGGAATTTTCACCAATCCAATTGACTAGTTTTGTCCCAAGTATTCTCTCCTTGAAAATTGTAGACCATAAATGTTTATAAAATAGGTTTGGGTGTATAAAGAGTGTAATAGAGTTTCCTATTACCTCCCAAGTCCCTCCTTCCACAATTCTAAAACATTTGGAGGTGTTTTGAATAGTTTGTGTACAACATTCCTAGAATCGAAATTGGGTGAATTTGAAAAACTTTCATAGAAGGGATAAATCATACTCATTCTTTAAAATCTAAAACTATCCATGATGAAAGGAAAAGAAGTGATCTATTCCATACTAGATTTATCTCAAAACATATCGAGATTGATATGCTCTTTGTTAGTGGTTCACAAGCTGATCTCATTTCTAACGAAATTGTTAAGCATTGGGAATTGAAACTAAACCTCATCCAAAACCATCTCTTTTAGGATGGGTATGTGAAGATGTTAAGTTATAGGTATGTAAACAATGTAAGCTCATATTTTCAATCACCTCTAAGTTCATAGATGAGGTAGAGTTAGATGTCATGTCACTTGATATTTGTGGAACTATTTTCAGAAGTCCTTATTTGTATGACAATAAAGATATATTTTATAGGGATAAGAACAAGTATCATCTTACAAAGGATGGGATTAAGTATATCATAAGAGCCCACCGTGTGAAGACTAACTTGTCTCTTATTACTATAGGACAAATGTAAAGGCTTGTAAATGAAGCAATAGTTTGATACACATAATTGTAAAAGCTATGGATGATGATAAATCCAAAGCTATCAAAGGATGTGATCCTAAAGATAAAGTTGGAGTAGTTAAGATTATTTCTAACTATGATGAAGTGTTTCAAGAACCACAAGGATTACCTCCAAGGAGAGAGATACAACAAGAGATTCAGTTGCAACAAGTTGCACCTATTCCTAACATTGGCATATATAGGTTATATGTGATTGAGAATGAAGAGACAAATAAGCAAATTTAGGAGTTTCTCGATAAAGGAGTCACCTCACCAAGTACCTCTCCTTGTTGATCACCCATTCTATTGGTACAAAAGAAGGATGGTACATGGAGAATGTGTGTGGATTTCTAGGGATTGAACAAAATTATGGTAAAGAACGGTTACCCTCTTCCTCAGAATGATGATTTGTTGGATTAATAAAAAATGCAACTTATTTCACTAAGTTAGACTTAAGAAGTGGTATCATCAAGAAGGATTAATGAAGATGGTATTTGGAAAGATACTTTTAAAACAAAAAAATGTTTATTTGAATGGTTGGTTATTCCCTTTGGGATTTGTAATGCTCCTGCTATTTTATGAGGGAATATGTGATATTTGGATGATGTTCGTTGTAATTCATTGCAAGAATCCCAACTTCGAGAACTCCTATCATCCCTGCAAATTAAAACCTCGTATGATCATGAAGGATTTTGTTTGAGGTGATAAGACATATATTCATGTATATATGTATCTTTTCACTTTTGTTTTGATGAATGTTTATATTTCATGCATGTATTCCATTTAGTAACTAGCACAACCACTTAACTTGTGGTTGGAAAAAATCTATAATTTATGTAAACATTTTTAAAATATGTGAAACCTTAGAAGTGAAACACAATCACTATCTTTGAATATCTGAATATCATTACCTACCTTGCAAACCAATTTTGTTTATCGTTCCCTGAAACCATTCAGTTTAATTTCTAAACAAACCAGATGTGAGCATTTAAATTTCAATGTTTTGTGAAACTTGTATCCACCACTTGTCTAACAATCACACAATATCTTAATCATGCATTCATAGCACCATTGTCGCCTCCCCATTATTTGTAGCGCTACATTGTCCAGTTTCTGACTATGAATGATAACAAAAATACATGGGAGACATCATACATGTCGACGACCCATTCCTTTCCCCATTGACTAGTTTTGTGTTTGCCAGGAGATAGGATAAACTGGTAAAAGCATTGGCACGAAGTATTCTCTTATGGAACCGCACCTTTGTTATCCCCATCAATGATGGGTGTAAGATTAAGATCCAACAACAAAGGGGCCTTCTGCGAGGAGGAAGAGGCCTTTTGATCAAATGGCATGCCTCTTGTTTGATATGAAAGCCAGAATTGAAGCAAAAGCAGTGGCGTTCCTTCATTTCTTGGGTGTGGTAGTCTTCTCTAATTCTTCAATGAGAACTGGAAGATGAGGACTACAATGAGGAAACCTAATCCCTAACCACTTCCCGCACTCCCTAACCACCGCAACTATTAATCCTTAACAATTAATCCACATCTTTAGTGATTACTCGACATTTATTAGATTCCTTAATCAATGACTACTAGTATAAATCTTCGTGCACTTTTGAGATTCTTAGTCATACTTTCATTCTATGCAAATTGAATAACTATTTTTAGTTTTATAAAGTAAGGAATGGGATATAGATAATTGGGATATAAATAATTGTAAATAAAATGGTTTTGGTTTTTTTATGTGTACTATTTACTTGCATGTTTCCAAATTATTATTATTTTTAATAATTTTTATATTAAAAATGTTTCCAATTTAATAGGAAGTGGTACCTCATGTTTCCAATTTATTTTTTTAATTGTTTATAATTCTTATTGTTATCACCCATATTAATGTTCCCTCCAAAGGAAGAAAGAGCACCCCCCTACTGAAACCCCAAGCATGCCCATCGACCTCTTACACCAAAGAAAGAATCAGAAAACCCGAAACTGGCTAAGTATCAAGCCAAATGATTGAGCCATAGTGAGAAAAATAGGAAAAACAAGGTAGTGGAATGCTTCCATAGTATATAGAGGTTGAATGGTCAAGATTGAAAGAGCAAGGTCAGATCAATGGCTAGGAAGTGTTCCGCAACGCATCCGATCAAGATATTTTCCGCTTTTCTGCTTTCCTGCAGGTTCGACTTTCCGCACCCGCATTGCGGATTGCGGAAGTCGGAACTGTATTTTTTCAAGGGCGTAAACTTGGGTTTCCAATTTTTGGAACCCACATTGCGGAATGCATATTGCAGAGGACTAATTTTTCCTAGAGCACAAAGTCGGGTTTCCGACTTCCGAGTTGCGCATTGCGGAATGCGGATTGCAGAAGTGCAATTTGACCATAGGCACAAATTCAACTTTCTGAGTTCTGAGATACACATTGCGGAATGAGGATTATGGAGGCGACTTCTGCGAAACTCCGAATATATGAGTTTCTGATTTCCGATATCCACATTGTGGATTGCGGAGGCATAATTTCAGCGAAGCTATGCAACGACGTTTTGACTTTCTGAGTCCCGCATTGCGGAATGCGGATTGTGGAGGTGATTTTTTACAAGGTTCTTTGGCAGCCCCGATTTCCGATATCCACATTGTGGATTGCCGGAGGATAATTATGGATCTGAGATGTTTTACGGGGAAAATTTCGGCTGTGGGAAATGAAGAATTTCACTGAGAAATGGCACGATTGGGAGCCTATTTGGAATCCAAAGAGAATCACATACTGGTTAGATGTCCAAATCAACATAAAACGGCCCAATCTGAAGGAAAAATAGGTGGCTTCCGAGGCCCAAATGCACATTAACATCGCACAGAGTTTCCCATCAGCTCATCTAACAGACTCAGAGTCAATTGGTTTGAGTAGTTCGTCCTAAATGACCCCATCCTTTCCAGTTCTAGATTGTTGTTAGTTAGTTAGAAGTTGTTCGATATTTTGTAATCCTATAAAGACAGATTCTAAATTAAACCTAGAAGGGTTGGATGTTTCTGGATTCTAAGAGATTAAAAGCTCTGCGTATGTATCAAACTCGGCCTTTCAATTCATGAGAAGACCCAATTCTGGACATAAGGAATTACCAAGGCCAAAATGTATCCTAAATAAGAAAAAGGTAGAGAGAGATAAGAAAAAATGAGAGAGAAAAAGAGAATATTATAGTATTTTTGCGATAAATTTTGATCCCGAACTCGCATTTGGCCGCACTTGGTACCGTTGGAAATCTCTCATCCAGGGCTACAACTTTCATGTTTTGAGCTTCACAAGATTCCTCACGGTTTGGCCGGGTGGGAATTTTAGTTAACCTGGGCATAAGGAATCTTAAAAAACATCTTTCAAAAGATGCTTTTCGAAAAGCATCTTTTTAAGATTCCTTATGCACAGGTTTACTAAAATGCTTTCCTCGGCCAAACCGTGAGGAATCTTGCAAATCTCAAAACATGAAAGTTGTATTCCTCGACGAGATCTTTCCAACGGTACCAAGTTATCCCAAATCCGAGTTCGGGATCAAAATTTATCGCAAAAATACTATAATATTTTTTTTCTCTCTCCTTTTTGCTTATCTCTCTCTACCTTTTTCTTATTTAGGATACATTGTAGAAGAGGGTAGAATGTTATGGAGCATAGATTCTTGTGATGAGTGTTTTGATGTCTGTTATTTCCTGTGCATGTGTTCTTCATTTGTATTTCCATTGATTGTTTGCTTCTGCAGTATCTAGATCAAGACTTCATGGTCTGAAATTCATATTTTATGCTTCAGATGCATATTACTAGGTATTCCACCATTTCTTCTTGAAGTTGCAAGTTAGAATTCATTCTTCAATGCTATAGCTCTGTGATGGATTTTTTTTCCTTTTCTGTTATCATCTGCCGATATCTTTGACTTGAAAAAACCTCATTTACCTTTCCTCTGCCTCTTAAATTGTGGTTTAAATTAGTCATTTGTGACTATAAATCCACTAAATTTTTACTCCATGCCCAATGGTTCTCTTGTCCTTAACCCCAACCAGATGAAAAATCCCTATAAGCCATTACTTGAAGGTCTAGCCACCACTTTTACCTATAACTAGCTTGTGCAAATAATATCCTAAGTGTTAAGTGAATTGTGAAAGAGAGAGCCCTCTCTATGGTTGGAAAGGCTAGTTTCCATCCACCAAATCTTGGTTTGAAACAGTTACCTCATGATCCATTCTGCTGCAACCCAGGAGAATCTTGAGTGATAACATTATGACGACCATACTGGGGACTCGAAAGACTTCTTTCCCAGAACAAGAATTTCAAAGCATCAAATCAGATCTATGAGGGAAAACAAAGGATTAGATATTTCAAGGTTGTAACATTTTCCCTGGCGACTCCAACTTTCAAATTAGCAAATTTATTGGAAGAATTATGGCTTCCAAAAGGATACCTACCAGAATTCAGCTAGATCTTGAACTAGCAAAGTTTGTACCATATCCTGAGAAGATCATCAGGAAAGAAAATAAAGAACAAACATGTATTTCCCCATTAAATAGGTATTTTTCTCTACCTAAAGAAGTGGCACATGCTATAGAGATTGTTTCTTGGTATTTAAAAACTGAAATGTCCTCATTTAGGTCTAAATCTGAATCAGATCTAAAGAAAACCCTGTTTGACCAAAGAAAATTCTAAACATAGTGTCTGAGTGCTTTGTGGGAAAATTTACAAGTTAAAGAAGAAAATAGTGATTCATTTATTTTCACTAAAGCTGCTAGCAAAAATACCCAAGTCTTGATTATTCCTTCTGTTGTTCCAAGCCATACTTTTATAATACCTGCTGTTACTCCTGCTACTTCAAGAATTTTCCCTACTCCTAAGAGAAATCTAGGAGCAATGGCTACCATATTTTCTCCTTTAGCTCTCCCTACTAATATCCATGACTTACTTATGGGCTATGCCCAACGCCTCATGAGATTTGATGGGGAAGGAAATCGTTTTGCACAACAGGATGTAGACCACTTTACTGATTTTATAGAACTAGAAGAGGTGGATGCATATGATGTCAAGATGAGGTTATTTTCCCAAAGTCTTGTAGGAGAAGTGAAGAAGTGGTTCAAAGCCCTTCCAAATGGAGGAATTGTTGCCTATGAGATATTTGAACAAGCTTTCCTGGCCAGATGGCAGGATAAAAAAAATCCTCTCCAAATTCTCACTCAATATGAAAACACAAAGAAAACCAATGTTGAGACTATCCAATATTTTTCAGCTAGATTCAGTAGGATGTATAATTCTATCCATGTGGACATCAAGCCTCCTGTGGGAGTAGCCAAGCTTCATTATGCTAATTGTTTTGATAGTGACTTTGCTCTCATGTTGATAGAAAGGAGATATGCCACTCTACCTGATATGTTAAAATATGTTGTAGAAGTAGAAGCTAATTTGATGGCCTCGGGTAAAATGAAGCACATAAATGAAGCTGAGAAAAAGAGATCTAATGAGGTAGCCCAACCTTCCACACCCCAATCCATTGATAGAAAATTTGAACAGATGATGAGGACTATGGAAAGGCTGGTGGATAGGATCTCCCTTGACAATAGGCCTCCTTCCAGAGAAAATCCATATCCTCAAGCTCGAAATAACAATTATAGGAGATCTCCTCCCCCACAGGGAAGACCAAGAGAGACAAGGGATCCTAGAAATTCTGAGAATCATCCAATCATACCACCTTTTGTTGAGAACTTAGTAGCAAGAGAAGAAGAATATGGACACCCTGATGACCAAATCCACCTCTTTTATCAGATCCAACCCCATTTCTATTTAACTAAAGAGTAACATGACCAATCATCCCTCTAGTTAGATATTAGCCTAGAAGAATTAGAATCTGATCAATACCAAAGAGGCTTCCAAAATGAAATCTATGAATTTAAGAGGAACCATAATTTGAGAGGTAGGAAGGTGACAACAGACCAAGAAAAGGCTATTGCTGAGCCATCTTCTTCTCAGCCACAAAGAAAAGAAACTTCTAGGAAGAATGACCCAAGAAATGTAACCTATGATAAGGCACCTGAGAAGGGGGAAGAAGCTCCTAAAAAGGGTCCAGAAAGGAGAGATGAAGGTAATGGAAAGACAACAGAAAATATCCATTATTCTTTCAGTTTAGAGAATGAAATATCTAAGATCAAAATCTCAATTCCTTTAAATGAGTTGGTCAAAAACTCAGAGTACAAAGACCAGATTTTGAAAGTAGTGAATGGAGAAGAAGGAAAGCAGTCTGATACTCTCAATTTGCATGATGACAAACCCACTCTTCTGTTTGGTCCCCATGTTGAAAGTGCTCCAGAGGATGATTTTCCTCCCTTCTATGTCAGCAGAATTACCGAATATGTGCAAGTGCATGAGGACAGAATGATAGTATCGCAGACAACATGCAGACAGTCACAAATGATCTAAGACAGAAGCGCAGAGACATATTGGAAGTATATCTTGTGATGTGCAAAGTCAAGAAGCTTATCTGATGCACAAAGACAGAATTGTTGCACAACGAAGGATGCACATTATGATAAGGATGATATGAGGCAAGTGCGTTAAACAGAAAGGACAAATTGTATGATGCATAGCAGGTCACGGATTGTCTAAAGACTGTTGCACCAAGACATAACATACACATTTCAGAAGGTGCGCAATTCTGATACTGATATACGAAGTTAGAAAATTAGTTTATTAGTCAATGCATAGTATCAGTTGAAGTGCAGTTGCGCAGAAGCATAACAACATACAAAACCTCAATGCAGACTGCAGAAGTTTATGATCAACACACAGTTCGTGGAGTGTGAAGCCAATTGTATGATTGTGAAGTGTTCAATTAGAGTTCGTGATACAAAACAACAAGTGCAATATCTCAAAGTTGTAGGAAGTGCATACATCATAAAGAACAACAGATTATCATAAGTATGTGCAGATCATAAGTTTAGCAGAGCAATATCTTATTCTTATATATCTGGGCGGCAGGACGAGGTAAGGAGCAGTGGATCGCATCCTCCTTCTAGTTGGTGCTGGTAAATCAAGGAGTTAGTGCTTCCTTCAGGTCTGTGCTTGTAAAACCAGGGGGTCAGTGCCTCCTTCTAGCTGGTGATGGAGTACTTAGGAAGTTGGTTCTTTCTCGGATGTAATCTTTTTATTATAAAATAGCATTTCGTTGTTTTCTCCCGTTTGGGTTTCCAAGTAAAAATTCAATGTGTTATGTGTTTTTGTGCATATGTGGATGAATGTTTTATTTATGGTGGATGCATAATTAAAGATAAATATTAATTAGTTAAGAAGTTAAAAACTATTCATAACTGCGCTAATATTGATTCACCCCCCCTTCTCAATATTAAATAGATTCCAACATGGTAATCCATGACTAATATGTTTTTTGATGAAATGGATAATTGAAGAGGGTGTTGAGAAATGAAATTTGATTAATATAAAATTAATTAAATATTTACCTATACACAACAACAATACTCCTAAGAGATATTTTTCATGTATTCAAAATATATACTTTGTTAACTTAGAGTAAATTATCATCATCTAATGGTTGAAATGGAGATATAATTTAAGAAGAACTTTTATACTTATTTCCTAACAAGATTTTTAACATGTGTGTGAACAAGTATTAAAACACAAGCACTCGATAGGTCATTATCAAGGAGGATCCCCACAATAATTCCAATGAGAATTACCACAACAAACAAACTATTTGGTCTTCAAAAATTCTTCTTCCAGAGAAATTTGTGGGTGGATTTGTAGGGATAGGTCCATGGAAATTGAGTTCTTGTTGACGATAAAGGCATATGCATTGTAATTTTGTATGCCATGACACAAAGAGATGTTGTGAGGAGTAAATTTCAATTTAAAGAGAATGTAAATTTGTACAAATTTGGATATTGAACTTTCAAAGGAGGAGTATAAGTCAACATGAGCGAGAACTGGAAGTCACGAGCAATTTCCTCCAAGTGTAAATTTGTAGCAAGATGTAGCAACCTACTCAAGAAAGGCAGTGTGGAGGAGGTTGAAGAGTTATGGAAACTAGGTTGGCATACACCTCATGAAGAAGTGAAGCATCCTACTAAGAAGACTCTGCATTAGATAAGGATTCCCAAGTGCCACCACTCTCCTTGAACTATTATTTTTGCATGCCCCTATCATCAAGAATAAGGAAGAGGTGATGTAAGAGTTGATAAAGGGAAGACCCTGCTAGGAGTGAGCAGGTCGTGGGGAATTGGAATTAGATTCTTAATTGGGGGTAGGAGTTGTCCCCCAAATTAGAATAAGCCAAGAACCATTTTTATGCTATAGTCATATAGGTTGTGAGGAAATAATGATGCACATGGTATTATTTTGTAGCGATTTGCATTGTTCCAACGAGGGAAGAAAATTGAACTACCAGAGGTTTATATGGACCTGAAGCTTTATTTTGAAGGCCATTGTTGATTGAAGAGTTGTAATTATGTACTTGCATCCTTTCTGAATGGATTGGTCATCAATTGAAGCAGATCCAAATAAGTATCCTATATGGGTGAACTCCATTATCAATTTGTTGAGTATTGCATGTGCTATTTCGGTTTTGGGTTTTAAACTTCAACATTTTAATATTGTTTTTGTTTGCTATAAGAATTAGAATTAGTGAATGAAATAGATGACACTAAATTTGGATCAATGTTTGTATCAATTTTTTTTATTAGTGATTAACTCATATGTTGATTTGGATTTGCAAGTGTGCTGGTGTTGAATGCTAACCAAGTCTAAGCTCAAGCGGGGAGAAGGTTCACTTGAAGAGTACAATCTTAAGATTGGTTCGAGACGTGCATTCCAATGACAAGGAATGGGATCTCCATGGGAATAAAACATATTCGAAGTTGAAGCAATGTTTCAACAAGCCTTTTTGGTGATGAATATCATGGAGGAAGAATTATATAAGAAATGAAAAATGAATGAAGAAGACCCAAGTCAAGGAAAAGGAGAAGAAGGTGGTGGTGACCCTCCTCAAACTCTTTGATCCCCGTCTTCTCCTTCAAGTTCATGTTCCTCTTCAATTCCATAGAAAAAACAATTAGAGAAAGAAGATTCTACTTTGCCTATGCCTTGGTTGAAAATAGGCATGGAATCTGATTTGCCAATTTATAATGGATAGCTTAATGCAAATAAATTGGACAATTGGATTAAGAAAATTGAAGTATGTTGAAGGGTTAAAAAAAATGTGGACGAATAAGCAAAAGTTCACTAGCTACTCTATCATTGGGAGGCACAACATTGTTTGGTGTGAGAGTAAGAATCAAGAAGATCTTCTGAAGAAAGGAAAAATGATATCTTCCTAGTATGAATTCATAGATACATTAAAGAAGAAAACTTATCGTGGATTGGCAAACTCTAAGGAAAATTAGAGGACACGATTTACTCAAGAGTTTAGAAAGAGGGCATTAATATTGAGCATTCATCTTTATACACAAGAAAATATTTTGAAGTATTATAGTATATTGGAAGGTTACACAATTATTTGAGGCATACTATTCTTACGTTTTATCCTACTAATCTTGATGAAGTTTGTGCCCAAGCTACTTAAATTGAGTTAAGGGAAAATAATGTCAAGGATAAATTCTCAAAGAAACTTGTTTTGTCAATTGAAGGAAAGCACAAAGGAAAGGGTAAAATGAAATGAACAACCATAGTGAAGAAAGAAGATGATAAGCCTCCATGATCCCATTGCAAAAATGAAGGACATGTTGAGGCCAAGTGTTGGAAACTTCATGGTACAAAACTAAGACCGAAGAGGTTTGGAAATAAGAAGGATAACAAGAATACCACAACACCAATCCAAGAGGATATTTGATCGGATTTAGGTGATGAAACCAAGATCACAACCATGGGAATACAAGGTACATATTCTTCTATTAGTTCCAGTGCTAATACTCATTCTTTAAAATCTAAAACTATCCATGATGAAAGGAAAATAAGTGATCTATTCCATACTATAGTTATCTCAAAACATACTAAGATTGATTTTCTCTTTATTAGTGGTTCACAAGCTAATCTCATTTCTAACGAAATTGTTAAGCAATGGGAATTGAAACTAAACCTCATCCAAAACCATCTCTTTAGGATGGGTATGTGAAGATGTTAAGTTATATATATGTAAATAATGTAAGCTCATATCTGCAATCACCTCTAAATTCATAGATGAGGTAGATTTGGATGTCATAACACTTGGTATTTGTGGAACTATTTTCATAAGTCCTTATTTGTATGACAGGAAAGATATATTTTATAGGGAGAAGAACAAGTATCATCTTACAAAGGATGGGATTGAGTATATCATAAGATCCCACCCTGTGAAGACTAATGTCTCTTATTATTATAGGACAAATGTAAAGGCTTGTAAATGAAAGCAAGAGTTTAATACACATAATTGTAATTTAGCTATGGATGATGATAAATCCAAAGCTATCAAAGGATGTGATCCTAAACATAAAGTAAGTTGAGGTAGTTAAGATTATTTCTAATTATGATGAAGTGTTTCAAGAACCAGATTCAGTTGCAATAAGTTGCACTTATTCCTAACATTAGCATGTATAGGTTATATGTGATTGAGAATGAAGAGATAAAAAAACAAATTTAAGATTTTCTCGATAAATAAGTCACCTCACCAAGTACCTCTCCCTATTGATCACCCATTCTATTGGTACCCAAGAAAGATGGTTACCCTCTTCCTCAAATTGATGATTTGACATTGGATTAATAAAAAATGCAACTTATTTCACTAAGTTAGACTTAAGAAGTGGTATCATCAAGAAGGATTAATGGAATTGATATTTGGAAAAATACTTTTAAAACAAGAAAATGTTTATTTGAATGGTTAGTTATACCCTTTGGGATTTGTAATCCTCCCGCTGTATAAAGCACAAAGCACAAGAAGCCCAATATGAAGCATGCACCAACCCTTTTAATTATTATTATTATTTAATTTTTGTCAATAACCAACAACAAACCCAATCAGTCTACACTCTGTCAATAACACTGACAGTGCGACAAGACAACTTTGATGTCTCTGTTTTTAATGGAGTCAGCTACAATGAACAGGGCCGAATCAGGAAAATCTTTTGTAAAAGTACAGTGGGAAGGAACACAGTTATATGTTTTTCTTTCTTTCTACCATAACTTTAATCAGCATTGGAAAACATCTGGCAGTAATGCACAGAATCTATCCAAAATCAGAAAGTAACTCTTAATAAATACTTTCGCAAAACCAATAAACATTCATTGTATATAATCCATATTGCATCTAATCAACAGGCAAAAAGGCTATGCTGATGATCTTGAAACACTCAGGCAGACTCCAGACTCCAAGTCACTGAGACGCAATCAGGCCTTAACAAATATTTGAGAATAAGCATCACGTGTCCAACAATTACCAATATTTCATATAGTAATAAAATCTATATACACTACGCACACTGTAACTCACAGCTCTTCACTCTCTCTACATATCGATTGTTTAATTCAGACAGTCACTACTGCTTCCCATATACTATAAAATTAAACTTAAATGCAATACTACATGCCAAAGAACTCGTTTATATTCCGGTCCCGGGTCTATTAATTACCGAAATTACTCAGATCTTAGATGGAGCCATGGCAGACTTGTCGAAACATGCAGTAACACAACTAATAATAATAGAGATTTCATTAACAAACATTGAGAAACATTGAGCTTGAGTGAGTAAATCTAACTTAATAACAACTTAACAAATTATTACAAATTTGAATTAATTAAAGGAGAAAATCAGAGTCTTATTAACATTAGCACTACACGATTTAGAAGCAATGTTCTTAAAACATATTTCTTATAAAAAAGATTTACGTAGAATAATCTAATGGATATGAACAAATTTTTTTGAGAACGAATCTTAGCGTGGAAATTTTCAGTTAATAAATGGTCTAGATTATTGTGATTAAGGGGAAATGAACACTTATACAAAATCCAGTTATCATGACACAATTTCTTAAGCGAAGAAAAGATTAAACACATCGAATAACAAAAACTTTTATCATTTTAAAAGTATTTATAAGATCCGATGATATTCAAGTTTTTTGAAAATGATAGAGTTCTTTCTAAGCGACAGAACCCTAAAGGCTTGTAAACTCTACCTCAGTTGCATAAAATTGCATTTGAAGATTCCCATCCGTGAAAACCTATATTCAATTGCCCCGATTATTCTATAACCGTCCATTCCCCAAAAAAGATTCAGATAAATTTTACCAGCATACAGATATATTTCCAATTAAAAATAATAATATTAAGGACTGAAACAATTCTTAGCCAAGCATGAAAAGATCAAACAAACTCTTCGACCAGCAAATGAAGATCTGCATAAGACGTCAGGATCATGAGTTGGATAACGATGAATTTTGTTGTTTCGCCTGGTGAACATGACCCTTTCCATCCAATCCTTTCTTTATAAATTTGGTGAGATACTCCCCATAAGAAGCCCCCTGGTACAATGGACGATGCTCTTCGTCTATCAATTCTCTCCTGGGAGAGACCACCACATCACGCGGTGGGCTGCAAAACACGGCCCATGACATTCTTGAGCGATCCTCGTGCACCATGCCCCTGTGTTCAATGCTCTTGTATTTCCCGTTACTCAATATCTGCTCATCAACATACAACTTATTAACCTACTGCAACAGTAACAGCAATCTTGTTGCCTAAAGCATTGGATCTAAGCTATATTGCGTACCCTGAATATGGTTACTAGCCACATGCTCTGTCATAATACTGGAATTTGAGATATGGAGGTGCATATTAAACCAGGGTTTAGATAGGTCGTTATTATGAACCTACCTCCATCTGATCAGCAATATTCACAACCAGAGCGCCTGGAACGCACTGGACATCAATCCAAGCTCCATCTTTGCGAATTTGCAGCCCTGGGGTTTGGTCATGAAGAAGAATTGTCAAAACGTTGGGATCAGAATGGGGAGACAGTCCTACCACCAGATCTGGTTGAGGACATGGTGGATAGTAATTCATTCTCATATACAGCTCCATCCTCTCCCCTCCCACGCTCTCGTTCAGAGAGTTTTCAGTCTCTAGGCTCAGATCACGCGACAGTGCCTTCATCAACACTTCGAATAACTTGGACAACTCTCTGCTGTATTCATCCATAGCTTCCCTGCAACCAAAAAATTACCCATCAGACCTTAAAGGCTTCCCTCATCCCCAGTATACAGTATACACAGATAAATATTTTGAAAGAAAATGAGGATGTACGTGAAATCAGAGAGTTGGATGGGCCATTTGCTCATGTCCCTCGTATCAGGAGGCCAAATAGCGTTATAGTAATAGTCTCCCCAATCCAACTTTGCCTCTGAGTCGGGCGAATATCCGATTTTGCTGCCATAGCCGATGGGATTCTGTGCTTCGTTAGCGTAGGCTTCCTTCTCTTGAATAGGAAGTTGGAAGAAGGCCTTGCTTGCTGTTTGCATTCGAGCAATAAGAGAGTCGGGGATGCCATGATTTATGATCTGGAAGAAGCCCCAATTCTCTGCAGCCTTTGAAATTTGTGCAGCGATGGTGTCAAACTGATCGTGGCAGAAATGATGATGTTGCAGGGGGCTGAATCCAAGCTGTAAGTCAATAATGGGAACTTGGAACCTGTCTGGATCATCATGGGTTTTCTCCAGCCGTCTCACATACTCGGGTGGAACCGTGTGGATTCCACTGTCTGCCAAGGTTTGCACTCGGCTAAATGCCCAGTTCTCCAACGCCATCGGCTCTCAGCAATAACGTGCAATTCAGGCCGGCTTATCCTGGAACGTATAAGAAGCGCATCTGTTGTTTGAATGAAGGATAAGCGTTGTGCTGAAGGTATCTTAGTGGGCTGGATCTTGCTACGACTTTGTGATTATCTTGGTAGGCTGTATCTTGGTTTCTTGTAAAGCTGTATGTTGCTAGCGTTGTGCGGAAGGTATCTTGCTACGGATAAGCGTTCTGCAGAAGTATTTTGGTAGGCTGTCTCTGTCTATCGTCACAGTGCTTTTAAATTATTGCATTTGATAAGGTTACTATATAATAACTTGACATAACAACAATACTCATAAGAGATATTTTTTTAGGTATTTAAATTTTAAAACATCTAAATTATTTGGTTGAAATGGAGCTATAATTTAAGAAGAACTTTTATACTTATTTCCTAGCAAGATTTGAGATGTGTGTGAACAAGTATTAAAACACAAGCACTCAATACGTCATGATCTATGAGGATGCCCACAACTGGTCCAATCAGAATTGCCAGAGCAAACAAACGATTTGGTCTTCGAAGCTTCTTCGAGAAAGAAACCGTGGGTAGATTTGTAGTGATAGGTCCATGGAAATTGAGTTATTAGGCGGATGCGATGTCATTTGGTATGCCATATTGACATGAAGAGATGTTGTGAGGAGTTGGCAATTCTGCTCAATTTTTGGCAAATATATGACTATGATCAACGCTTATTTTTGGGAAATTTCAATTTAAAGAAAATGTAAATTCATATATATATATATATACTTTTTCAACATTATATAGATTTGGATATGGGACTTTCAAAGGAGGAGTACAAGTCAACATGAGCGATAACTAGAGATCACAAACTCAATTTCCTCCGCGTGTTAATCGGCAACAAGTTATAGCAATCTACTCAAGAAAGGTAGTCTGGAGGAGGTTGAAGAGTCATGGCAGCTAGGTTGTCATACACCTCTTGAAGAAGTGAAGCGTCCTGCGAAGAAGACTCTGCATTAGATAAATCCACCCAAGTGCCACCATTCTCCTTCAACTATTGTCTATGCATGCCCTTATTATCAAGGATAAGGAAGAGGTGCTGCAAGGATTAATAAAGGGAAGACCCTACTAGCAAAGACCCTAAAGACCCTACTAGCAGTGAGCAGGTTGTGGGGAATTGGGATTAGATTCTTAATTGGGGGTAGGAGTTGTCCCCTGAATTAGAATCAGTAAGGAACCAATTTGATGCTACGGTCATAGAGGTTGTGAGGAATCAGTGATGCACATCACATTATGTTGTATCGATTTGCATTGTTCCAACGAGGGAAGAAAATTGAACTACTAGAGGTATATATGGACCCAAAGCTTTATTTTGAAGGCCATTGTTGATTAAAGAGTTGTAACTATGTACTTGCATCCTTTCTGAATGGATTGGTCATAATTTGAAGTAGACCTAGAGAAGCAGCCCATATGGGTGAACTCCATTATCAATTTGTTGAGTATTGCATTTGCTATTTCGGTTCTGTGTTTTAAACTTCAACATTTTAATGTTGTTTTTGCTTGCTATAAGAATCAAAATTAGTGAAAAAAATAGTTAATAGTAAATTTGGATCAAGTTTTGTATCAAAGTTGATTTGGATTTGCACAAGTGTTGGTGTTGAATGCTAACCAAGTGTAAGTTCAAGCAGGAAGAAGGTTCACTTCAAAAGTAGAATATTAATATTGGTTCGAGACGTGCATTCCAATGACAAGCAATGGGATTTCCACTAGAAGAAAACATCTTCAAACTTGAAGCAATGTTTTGGCAAGCCTTTTTGGAGATAAAATCCTGGCGTGAGAATTATATAAGAAATAAAAATTGAATGAAGAAGAACCAAGTCAAGGAAAAGGAGAAGGAGGTGGTGGTGACCCTCCTCAAACTCCTTGATCCCCATCTTCTCCTTCAAGTTCAATTCCCTCTTCAATTCCATAGAAAAAATAATTAGAGAAATATGATTCTACTTTGCCTATCCCTTGGTTGAAATTAGACAAGAAATATGATTTGCCAATATATAATGGATAGCTTAATGCAAAGAAAATGGGCCAATTGGATCAAGCAAATTGAAGTATGTTGCTAGGTTCAAAAAATTGTGGACGAAGAAGTAAAAGTTTAGCTAGATACTCTATGATTGGGAGGCACAACATTGTTTGGTGTGAGAGTAAGAATCAAGAAGATCTTCTTAAGAAAGGCAAAATGATATCTTCCTAGTATGAATTCATAGTTACATTAGAGAAGCAAATTTATCCTTTAGGTTATATGTAGCAAGCAATAATGGATTGGTAGACTCTAAGGAAAATAGAGGATAGAATACTCAAGAGTTTAGAAAGAGAGCATTAATATTGAACATTCATTGTTATATGGAAGAAACTCTTTTGATTATATTGGCAGGTTGCAAATTTATTTGACACATACTATTCTTATGTTTAATCCAACTAATCTTGATGAATTTTGTGTCCAAGCCACTCATATTGAGTCAAGGGCAAAGAATGTCAATGATAATTGAACTCAAAGAAACTTATTCTTCCAATTGAAGGCATACACAAAGGAAAGGGTAAAAAATGAAATGAACAACCATAGTGAAGAAGGAATATGAGAAGCCTTCATGTTCACACTGCAAAAAGGAAGGACATGTTGAGGCCAAGTGTTGGAAACTTCATCCATAACTAAGACCAAATAGGTTTGGAAATAAGAAGGGTAACAAGAAGATCACATCACCAATCCAACGGGATCTTTGATCATATTAAGGTGATGAAACCAATATCACATCCATGGGAATACAAGGTACATATTCTTCTATTAGTTCTAGTGCTAATACTCATTCTTTAAAATTTAAAACTATGCATGATGAAAGGAAAAGAAGTGATCTATTCCATATTAGAGTTATCTCAAAACATACTAAGATTGATATGCTCTTCAATAGTGGTTCACAAGCTAATCTCATTTCTAACGAAACTATTAAGACATTGAGAATTGAAACTAAACTTCATCCAAAACCATATCTTTTAGGATAGGTATGTGAAGATGCAAAGTTACAGGTGTGTAAACAATGTAAGCTCAAATTTGCAATCACCTCTAAGTTCATAGATGAGGTAGAGTTAGATTGCATACCACTTGACATTTGTGGAATTGTTTTCATAAGTCCTTCTTTGTATGATAAGAAATAGATATTCTATAGGGAGAAGAATAAGTATCATCTTACAAAGGATGGGATTGAGTATATCACAAGATCCCATGGTGTGAAGATTAACTTGTCTCTTGTTACTACAAGACATGTAACGTCCCCATCCCTCAATCCTGCCAACAAGAGGGGACATTAACTAAACTAGGGCCTCTAAATTCTGCCCCATAACCACAATTACGAATTTATATAGCTAAAATCCATGTGCATGCATGGAAATAAAAACACACGCGGAAACAAAATTGATCCACACACACATAACATGCAATTTACAAGCATAATTATCACATGAATACAAATAAAATCAGTTCCCATCAAATACATAAGAATACTTATCTTAAACAAAGAAGATGCAAGCAATTGACTATGTAAGAGCGATTTTCCACCCAGCCATAGGCACTTTGTCCAACATATACTCTTTCTGCTGAGAGGGTACCCCCAAGCTGGGATATGAGGCCACCAAGGCGAAGGAACACCTACGGGCTTCTCTCTCTCAATCCACAACCCATTATGCTCATTGTTCTTAGACACAAGCTCCAACAGAGCTTTGCAGGGGTCTCACTAAGCCTTCACGGCCATGGCACTCCTTCCAACTACCCCACACAACACAAGGAAGGCATTTCCCTTCACTAATCCATAGTTCCTTCGGGAAATCCAACCCTTATAGTGCTTACTAGTGTGTGCAGTAAGAGTCCAACCTGTTGTAAGCTATTAGAGAACCTCTTGCAACATTAATCCATGGATTCTCAAGCATCCAAAAGTAGGAGAACTCAATGGGTAAAGGATCCTAGCTTGCCCAACCTCCATGCTCATCTACAACCATCTATTTTCCCTTCCAAAAATGCAGCTTTGTCTTCAATTTCGAATTTTTGGGTTAAACATAGTTTGGTAATGGACATGAACAACAATGGAAAACTCTACGTAGTGTAGAAAAACATGCATGAGAGAATGATCAAAAGAGTGTTGACTCCAAGGATATGAGGTAAGGGTGAAAATACAACTGACATAGCTTCTAGCCATAGAAGAAATATGACAAATAATAGCTGACATAACTGTCACAACCCCCATGCTTCAATAAAACATAAAGTGACTTTTCCCACCAACCTCATATATGCATTCAATGATTGGGTTTAAAAGTCAAGAGAAGGTCATCGACTCGTTTAAGTCACATGGCATATTTTGGATGAGTTCTAAGGTTGACACATGGAAACATAGGATTTGGTTTCCCCATAGGCCCCCTTCCTCTTCCCCTCTGGTGGATTCATAGCCCCTCTAGTGCTCTTTACACAACCATCTTAGACCATTTTATTAATTTTCAACATAATATTTACATACATTTTGAATTGCCATGATAAGCCAACCATATGGTCCAAATAAAAATATATACATCATACATGCCTAGTCATTCACTAGTTGGGCCTTGGCCTTGAGCTCCACACTAAGAATCCATACTAGCATATTTACATCATTTACATAATTTTGATTAAATACATTCCAAGTCAAAATTGGGGGTATTACAAGCCAAATGAAAAGGCTTGTAAAGGAAAATCATGATCATAAAAGCTAAGGACGCTGATAAATCCAAAGCTCTCAAAGGATGTGATCCTAAACATAAAGATGGAATACTTAAGATTATTTCTAACTATGATGAAGTGTTTCAAGAACCACAAGGATTACCTCCAAGGAGAGAGATACAACATGATATTCGGCTACAACAAGATGCACCTATATCTAACATTGGAATGTATAGGTTATATGTGATTGGGAATAATGAAATAAAGAAGCAAATTCAGGAGTTTCTCGATAAAGGATTCACTTGACCAAGTACCTATCCCTATTTATCACCCATTATGTTGGTACCAAAGAAAGATGTACATGGAGATGTGTGTGGATTTCCAGGCATTGAACAAAATGATGGTAAAGAACTGTTACCCTCTTCCTCATATTGATGATTTGTTGGATTAATTAAAAATGCAACTTATTTCTAGGATGCATCTACAGGGGTCTCACTAATCCTTTCACACTAAGACTTACGAAGTGGTTATCATTAATAAGTATTAGTGAAGATGGTATTTGTAAACATACTTTTAAAACAAAACAATGTTTATTTGAATGGTTGGTTATGCCCTTTGGGATTTGTAATGCTCCTGCTATTTTCATATGGGTTATGAATGATATATTTAGGCCATTCATATATGATTTTGTAATAGTCTACTTAGATGATATTTTTTTTTTGGTAAAAGTTGGGAAGATCATGTAAAACATGTTAGAATTTAAGTCTTAGATGTGTTGAAAAGGGAGAAATTATGCCTAAAGATGTCAAAATGTGAATTTGGGAAGGCATATTTAGTTTATCTAGGCTATATAGTAGGGGTTGGTGAATTGAAAATTATTTTCTCTAAAATTCAAACCATTATGAAGTGGCCTAATCCTAATAATGTAACAAAGGTTAGGATTTTCTTGGCGTCAGTTCAATATTGGAGGAAGTTCGTTACTAGGTTTTCCTTTATTGCATCTCCTTTACAAGATTTGACAAGTACTCAACACATCTTTCAGTGGGGATGTAAACAACAAAAATCCTTCAAAACCTTGAAAGAAAAGATCAATACAGCCTCAATTCTAGAAATGTTAGATTTATAGCATCCATTTGAGATTAATACCTATGCAAGTGATTATGACATGAGAGAAGTGTTAATACAAAGGAGGAAACCAATTTGTTACCATTCTAAGGCCTTCACTGGTGTGGTAAGAATTGTATTATTTGGTTCAAAGTGTGAATAAGTGGAAACACTATTTGATGGGAAAAGAGACAATCACCCATATAAATCATTAGTCTTCGCAGTATCTTCAATCACAAACCAAGCTATAATAGCCATGTCATTTCTAGTGGATGGGATTTTTGCAACAACTCCATTTAGTCATCAAGTACAAGAAAGGTATACAAAACAAAGTTGTTGATATGTTATATAGAGCTTATGTTAATGCATCCATTTTTTATAGCATAGTTCATTATCTCTTGAAAGTTGCATTGAACAATATGCTAGAGATGAACATTTTAGGGATGTTTTTGAAACACTAATCTATGGTACTTAAGTGGAATAATTTTACTATCATATACATGAGAAATTGTTATATCATCTTGATAAATTGTGTATTCCACAAGATGAAGGAATGCATGTAATTAGAGAAGCATATACTTCTCTAATTTTTTGTCATTTCAGTATATGAAAAGTAAGAGCGTGGTTACAATGCTATTGTTATTGGCATTGTATGTATGAAACTATGTCCAAATATATAAAAGGATGTATAATGTGTGCCACTAGCAAACCAAGTATTACATAAAATTGGGTTTGTATATGCCACTTCATGTACCTTCTCATGAATGGGAAAGTGTATCTATGGATTTTGTAGGGGGTTTTCCTATGTCCAAGGAAGGTCATGATTATCTATATGTTGTCATGGACAGATTTAGTAAAATGTGTGTTTTATTTCCTTCTAAGATATAGGTAATAGGAGAAAGGATTGCACTTTTGTTCTTCCAACATGTTTAGGTTATTTTCATTTTCCCATATCCATTTTATCTGATTGCGGCTCCCACTTTCTTGGGGAATTTTGGTCAACTTTGTGGGAGTTAATGGAAACTAAGATTCATCAGAGCATTGCTTTTCATCCACAAACCAATGGACAAACGAAAGTGGTCTATAGGACCATGATACACTTACTTTGAGGATATTGTAACAAGCATCCTAAGATTTTGGATGAACAATTGTATTATGTATATCATGGGCCTATAATCATGCCATGTATTCTTCTACACAATGTTCTCCTTTTGAGATGCGTTTTCATTTTCCTAAGTCTCCTCTAGTCTTCACTTTTGGGAAAGATTCTATGGTGGATGGATGTAATATTGCATACAAATCCAAGATGTACATCCAAAAGATCCAATTGGTTCATCAACTTGTACATAAACAATTGGAAAAGAGCCACCTAAGTATAAGTCTAGGCATGACAAGCATTGGTTTGACCATCACTTTCATGTTGGTGATCAAGTAAAGCTATACATTATCCAATAATGCCTTAAAAGTGAAGGTAAAAATCTAAATCCAATAAAGTATGGTCCATTTAAAAATTTGGAAAATATTTGGTTGAAGTTCCCTCCATATACACAGATGTATTACACAGTTGATGTCTAAAACTTGAAACTATATGAGCCTCCTATGATCATGGATCAAGGTGAGAATGTTCAAGTTCCTTCTATTGAATATTTTGGTCCTGATTATCTTGATGAGTTGCATGAATATGTTATTCTTCATAGAAAGGTAAGGACTTCGTGAAGAGGTGATGCGGAGTATCTTCATGTGGGTCTAAAAGGAATGCATCCAATTAAAGCACAATGGATGGAAACCAGAAAAGTGGGGGAGTTGTACCCTCACCTATTTTATAAATGAAACCAAAATTTTGATGGTCCAAAAGCTTCTTAGTGGGGAGGAGTTATCTAGGAGGATCCCCACATCTAGTCCAATCATAATTGCCACAACAAACAAACTATTTGATGTTTGAAGATTCTTCTTCTAGAGAAATTTGTGGGCATATTTGGAGGGATAATTCCATGGAGACCGAATTCTTGTTGATGCTAAAGGTGGATACGCTAACATTTTGTATTCCATGACATGAAGATATGTTGTGAGGATTTGATGATTCTGGTTGAGTTTTGGAAAAGATATGATGGTGATCAATGCTTATTTCAAGGAAATTTTTGTTTAAATAGAATGTAAATTCATATCTATCTATCTATCTATCTATCTATCTATCTGTCTATAGAGAGAGAGAGAGAGAGAGAGAGAGAGAGAGAGAGAGACCTTCAGTATAGTACCTATTTGGATATGGAATTATCAAAGGAGGAGTACATATCTACATGAGAAAGAATTGGAGGTTGCAATATCAATTTCCTTCGAGCACAAATCTACAATGAGCTGTAGAGATCTACTCAAGAAAGGAAGTGTAGAGGAGGTTAAATATTCATCCCAACTAGGTTGTTGTACACCTCTTGAATAAGTGAAGCATCCAGCCAATAAGACTCTACATTAGATATAATCTCCCAAGTGCCACCACTCTCCTTGAACTATTGTTTATGCATGTCCCTGTGATCAAGGATAAGGAAAAGGTGCTTCAAGGATTGATAAAGAGAAGGACCCACCATGAGTGAGAACGTCATGGGGAATTAAGATCAAAGTCTTCATTGGGGATAGGATTTGTCCCTTGAATTAGAAATAGCAAGGAATTAATTTGTTTCTACATTCATAGAGGTTGTGAGGAACCAATGACACACATGGTATGTTGTATTGATTTGCATTGTTCAATGTGAATCCCGAGATATTATTCCAACGAGGGAGGAAAATTGAACTTCCTAAGTAATATAAGGATATAAATATTTATTTTAAAGGCCATTGTTGATGTAAAAAGATGTAAATATGCACTTGTATCCTTTCTAAATGGATTGGTTCATCAATTGAAGTGGACTTGTAAACGTAGCCTATATGGGTGAACTTTGTTATCAATTTACCGAGTACTTATAGTGCTATATATTACTTCTAGGTTTTAAAGCCCATCCTTATAATATTGTTATTTCTTTCTATAAGAATTCAAATTAGTGAATGAAATAGTTAATACTAATTTTGGACCAGGTTGTGAAGAATTGAACAACTTATATAGCTTATTCATTTTGTTAGAAAACAAATAAAGAGTTAAACAAACAATCATGTTAGGTTTGTTCTAGAACACCACAAAATAAATTATATTTAGGTTGTTTTAGAACACCACAAAAAATTGAATATATTGCAAATTGAGGCATCCATAACATAAAAATGGTAAAAAACTACTATTGTAAACTCTATTAAAATTCTCAATATTCCCATTATATTTTTCATATTCCATTCTATAAACCCAACATGGACTAAATAAAATTTATTATATTAGGTTATGTTATTTATGAATATGGATATGTATATATATGCATATGCCCAAGCTATATGTGTGATGTATCTACATGTGCATGCCTAATGGAATTTAGCATCAAACATATTTTTATTTTTGAGTTAATATAAGAAGGATTGTGTTATGCAACCAAGTCCCGGAAAGAGCATGAAAATAGCATAAATAGACTAGAAAGAGTAATACATGCCTTAATAATGAAGAAAAGAGATGAATAGAAAGCCTCTTCAAGTGGGAAACCTCCTTACACAATGTACTAAGTACAAAAAACAAGACAAGATGAGATGATTCAAATGAGAAGGTCTTCTTCCTATATATAGGAGACAAAGAGGTACAAGCACAACTAATGGACCCAAGCTGACATAACTAATATAATAATACTAATGAAAATTACCACTAATAGACCCAAGCCGACATCAATAATATGTAATGAGCCATAATATAGACGGTAATGTGCCAACATTTAGGGATTAACATGCCCCTCCCCTTCAGACAAGTGTTGTCCTCAATGCTTGATTATTGTGGATTCTTTTGTATGAATGACTCATCTTCCCATGGTGAATCTTCAACTAGTAAATTCTTCCACTTGATGAGGTACTTTGTAATAGGATGATTGTGTAGTTGTTTGGTCCGTGTTTCAATGATTTGTTTAGGTTCCAATATGACATTTCCTCTTTCATCAAGCTCTGGAAAGATAGTTTGAATTGGGATCTTGTCTCCTATTACCTTCTTTAAGCAAGAAACATGGAAAACTAGGTGTACCCTTAAAGATGAAGGGAGCTTCAATTTGTAAGTCATGCTACCAATATTCAGCAACACTTTATAAGGATCATAGTACTTGGGTGCTAATTTATTGTCTTTATTTAGTTGCTTGAGGGACATCTGTTTGTAAGGTTGCATCCTCAAAAATACCCAATCCCCTTCTTCAAAACTACTTTCACTATGATGTTGATCTGCTTGTTGTTTCATCTTGTTTTTTGACATAGTGAGGTTGTCCTTCAGTAACTGGAGAACTTCTTGCTAGTGCTCTAGGTGATTTTCCACAGCTTGAACTTTAGATTTTCCTTTTTTAAGAGAGATGTGATAGATGGAGGATGGTACCTATAAATTGCAATAAATGGAGATATTTTTCATGACATGTGGAAGGAAGTATTGTACCACCATTCTACCAAAGATAATTATTTCAGCCACTGTGTTTGTTTATCAAATGCAAAGCAAGAAAGATATCCTTCCAAACATTTGTTCACTATCTTAGTTTTCCCATCAGATTGAAGATGATAAGAACAACTGTGAGCTAACTAGGTACCCAAACAAGAAAATAATTTAGTTCAAAATTTTCCAGTGAAAATTGGATCTCTATCACTTACAATAATCTTTGGGTTTCCATGTAACTTCTGGATTGTTTCCATGAAGGCTACAACAACTATACTTGCATTAAAAGGGTTAGAGAGTGCAAAAAAGTGTGCATACTTTGTGAGTCTATAAACAACCACGATAATAACAATATTCCCTTCTAACTTGTGTAGACCTATGATAAAATCCATTAAGAATTCCTCCTAGCATTGACATGGTATTTCTAATGGTTGTAAAAGACCTGGGGGCCTTAACTCTTTCAACCTTATTTTGTTGGAAAACCAAACATTCTACCACAAACCTTTGATCATTAGATTTAAGACCTTCCCAAAAGAATCCCTTCTTGACCCTGTGGGACATTTTTCAGAATCTTGATTTCCCACCTATAGGAGAGGTGTGTAATTCCAAAAGTATCTTTTGTTTGAGTTGGGAGTTCTTATATATATATATATAAGCAATCCTTATACCATATTGATTCATTTTTCCACACAAAAGTATCTGATACACTAGGATCCTATTGTAGTTTTGAATGAGTATCCACACATATAGGTCATTCTTCCATTATTCCTTTACTACTACTACCCAATTGGGTTTTATAATCGAAATCACACAAAGTAATGCCTCAATATCCTCATCTTTTATGGAGAGTACATTTTCCACCACATTTTGGTTCCCCTTTTTATAGTTGATTTCTAAGTCATATCCCAACATCTTGGTTACCCATTTTTGTTGTTCTTCTGAAGATAGTCTCTATTCGAAGAAGTATTTAAGACTATCATTATCTGCTTTGACTTTGAAGTGACTACCTATTAGGTAAGGACGTGATTGCTTAAGTGCAAGTAGTATTTCCATCATTCCATTCGCATAAATGGGTTTTTGTAAGTTCTTTCCCTTGATTGGTAAAATTTTGAAAGCAAGGGTTCGTCCTTCCTGCATTAGAACAACACTGATTCCATTTCCTAGGGCATCACATTCCACAATGAAGGTTTTTTTGAAGTCTGGTGTGGTCAACATAGGAGCTTTGCACATTTCCTCTTTAAGTTGTTCAAATTCTTGATTTGCTTCTAGAGTCCACAAAAATGCTTCCTTCTTCAATAATGATGTTATAGGTGCTATTATGCCCAAATAACAGAATTATTTCCATCTCTCACCCCTAACTCTCACTGAAGATTATATCGTGGAATTTAAGAGGAGTTAATGGTCCCTCCAAATGTCGTATGCTAAAGAGAAAAATCCTTTACGATTTTCCCTCCGTCCTTTTCATTCAAGAAACTAAGTTCTCTTCTGAAACCCTCAACCTTCTCATGTCCAAGATCTGGAAAGGTTTCCACTGTTTTGCCATCGATTCCAATGGAGATGCCGACGGCATTGCCATAGTGTGGAACCCTTCTGTTATAGCGCTTGACAACTAAGCTGCTACTACCCATGCTATATTTGCCTCCTTCCACATCCTTGGCTTGAGAATCCACAGTCGCCTCCTCAATGTTTACAGCCCTCAGCCCCCTTCCCTCAAGTCCCAACTCCTCGACTATCTTGATTGGTTCACTTCGCACCGTAGTGACTCCTCTCTCATCATTGGGAGAGACTTCAACATGATCACTTCCCTTAAGGAAAATAAAGGTGGTATCCGTTCTCTGTCCATAGAAGACCATCTCTTCAAATCCTTCATAGCCAACAGCAGGCTTATAGATATGCAACCCTCTTCCAGCTTTTTCACTTGGAAAAACAGAAGGGGCAGAGTTCATCAGATTTCCAAATGTCTCGATCGCTTTTTGATCTCAGAAATCCTCACTCTGGCTGGACGAATTATCACTTCCTTTGTTCTCCCTACGACTGGATCGGATCATTGGCCCATTGACTTAATGTGGAAAATTCTTGGAGCTCACCTCCATAGGCCTTTCAAATTCGAGAAATTATGGCTTTCTCATCCCGCATTCCTGGACACGGTCAGTGCCTGGTGGTCTGAGATGTGCTTCGAGGGAAAATCCAAAATGGCTGTCCTTCAACAAAAACTCAAACTACTTCGATCCAATCTTAAGCAATGGAACTAATCTACCTTCGGAGACATCTTCAAGGAAAAGAAACTAATTGAAGAAATCAACTCCCTCTAGCATACCATCATGAACGAAGGCCTCTCTAAGGATCACAAGCTAAAGGAAAATGACCTCATAGACAAGCTTAACCAGTGCTGCCAACAAGAAGAAATATTGTGGAAACAAAAGTCGAGAGTTACTTGGCTAAAAGAGGGAGATTGCAACACTTCTTTCTTTAATCGCTCCACCCTTCAGCACATAATGCACAATTGCATCACCAAGCTCAAGAGGGATTCTGGAGAGGTCCTTGAAGAGCATACTGACATTGAACATGAACTGAAAAGCTTCTTCCAAGATCTTCTCACGGAACCTCCTGGTTCTAAATCCAATGCCATTGCTCAAGTTACGCATCACATCCCCTCCATCATCATTGAAGAGCACAATGCCTCCTTGATGCAGCCCATCTTGCTATAGGAAATTGAAACTATTGTTAACCAGATGGTTGAAGGTAAAGTGCCTGGTCCAGATGGATTTACCATCAACTTCTTTCATCATTGTTGAGACATGATTAAGATCGATGTTTTGGAGGTAGTGCTAGAATCCAGACGAAAGCAATGGGTGTTTCCTTCCCTCAACGCTACACACCTCTCCCTGGTGCCTAAAGAGAAAGGGTCTCTCTCCTTGGTAAGTTCCGGCCAATCTCTCTTTGCAATTTCATTTACAAGATTATCTCAAAAGTCGTTTCCAATCGTCTCAAACCCCTTTTTCCTTTGCTCATCTCCCCCGAACAAATGGGTTACGTAGAAGGAAGACAGATCCTGGATGGCATAATCCTTTCTCATGAGGTCACCCACTCCTTTAAAGTCCATCGCTCTCCTGGGATGCTCCTAAAGTTAGATCTCTCCAAATCCTTTGACAAATTTCGCTTGGACTTCATCCGAAAAATGTTGCTTGCCTTTGGCTTTAGCCAAGAGTGGACTCAATGGATCTCCTCCCTCTTCTCATCCGCCTTTTTCTCCATCCTAGTAAACGATTCTCCCTCCTCCACGTTCACCCCCTCTCATGGCATCCGTCAAGGAGACCCCCTCTCTCTGTTCCTTTTCATCCTTATGGCAGAAGGGCTAGGCATAATGATACATGTAGTGATTTCTTCCGGTTCCTTACACGGCCTCTCCCTCCATGGAGGATCCCCCATTTCCTACCAACAATTTGTTGATGACAATATTTTGTTTGGTCACCCCTCCTTCCAAGAAGATCTCTCCTTTCAAAATATCCTCCAGATATTCTTGGAGGCCTCGGGCAGCTCCATCAACCTCGAAAAATCTCAAATTTTCTTCTTCAACACTGATGCTATCTCCAAATGCAATATTGCTCGCATTCTGGGTTTTGTTGCTTCCACCCTACCCACCAAGTACCTCGGGGCTCCCCTTTTCGATTCAACCATCAAACATTCCTCCTGGAGGGAGCTACTAGAAAAAATTGAATCCTGTATCTCCTCCTAGGCCTTCTGCTCTCTCAACCTGGCCTACCGCCTTACTCTCCTCAAAGTCGTCCTCCAGTCTATGCCCCTTTATCTTTTCTATGTTCTTGCGGCCCCCAAATGGGTTCTGAAATCTCTCCATAAGATACAACGGTCCTTCCTTTGGGAAAAGAGTTCTCAAAACAATAGGTGGGCCCTGTTGAAATGGAAAACAGTATGAATTCCTAAGCGTGAAGGGGGCCTCGGTTTAATAGATCAAGACATAAATGATGAGGCACTTTCAACTAAAATTTGGTGTAGGTGGGTCTCCAATAATGATTTTCCCTGGGCTCAATTGTGGAACAAGAAATATTCCCAAAACTGGGACCCCTCCTAGCTGATACAGTATGATTCTGACCCCTGGCTCAATGATATGGAGGTCAAAAAAATACCAAAGAGCCTTGATTCAACAACACAACTTCTGGGATATCAACGATGGAGCCCATGCTCTCTTCTGGCAGGACTCTTGGCAGCAAATTCCTAAACTCAATAGTCTCCCTATTTGTAGAGAGACTACAATTATCTGGTAAAAGACTTCCACCTCTGTCGTCCATGATTTCTGGTACCTAGTTGACTCTTCCCCATTCAGAGCTTGGAAGGATCTTAGGCTTTGGCAACCCGGAATAAAACCTGATCTTCTCGAGCCTATCTGGATAGATCTCCTGACAAGGAAAATCCGCAAAAATCCTTAGAAAGACATAATTCGTTGGGGGCATCTCCCTAAGGGGTCATTCACCGTCAAGGAGTCTTATGATATTCTGGTTCTTAAGGAAGAAGACATTCAATTTCCCCTCTGGAAGAAGATATGGAGCCTTTTTCTCTGGCCCAAGGTCTCAACTTTCCTCTGGTTGCTCACACACAGATGCATTCTTACTTGGGATAATATTGAAAAAAAAGGCTTCATCGGGCCCCCCTACTGTGTCATGTGCAACCATAACTCTGAAACTATCGATCACCTGCTTGATTCTTGTGGTCTAGTCTCCTTACTTTGGGATAGAGTAGCATAAATATTTAGAAGATCCAACAGAGTTAATGGGGACATCATTGGGAACTTACAACACTAGGAAGTAGACCCCTTTCAAAGCGCTCAGCTCAACAGGATTTGGGACCTCACTCCAGGATTCATGGTCTGGAGCATCTGGAAAGAAATAAATTCCTGAATCTTTGAAGGGAAGTGTAAAACCTTTGACGCTATCTGGGATACTCTCAAAATAAACCTCTAAGAAACTCTCTTCTACAGTGCATGGCACACCTTAGATCTCCCCTCCACACACTTGGAGAAAAGAATCCTCTTCAACTGGAACTTCACTCTTCAGGCCTTCCCCTCTATCCAGAAGAACACCATCTTACGCACTTCCAACCCGACTCACTGGTCTCCTCCCGCCAGAGGTCTTTTCAAACTCAACTTCGATGGAGCCTCCAAAGGTAAACCTGGCTTGGAGGAGTTTTTCGTAATCATGAGGGCCTAATTATCATGATCTACTATGGAAACATTGGGCATGACAACAACAATGCAGTTGAACTGGAAGGTCTCTTACATGACATCATTATTGTGAAAGAATAAAACCTTCACCCTCTCATCGCGGAAGGAGATTCCTAGCTAATCCTCGGTTTGGCCACCAAAATTCAAAATGGCTTCCAAATCTCCAAGCTTTCCTCAAGATGGAGGCTGGAACATGAAATACAGAGACTAGCTTTTATACTAAAATATCTCAGGGATATCACATTCCATCATGTGAGAAGAAAGGAGAAATCCTTAGCAGACAGCTTGGCTAATGAAGGGGTCTCCTACAATCTTTCCCTTTGGGATGGAAATTTAGATGATTCCTCTTCGGACCAACTCTCACAACTCTACATTGCCCAAGCAAAGAAAGACCTCTCCTCCCCAGATGTGGGTGTAATAAATGACCTAGCCATGGATAGAAGCACCACCCGCCCACCTGGAAGTGTGGCTCCCCCACCTGGCAGCGGCTCTCTACCGGCACCTGTTACCAAAAAATCTACCAAAAGCGGCCTTAAGGCATGATCTCCCTAGTTCAACGTGAATCTAGAACAAGTGAGACAGAATATGAAACTGCTTTCCTAGCTCTAGTTAAAGATTGAGTGATTAGATGTATTACCTTTTAGATCATAGATCCTTTCTCCTTGATGTTGCTCCAAGCTTCACATCATCAGATCTCAGCTACAAGACCTGTCAAGACATACAGAACAATACAAGCAGTAAAACAATATCTAAATAGTAACAGATCTAAGTAAATGGTTAAGCAAGTAAACTACACAAACATTATTAATACAACAAAATTTAGTGGAAAGAGTTTATATTACTGTATTAAAAGAGGGAAGCACAAAGAGGGATATGATTACAACCAAAGCTTAACGTCGCAATCCTCCTCCAACAAGCCAATGCCAAAGCCTCTAAAGGAAGTATAGGTCTCGCAAGAGATGAGTAGAGATCTCCTAAGCTAATTTCACCAGCATGAAAGTACTATAGACTTCCTCCCTTTGGAATGGGAATGAGATTCATATATATAGGACTAAGAGGATAAGGTAGGTTAAGATATAGTGGGAGAGGGTTAAGGGATCCTCCCAAAGGGTTAGGGCACTGAATTCCAGCTCCCCTATAGGCTAGGGATAGAGATCCACATCACACACCTTCGAGAAATGGCTCGAAGATACTCCTTTATCCATTTAACTGACATCGTCGCAGGATGCATAAGGGTGATCCGTGACGTCGCATGTTGCACAAGGGTGACCTACGACGACCTTACTAAACCCTATGGAAATAGTTTAGTATCTCTTCCAATTTGATGTCTTAGTCATGGGGACTTCAGGGAGGTTTACACTGAGTCTCATGGTGGCAAGATTTAGGTGTAACAGAATTCCCCCCCAAAGCATGAAGCTGTTGGAACTTGACAGGTGAAATGCTTTGATAGAAGGATTGGCAAGGACTTGTCGGAAAGACGATGCCGATGCAGTACAACTAACTCTGAGAACACAGTATTGTATGACTCACAACATGGCTTCCGACCAATAGATTGCATATCCATGGTAGTAATGATCGACTGAACGCAATCATGGCTATCGGACATAAGCGTAGATCCATGATGAGATGATAACACAGCCACGACCAATACAAAAGTGGATCTGTGTAATATGACTTAAAACACTCTCCATCGCAACCTGGGTAAAACATGACTCCCTAGGGTCTTCAAGTCGAACCTGCAATGATATGAATCTATCCATGTGATTACAAATGTCCGGATGTCGAACATGGTAGAAACCACTTGATTACCGACCATTGATATATACTGTTAACAAGCGCAAGGGAAGTCACCATTAATGTCAATGATTCCCAAGGTATCATAGTACATATCATCAAGCATGAATAAATGAGTTGAATTCGAACGCTTGGTGAAATATTTCGATCAAGAATCAATGATGCAAACTCATGTTGAAAGTGAGGTAACTTGCCATTATGGCATGCATGCCCAAGGTACTTAGTTGGTTTCTAGATTCAATCCTCGGATGATGTGTTGAGGTCGACAAGGATGAATCCGTCGAAGGAGGGCCATGATGAATCCCCCATCAACGACATGAAACTTGACAACAGATGTTTGGAGTAGATCGGATCGTACAGTAACATGCAAGACTGAATCAGATTAGACCGACACGGTGGAAGGTGTATTGAATGCAAATGATGAGCGGTGAATGTATTCTTGAACATGGGCATGGCATGACTTGGCAGTATTGACATGAAGAGAATGACGCCAAATCCTAATGCAACTCATGATGGAAGTATTCTTTGGATGACCCAAAGGAGTAACAAGACTCAGGAAGTAGGAAAAACGCGAGGAAAAATAAATGATTCAAGTACTGTATGCAAATGAAAATGAGTGCCATGTTCAAGAACAACTAAGTACTGCCACTGGTTAAGGTGTAATAGAAAATTTTTTCTTTTTCCCCATAATGACTGATGAGTGCCTCATGTGTTTTTTGACGAGCTTGATGAGGGTAACCAGATGCTCGGTATAGCTCATCTCATAGATGAGTCCAATCCCAAATATTTTTCGAACCTGGGAAAGAAGGGGTTCGTCCCATGGCGGTCCCTTCAATGTTGAATTTTAACGATTCCATAGAAGGTAAACTCGGCATCATTTCATGTTTATAGATTCTGAAAAGAAGTAAAGAAGACTCCAAAGGTCCTTTTTCGTAAGGTTAGCCTCTTCGCCCTGAAAAGGGTAAAACAACGTGAGAGAGGATTCTTCGAGTCATGATTGGATGGAGTATTCCTTTTTCATAAGTAGTTCCCCCTAGTCTGAAAAAGGGGTAAACTATCACCAGGGAGACGATCATTCAAGTACTTTAACAAGCGTGAACACATCAAGTTCGCTTGGCGATCTTTTCTTATTTAGAGAGCCTGAAAAGAGCTTAAAGAGAGACTCCGGGGGTTCCTTTTTCGTAGGAGTTTAACGAGCCCAAAAAAGTGAGAAACTATAACTCGGTGACTTATTCTCATCGTTTTACGAGCACGAGAAAGAACAAAGAGTAAGCTCGGTGTCAATAATAATTGAATTTAATGAGCAAAATAATGACAAAAAGACACTCGAAGAAGTTGTTCATACCTAATAATACTTACGAGATGATCATCACGACGAAAAATGACATTAATTAGGCACTTAGGTTCTCCTGCGACTCAAAGACTAGGTCAAAAACAGTTAACCAAGTGTTTAAATGCAGTAAATGATCCAAACTATAGTAAAAAACCCACCAAAGCATCAAATTATCAAAGGAATATTCCATTTTTGTTATAAAATGGGTGAAATCGTGAAAAGAAATTACAATTGTTTTTTACCAAGTTTGGAAAGTGTGGAGAGCCATTTGGAGCCAAATTTCAACTGCTAATTCCAGGAGCTACAGTCCACCATTTCACGAGCCGTCAGAAGCAGGTAGGCCTAAACTCATCTACGCAATTTTCCAGTGGATTAGTTTTATGTTTTTTGCTTATTTTTCAAGGTTTTGAGGTTTTTTGCTTGGGGGAAATGTGCCCACGGGTCGACACAAGTCCTCCTTACGGGAACTGCGATGACCATGCATCATCGCAAATCCCGTAAGGTTCGTTTGCGACAATGTCCCATTGTCTGCAAGGACGGCAGAAACATCCAAGTACAACTCATTACCCAACCCAAAAGAAAAAATTTTAATGCATGCAGTGAGTTCTAATGTTGCTTATTTATCCTTCTTGACAGGTTCACGGTGATAAACATGGTCATCGAGAGGAGAGAACAAGAACACGACTTGGATGATGCTCAGTTTGAAAATGACCCTCAATGCATTGCTTCATTGAGGAACTGTGGACTTCTTAAATACTTTCAAGTGCCGGGCATGAGGGCCCAAGTTCCCCTACTGACACATATGATCCGATGTTGGGATCTGGCGGAACAGGGCTTCGATATCGGGGTGTATACGTTGAGTATAGATGTCAAGGACATCTATTTTTTGACAGGATTATCCCGGACGGGAGAACCTGCATCTCTTACCGGGTCACGAGGAGGTGACCGGACCGTGGATCACATGATTACTCAGTACTGCACTGGAGGAACTGCGTCTACTAGTGGGAAGATTCCCATTAAGGAGATTCGAGACCATCCTTTACGTGTCATGCTCTTCACCCTAGTGAGGGTGGCAGGGAGTCAGTCTTCTCACCTTGCGAGCAAGTCCTAGTTGATATATGCAGAGGAGTGCATGGCTCCCAGGGTATTCAACTAGTGCGAGGGACTCCTTATCAACCTCCAGAGTCAGCTTACCAAATGTCGGCGTGGGGTGCTAAAACAGTTTGGATATGGGTCCGTGTGATCTCTTTTCTACTGGAGTGGGTACCTCATTTGCGTCCACAAGTTGACTTGGATGACCGGGATGCCGGGGATCCTCATATTATTTGATGGGAAGAGGTGATGGCCCGCCATGGTGGCGGGAGTCCCATCATAGGCTATGGCACCGGGTTATTCACTTGGTTGGAGGGACAGCTCCTCATGATTGAGGATTATCCGTACAGCGGGACGAACTTTAGAGGTGATCCCGACCTGGTGCTTCTCGAGGGAGCACAATGGAGCGATATAGGTAAGAACAAAAACTTTTGTGTTTTTTCATTTTATATATATTATAAGTCAAAATGGTAGTGCTGATACAAAATATGAAGCATACTAGCTTTCAGTGAGTCTCTACAAAATCTGAAGCTCGCAAGCTTTCAGTATACATGAGTAGAACGTGAGCCTAAGTCTAAGCTCGCTCAGCCCTAGGCCTCGAAGCTCCCGGCTGCTTCCCATGGAAGAAGACCATGACCCTCACCACTTTAGCCAGCAACGTGCTGAAACGGGTAGATACCCCGATAGTGTACTTCTGGTATATACATGGTCAGCCTATGGAGGTTCTCATAAACCTCCTCCACCTCCTCTGTGTCCTCTCGCACCGTGGGACCCACAACAGGTCCCTCTCGTCTCCTCGCAATGAGAGAGAGCCCAACTGGTCGCGACGGACCCACATCTGCACACAACATTAAGTTATCAGCACTACTCCAAAAAAGAGGACTTAAGGCATGATCTCCCTAGTTCAACGTGAATCTAGAACAAGTGAGACTGAATATGAAACTGCTTTCCTAGATCTAGTTAAAGATCGAGTGATTAGATGTATTACCTTTTAGATCGTAGATCCTTTCTCCTTGATGTTGCTCCAAGCTTCACGGTCGTCAGATCTCAGCTGCAAGACCTGTCAAGACATACAGAACAATACAAGCAGTAAAACAATATCTAAACAGTAACAGATCTAAGTAAACGGTTTAGCAAGTAAACTACACAAACATTATTAACAAAACAACATTTGGTGGAAAGAGTTTATATTACTGTATTAAAAGAGGGAAGTACAAAGAGTGATGATTACAACCAAAGCTTAACGTCGCAATCCTCCTCCAACAAGCCAATGCCAAAGCCTCCAAAGGAAGTATAGGTCTCCCAAGAGATGAGTAGAGATCTCCTAAGCTAATTTCACCAGCATGCAAGTACTATAGACTTCCTCCCTTTAGAATGGGAATGAGCTTCATATATATAGGACTAAGAGGATAGGGTGGGTTGAGATATAGTGGGAGAGGGTTAAGGGATCCTCCCAAAGGGCTAGGGAACCGAATGCTAGCTCCCTTATAGGCTAGGGATAGAGATCCACATCACACACCTTTGAGAAATGGCTCGAAGATACTCCTTTATCCATTTAATTGACATTGTCATAGGCTGCATAAGGGTGACCTGCGACGTCGCATGTTGCACAAGGGTGACCTGCGATGACCTTACTAAACCCTATGGAAATAGGTCAGTATCTCTTCCAATTTGATGTCTTAGTCATGGGGACTTCAGGGAGGTTTACACTGAGTCTCATGGTGGCAAGATTTAGGTGTAATAGCACCCTTACCGTAGCAGCGACTTTAAGAAGGTGTCTTATTCCGGACTACCTGGAATCCTCGCGCGTGGCTAGTTTAACTCCCTTCATGCTCTGGTGGTTGGAATTCATGTTGGCATGTTTATCTACATCCCATTTCCATTACTAGATCTGTCTTTCCATAATGCTCTCCCATGCGAGGTCTGGATGCTTCTTCTCAAAGGTTCTTGATATGAGGCTTCCTCTGCATGCTCTGGCGGTCATCACCTACTTCTGTTATTCTCTGCCTGCTCTAACTGCTGAAAGCTCTGCTCCATCTTTGTTCTCCTGTGAAATTGCTGATAGCGCCATGACTTGTTCGCGTGGTACTTCCAAGTGTGGAGCTGGTCATGGCGTCGGAAGGATTGCCACTTCTGCGGAGAAAGATAAGAAATCCAACGATGGCTATGATGATAATGTCACCGTTCTTATTCGTGGGCTGGTCGATGAATGGGAATCGCACAACGTCTCTGAGATTCTTGCCTTTGGTAACCAAGGTAATCAAATCAATTACTACTGGTTGATGAAGAACACGTTGGGCACCTTCGTTGAAGAAATATTGGCTAACTAGAATATGGCCAAGGTCTCTATAATGGATACCAGGGTTCACATGGCCCATCTGGATGGGATGCTTGCTGCTCTGGAATCCAACTTGGTTGGAGGTAAATACTCTTTCTTTCGCAATTTCGCTCCTCCCCGCGACTTTGGTCCTGAAGCTCGTATAGAGGGTCCAGTTGAAAAAATGAACACTCAGGTTGATGGCGCTGCTACTGCAACACATGCCCAGGCTACAGATAGCTACATATATGTGTGGAAAAAATATGTTGGTGCAATTTTTTCAATGTGGATGAAATATGTTTTGTAAATTTTTCAAATCAATGTGGAAGGTTGCTTTGAAGATGTAAGTGGGAACATGTATTAAAAAAATATAAAAGGCAAATTAATAGGTGATGTGTGGCAGAATTAAAAGTGCTTTTTTAACTCAAAGGCATTTTAAATATTTTGTTATAATTTTATCATGGATGTTATACTCTTTTCAATAATATGAGGACACTAAGAACACAAAGTTTAGATGTGTGAACATGAATGGATGATTTAGGTTACCCATTTAGAAACACAGTTCATCTATTTGGTGAGCTTAATAGTGACTATGCATGTTTGGTCAAAGGTTTTTTCAACCTTTTACTACAATTGCGCATAACTCTGTGGAGGAAGTAATTTTGTATCTTAGTTTCGAGGAAGGGTAATGAGAAGTTCACTCGCTTCTCTATGGATGTAAGGATCTGTTTGACACGTCTTTTACTATTAATAAAAGGATGTTTTTTTAGTAATGAAAAAAATAAAAATAAAAGGTCATTTAAAAAAGGCTACCTAACACATTATAGTTTGAAATGATAGATTAAATTGAGACAATGAGTAGATGACTATTGATTAGATCTTTTTCATTCATTTAGGTAATAAGTAGATGATTATTGATTAGATCTCTTTCATTTATCCATAGAATTGATCATAACAATTGAAATTATCTTGATTAACTCATTTTTAATGACGTTGATTTCTACATAGTTGACACTTGTAAAAATGAATTAGCAAGTAATCAACAATTTGAATCTTTCTATTTTTTTTGGAGAGTTGGTTAAACTAATCTATAATCCAAATCACATGCTCCTTCAATCGTTTCTCTTGAATAAGGCTTCCCTTAAGAAGGACAAGGATGTCATCCCGTTTTATGTTGTTAGGTGATTTGATTTTTGGCCTTTGAAACAATAGAGTTTTAGTATTTTTATGAATTTTATTTGTGAGTTGAACACTTTTATTGTGAAGAAAAGTAAACAAATAACAATTACTAAATCTCATTCATCCATCAATCAAAGTGATCCTAGCCATTGAAATGATTTTGGATAGTTCACATTTGGTGGTCTTGATTTCTACATGATTAACACTTGTAAAAATGAATTAGCAAGCTATTAACAATTTGAATCTTCATGTGTTCTTCATCAAAAGAGCTTGAAGTTTGGATTATATATTGATTTGACTAACCTTCGTATATACGTGTTAAATCAAACAAAACTAAAATTAAAATGATGCTTCAATCAAAATTAAGATGATGCTTTAATCAAATGAATGTTACTCTTAGTCATCTACCTAAAAAAACTAAGATTAAGATAATGCTTCAATCAAATGAATGTTTTACCCTTAACCATCTACATGAAATAATTATTGATAAACACTCTATATATATCCAACCATTAAAACACAACCCAACACATTTTTCACGTACCATAACACAAAATTCACTATATCTATTTTTCAATGCATTGCTTTTATCCTCTTCTCGTATTTACCCGTTACTTTCCTTTGCACCACATGAAACAATTGCTAATATAATAATATTTTGTTAATCCACTTTTGTCTTAATAAACCAACCAAGCTTCTCAAACCATATCACCGGAGACAACGCATAACACTCACTAAATTCTTGTGCTCGAAAATCTTAAGAAACTAAATTAAACGAAAACTTATTACATATTAAAAAGAACGAAAAGTTTTCGAGATGCTTCAAGTCCAGGAGTCTTAACCAAAATTTCCAACCAGGAAGGTTTCTGAAGGTCGTGCGATCGATTCTTTGTGAGAATAAAGGTTCCTTTCCAGGCGAAAGGTACTTTGAAGCAGATCAGACTTGAAATTTGCCACGGGGGATTTACTCAATAAACCGCTATCATAGCACGTTCGTTTGTGGTATATAAAACAATACCCCTAATTTCACTAAATATTGGAAAATACCTTCCAAAATCGTTTTTTTAACCCCCTCCCAATATGCCTTCACAATTTAAAAAAACCCCTATTTTCACTAGATATTGTATGTATCAATTTTTTCATTAACATTTTTTATACCCCTTTATATTTCTACCTAGTATATTGATATGATGCCCCTCTTATGACCCCACATGCATTCTACAATGCACCTTGCTTCTTTCAATGTATATTGTGGATGCACATTACTTCACCCACAATGCAATTACTCAACCACAGATCATTATGATTTGCAACATCTAATGGTCTAATGAAGAGATAGGAGATCACTTCTTGTATGTCACTAGAGCCAATGCACATAGTACAACATTTGGGTTGCATGTTGCAGTTCCTCAATCGCTGACTAAGTCTGTTGTGGGCTAGGTATCCAGGTCCCCAAGGCCTGTAACAAGCTCTAGGAGGCTGACTAAACCTCCCAAGGCCTGTAATAGGCACGAGTGGTTGGGTATTCAAGCCCCCAAGGCCTATCAAGGGCCTATAACAGGCCCTGGAGGACTAGAGCCTCCCAAGGCTATTGGTAACAGTTGGTTGAGTGCTATTGGTAACAATTGGTTGTCAATGACCACTCTCTCTCGACTATGATCGACTAGAAACCCACTTCACCAAGAAACCCCTAGCCTCAAGCATGTCTCAAGACGTGATTTCCCTGCGTACTAGTAAGCCCGAGCCTTGCCTCAACCCGATTTCTCATCCAGATGTGATCCCACCATCTCCATTTGGCGGATATTTGTCATCCCACCCATATAAAAAAGGCCCCAAAGTATTTTTGTATTGTTACATTAGATTAAAAAAACCTTTGCCCCTTAATATATAAACAATATAATTTTTAGGTTTTCATGAATATTTAATACCACAATATGAATGAACGTGATATTATATTGCCTTCTAGTGAAGCCCCCGTGAAACTCGCTTGAAACTAAAAAAGAATTGCACGGTTTAACAGAGTTTAAACCCTTGGAAGTGGGATGCAATAAAACAAGTTAATTACATCGAATTCCCTCTGCAAACGGGTTTACAGGCCTCAAGATTTGGATCACTAACCGAACAGATGCCACACAATTCACTATCATCATCAACTTCAACTTTACTCTGGGACTCTGTAATAAAGGACCTACACCTACACCAAGCATTTAATGCTCTTCTGCTGGAGGCTTAATATTCACTATTTGCTTTTGAAGTTAGGCAGTAGAATCTTATTTATATTTTTTCCACTACATGATTTGATTTAAAACTTTGTAGGTGGAATTGTAATTTTTTATTCAAAATAATTTATCAAGGATTTTTTTTTCGATGTATAAACATTCTTTGAAAATTGAGATTTAGAATGCTTTATCTTGAAGATATTGTTCCAAAATTATTCAGTTAGAATCAGAGTATCATTCTAAATTCATTACCTTTAGTACCTTTAATCTAAATATAAGTTCATAATTTTTTTAAATATTAATAAATTTGAATTAATTAAGTAGTAAATCAGAGTATTATTAACACCATCCTAGATACAAATCCTAGGCTCTATCAAACGCCGAGAGGGATCAAATCTCCCGAGGTGCAAACCTCTCCTTGAATAGTTCCTTGAGTGCAATACCTGAGCCACCTAATCCTAAGCTCTAAAGTCTCTAGTTTAAGTCTCATATTTACTTTTTACTTTGTATTATTATTTTTTTTTATGGCCGACATAATATTTATTACTTTTTACTTTGTATTATTATTTTTTGTTTATGGTGGACATAATATATACCACCTAATCCTAATCTCTAAAGTCTCTAGTTTAAGTCTTATATTTACTTTTTACTTTGTATTGTTCTTTTTTGTTTATGGCCGACACAATATTTATTACTTTTTACTTTGTATTATTCTTTTCTTGTTTACTTGTATTATTTTGTTACTCGACTAACAAGATCTCCCCCATACTGGGCTGTAGAGCACCTCTCGGCGCAACTAGCATAACACGATTTAAAAGCAACGTTCTTAAAACATATTTTATCAAACATATTTACGTAGAATAATCTAATGGATATGAAAAAATCTTATATAAACTAATATCATATATCTAACATTGTCTTTTTTTTTAACAAGAATGGTTATGGAATTTATTTTAAAAAGGAGTCTTCAAAAAATACAAACAGAGAGTTTCTGGTTTTCCTCTGTGAGGGACCAGCATTCAAGTTTTTCTTGCCTGCTTCACTACTTCTTCTCTTAACTCTAAAAAGTCTAAGGTTATAACTGTAAACCTTTACAAATTGTCCCAAGATAAACTTGCAGAAGCAATACATTACAAAATTTGGATTTAGAATCCATTAAAAGTTGATAAAAACCCATATTTAAAATGCTAAAAACTAGAGTTGCTTCTAAGCTATTGCAAAAGGAAAATATATAACCCGCAAAAAAATGTAGAACCAACATGCTGCATTATTTCTGGCATGGACGGGGAGGTTTTGGGCTCTCCATGGAGTCGTCCGGGTTGGAGTTGGAGCCTGTTGTATCATGAAATCCTGGAATGCGGCGAGCTAAGTCTTCACGGGGTCTATCCACCTTGCCTTCCAAGTCAGAGATGTTCCTGTAGTTGTCATCCACCTTAGAATTCACATTTGAAATACTGTTAGCAGCGTAATCCACCGCTTCAGACATGGAAGAGATTCTGCCATTTATGAGGTTGTTGTTATTCCTAATCTTAGTGCTAAGGGAATGCAGAAGGGTATACATTCTCGTCATGTTCTTTATTATATCAGCCACCTCAATTCTTATCTTGCACACTTGTGCTTCCATAGTATCAACCACTGAACCTTGTCAAACCGAAGGGGATGGTGTTTCAAGAGCTGGTGCCTCTTCTTCATGCAGGCTGAGGGATGAGAGGTCATTAAGCAGAAGGCGAAATGGCTCCAAGAGATTTGCTTCAGGGAGAAAGGTACCTGAGGGAGAGTGCAGGGGCTTATTGTAGAGTGAGTAGGAGAAGGGTTGCAGAGACGGCACAGAGTTGACGCCCAGGGTGGGAGTAATGCACGCAGTTGAGCTAGCTTCCATACTCAGGACAGGAGCTAACAAGGGAGAAATCAGGAAGCATATGGAGGAAGGAGGAATCAGAGCATGCGAGTGAGTGGATTTAGGTAATGTGATGCCATGTGATTGCATTAAATGCCTCCATCGGCCCTCGAAACCGGTGACAGGTGTTTGCATGCGATTATGGGGATCACCGCATCCAAAGATGGCAAGGGAAAGGTGGTAAGAGGGTTGAGGAGTGGGGGAGAGGACACCCCTAGGGAGGATAGGGTTAGGGGACCCAACAAGGAAGAGGGAGTTCATCATCTTGGGCTAAGAATCCATAATTTAGGAGCACACCTTTATTGGCCATTTCATCGGCATGTTGATTGTTTGAGCGAAGAACATGGAGAAAATTGAGAGAATTGAAGTCTCTGCTGGTGAATTTGAGTATGTGTTGATACTTACTTGAAGGAGTGGAGCGTTTTCTGATGAGATTGCGAGCTTCTCGGACTATTAGAAGAGAATCCCCAACGGATATCAAATCTTTTATCTCAGCATTGAAGGCGATTTCTAGACCTTTAAGTAAGGCTAGCCATTCGACATCATTATTGGTCTTGTTTCCAATTCCCCAAGCATAATCCTTCATTCTGCTTCCCGGGTGGTCAAAAATGACCCCTCCCACACCTGCCAACCTAGATATATCTAACAACGTCTTGAAAACGAATCTTAGCGTGAAAAATTCCACAATTAGCTTTTGGAATTTAACTTTATTATAATTTTTAAAACGTTTCAAAAATATAGATAATCTAGAGGAGAAAAGGACACTTAAATTAATAATAATTTAAATAATATAGATTAATGTGATTAAGCAAAAAGGGACAATTATAAAAAAACCAGTTCTCATAAAACAATTTTTGTAGCGATGAAATGATCAAACACATCGAAAAACAGAAAATTTTATAATTTAGAAGGATTTATAAGAACCGATTATCCTCAAATTTTAGAAAACGATGAAGTTTTTCATTTAAAAGACAAATTCGTATAATGATTGTAACCACTCCTCCATTTTCATCTAATTGCATTGGAATATTCCCACACGTAAAAACATCTTTTCAACTATCCCCGATTGATCTATATCGGTCCATTCCCAAAAACAAGATTCAGGGACTTTTACCAGCATACAGATATATTTCCAATTAAAAGTAATAGTAACAAGGATTGAAGCAATTTCTTAAAACCAAGCATGGAAAGATCAAACAAACTCTTGGACCAACAAAAGAAGATCAAGATTTGCATAAGATGTCAAGCTCATGAGTTGGATGATGTTGAATATTGTTATTTTGCCTGGTGAACGTGACCCTTTCCCTCCAATCCTTTTTTGAAGAATTTGGTGAGATACTCTCCAAAAGAAGCCCCCTGGTACAATGGAGGATGCTCTTCGTCTATCAATTCTTTCCTGGGCGAGACCACCACATCACGCGGTGGGCTGCAAAACACGGCCCATGACATTCTTAAGCAATCCTTTTGCACCATGCCCCTGTGTTCAATGCTCTTGTATTTCCCGTTACTCAATATCTGCTCATCAACACACAACTTATTAACCTACTACAACAGTAACAACAATATTGTTGCCTAAAGCATTGGATCTAAGCTATATTGGGTACCCTGAATATGGTTGGTAGCCACATGCTCTATAATAATACTGGAATTTGAGATATGGAGGTGCATATTAAACCAGGGCTTAGATAGGTCGTTATTATGAACTACCTCCATCTAGTTAGCAATATTCACAACCAGAGCGCCTGGAACGCACTGGACATCAATCCAAGCTCCATATTTGCGAATTTGCAGCCATGGGGTTTGGTCATGAAGAAGAATTGTCAGGACGTTGGGATCAGAATGGGAAGCCAGTCCTAACACCAGATCTGGTTGAGGACATGGTGGATAGTAATTCATTCTTATATATAGCACCTTCCTCTCCCCTCCCACACTCTCGTTCAGAGATTTTTCAGTCTCTAGGCCCAGATCACACAACAGTGCCTTCATAAACAGTTCGAATAACTTGGACAACTCTATGCTGTATTCATCCATAGCATCCCTGCAACCACAAAATTCGTCATCAGACCTTAAAGGCTCACCCCATCCCCACACAAATATGGTATACAGAGATCAATATTTTGAAAGAAAACGAGGATGTACGTGAAATTAGAGAGTTGCATGGGCCATTTGCTCATGTCCCTCGTATCAGGAGTCCAAATAGCGTTATAGTAACAGTCTCCCCAATCCAACTTTGCCTCTGAATCGACCGAATATCCGATTTTGCTGCCATAGCCGGTGATATTCTGTGCTTCATTAGCGTAGGCTTCCTTCTCTTCAGTGGGAAGTTGGAAGAAGGCCTTGCTCGTTGCTTGCACTCAAGCAATAAGAGAATCGGGGATGCCATGATTTATGATGTGCAAGAAACCCCAATTCTCTGCAGCACTTGAAATTTGTGCAGCGATGCTGTCATATTGATCCTTACAGAAATGACCATGTTGCTAGGCGCTAGATCCTAGCTGTAAGTCAATAATGGGAACTGGAAACCTCTTTGGATCATCATGGGTTTTCTCCACCAATCTCACGTACTCGGGTGGAACCGTGTGGATTCCAATGTCTACCAAGGTCTGCACTCGGCTAAATTCCCACTTCTCCATAGCCATAGCCTCTGAGCATACAATTTTAAGTGGAATGAACAATTCAGGTTGGTTTCTTATTGAGCAGATAAGGAGGGCATATGCTGTTTGAATAAAGGATAAGCGTTGTGGGGAAGGCATGCTGATACGGCCTTGGGCAGATCGTCAGAAGCTATGTTTCTATCTTGTTAGGCTGTATGTTGCTATCAAGATAGCCTAGCATTGTGCACAAGGTATCTTGGAAGTTGGTAGGCTGTATCTTGCTACAGATTGCATGCGTTGAAATTTGAATAAAGGAGAAGAATGGTTATTGTGTCCCTATCATGTGATGGTTCAAATCTCATGGGATGGTTGATGATGGAAGCTGTCACTATGGTTTTGGTCTATCTTTATTGCTACTTAACTTGCTTGGATGATCTACTCCAGCTTTAACTCGGCTGTGTTAATTAGCACATCTGTTGTAAATGAATAAATGAATGTGAATCTCGATAGGGAGTTATGCATTGTGCTATACTATTGTGGTGAATTGAATTAAACCAAACTAAACTAACTCATAGAGAAACGGAGAGAAGGGGCGTGAACGATTTGGTTTTTAGACGTTTTCTTGTTCATCATGAAGAAGAATCTTAGTTAATATAGGACTTTTTGAATATTGATCTCTATCTTTTGACGATTTGCACCCGAGCCGTTGAGTGGACTCTCACGGATTTTCCCTGGGGCGTGGAGACTATAGTTTTGAAGGGTGAGTCTTAATTTCAATTGGATTGTTCTTGGAGCTTTTCAAAGATGAAGCGCAATATAAATAATTGTACTTTAATTGACAAGTATAAATTAACTAAACCCTTCTTCCCAAAAATGCAAAATACAAATATAAATTAATTAAACCTTTCTTCCCAAAAATGCAAAATATAAATACTGGGCATCTAAATTTTTACAATCTTAAACATTTGAACTCCTTAATATCTATATGAAAAAATGGTATATTTTCAATCAAACCTAATTTGAACACATTAATTTGACATATATGTAACATTAATTTTACAATTCATTAAAGTAACAACTCATGGAGTGAACAACTAAAGAAGAAGTTATCCATTCTGAATTGTTATGGCCCTTATAATGATAGGGTTTGGTTCTCAGACTCACTTAAGGATTCTGGTCTTCTTAATATTGACAATTTGATCATTGCAGGTGATCTCAATTTTATGATATTATCTTCGGAGATTTGGGGGACTTATGCAAGAAGGGATGTGAGGGTAGATTATTTTGTTGAGTGGTTGTGCTCCTTTGATTTTGTGGATATTAAACCGGTGATTCTTGTTCCAACCTGGACAAATGCTAGGAAGGGGGTTGGACATATTTCTTATAAAGTCATCATTACTCCAACACTGTATGCGCTATAGATCTTGGGTAGGTGAAGCTCAATTTTCAAATCATTGGCCAATATTTTTACAACTGGATTATGTTAATCACTCGCCAAAACATCCGTTTAAATTCAACAGCTCTTGGTTGAAAAATGAGGACTTATGTCTACCTATTCAACACTTCAGGACAAATTTTGATGTTGATGAAACTATGAATCTTATGGATTTACTAGTTTATAAACTAAGGAAACTGAAAGCCATTGTTACTAAATGGATTAATAAGCAGAAATTAGTGGACAAGCTAGTTTTGGTTGATTTGGAGAAACAACTACAAGCCCTTCATCTTAGGAATTTGGGCAAGCATTTATGTGATAGTGACTTTGCTCTTCTGAAGGACATGGAGCATAGGAAAGAGAAGATCCTTCTAGAAGAAGAAATGGAGTCGAGATTAAAAAGTTGAGCCCTTTGGATTTGCTTAGGTGACAAAAATACGAAATTTTTTCATTCCTTTGATGCTTGTCGGAGAAATTTCAATACTGGGAACTTTCTGATGATGGTGGAAGAAAAATTAGTGGTCATGAAAATTTGCAGTCATCTGCTAAAAGATTTTTCTTGTAATATTTTTTCAGATACTGGGCAGTGTGATCTAACTGCTCAGTTGAACACTACTAGATTGTTCCCAGTTTTCTTTGATGACCACGATGCTGCTAAATTGGGAAAACATGTTACCTTGACTGAGATTGAAGATACATTGACTTGGTTTTTGCCAAAGAAAAGAGCCTAGGGCCCGATGGATGGACAGTTGAATTGTTCCTGCATTTCTTCGACATTATGGGTTTGGATTTGCTAAATATGGTTGAATTCTCTCAGACAAAAGGATTAATCTCTGGTGCCCTAATTTCCACTTTCATCACAATGATACCTAAGTGCAATAAAGCATCGAATTTTGGGGATTTTAGACCAATTGCTTTGTGCAACTTGGTCTATACGCTCATTTCCAAGATCATTGTGGTTCGTCTGAAACTTGCACTTTCCAGGCACATATCTGTTGAGCAATTCGGCTTCTTGGATGATTGACAAATTCTTGATGCGGTTGGTATCTCTCAAGAATTAATACACTTTATAAAGAAGCGAAAATTGAAGGCTTTACTGCTCAAAATGGACCTAGAGAAATCCTATGAGAGAGTGGATTGGGTGCACTTGAGATCGATCCTGATTCAAATAGGATTCCCTCCCTTGCTTCTAAATTGGATCATGGCTTGCGTTTCTACGACAAGATTTGTTGTGTTGATCAATGGGGATCCTTCTGGTTTTTTCAAGAGTACCAGAGGAATTCGAAAAGGTTTCCCTTTGTCCCCGCTTTTATTTCTTCTAGTTATCGAAGGGATGAGCAGATTAATTAATAGAGCAAAATCGAAAGGAAAAATTAAAGGTATCAAGTTGGGTGCTGATCTATCAATCTCACATATTTGTTTTGTAGATGATGTTTTGTTAGCAGGTTTGGATTCTATTGATGAATGGCTAAATTATAAATATATTATAAAGGGGTTCTGTAAAGCTTCTGGGATGTTGGTAAACTCTTCAAAATCCAGTTTCTATCATCTCAGGACCGAGGAACCAAAGCTTGTTGTGTTAAAAGATATATTGTTGTATAAGTTCTGTCAATTGGAGAAAGGGTTCAAATATTTGGGGTTTTACTTAAATCCAAATGACTACATGATTAAAGACTGGGATTGGCTCCTTACTAAAGTTGACCATAGAATTAATCAATGGTCATTTACAATCCTTTATGCGGGAGGCATACTTACATTATTGAAGGCTTTTCTGACAGGGATCCACGTTTATTGGATGTCACTTTTAAGAGTTTCGTGTTCAATCATCAATAAAATAAGGAGAACCTTTTTACATTTCCTTTGGAATGGAGGAAAGGATCATGGGGGATTGATCTTGACTAGTGGGGAACGATTATTGGTGCCTGAGAGCTGTGGTGGGTGGGGCGTCAAAAATTTATTCTCTTTTAATTGTGCTTTAAGACTCAAATGTTTTTGGAGGGGTTTGTTTGGATCCACTCTCTAGTCAAAGGTTATTTCTGTTAAGTATATCAAAGGAGATATTCTTAATTGGATAAAGGATCCCAAGAAAAAAGTATTAGAGGAACTTCTATTGTTTGGAGGGGTTTTATGAAGGTTTACAACTTGATGGCAAAAGATCTTATTTGGAAGGTTGGTAATGGGGCCTCGATATCTGTTGGTATATACCCAATATTGGGTATGGAGGGAAACTACTCTATGTCCGATGATATCCTTGTTTATCTCAAGGACTATGGTATGCATACTCTGAATCTCATAAAAAAAACTACGATTCGGTCCGAGTACAAATCCTACTGGTTTTCTGCAACAGATATGGGATTTGGTGGTCAAGCGGCTATGGATTGGAATAGTGTTATACCTCAAAGTCCCACTTTGAGCGTCGTTTCACCTCGTCATGGTTTATCCCCCTGTGAAACCTAAAGACACTTCCTCCTAATGAACGTCAGAAATTACGCCCACCTAGTTGGTCCTCTCTTTAGCCTCCCTTGGAATCCCTAGAGCCAAATCCAACTTGTTTGAGCCGAGTGCCACATCATCAGATCATATGGCCACCTCATTTGGCCCACTTTACTAGAATTTTCGCACCTTGCTAGTGGTGCAGAACATGAAAATTCCCCTTTTTCGTGCTCTGCATACCTGAAAAGGCGCAAAAACATCAACTTCATCATGTTTTGCTTAGTGTTGAGGGTGCGAAAATCCCCTCAACCACCTTACTCCTTGAATTTTGGATCTTGGATTCGATGGAGAGACTTCAGGGATGATGATTCCTCTCGAATCCCATCTCCTCCTTCTTCCTTGTTGTGAGTCATCTCCTTGATCCACTTTCCACTCCTTCAGATCCATCATAATCTCCTAGTGGTTGGCCTCCCAAACCCTATAAGAAGGAATCCATCCATAAGCTAGGGGGAGAACACTTGAGGTATCAAACCTATGGTCTTAATATTTTTGTAGAGGTAGCAAGGAGGAAGGATTTGGATCTAAAGTTGTTGCTTAGACATCAAGGAGTGGCTTTGTAAGATTCTTCTAGCTTTCATCAATATAACTTGTCTTATTTTCCCATATTGTGCTTCTTGCTCTAATCAATAGCATAATGTGTTTCTAGTTTGATTTAGATCCTAACTATTATATATAGTATTTGGAGATTGTGTTTCTTGTTGTTTTCTTTGACTTAGACAGGTTCTACTTGCGGGATTCAATGTTAGAGCTAGAGTTGAAACAAACATCAAATTCGAAGTAAGTCATACTACTTCCTCTCTTCGAGCACATTAAGAATTTGTATGCATAGTTAGATATAGGAATTTAAGGTTGCATTTGTTTGTTTACTATCTTAGATTAGGCTTAGTTGATCTTAGTTTAATCTCTGGATAAATCTAACTACCCATAGGACGGATTATTAACACAAACAGATATATCCATAATCTGAATTCTGTTGGATGTCATCTTACAGGTGGTAAAGACAGTCTTTATTGGAACGGTAATATTAATTCGAGGTTCATTACAACAAAGTCTGCTTATAATGCTATCATAAATAACAAATGTATATACCCTCAGCACCGGTGGTACAAAAAGCTCTGGAGATGGTGAATGCCATTGAAACTTAAGTGTTTCATGTGGCAAGCATTTTCTGATTGTCTTAAAACCTGGGACAAACTTATAGTAACAGATTGGATTGGCCCGAGTATATATGTATGCCTTGTACATCAAATTATGAATCCTTAAATCATATATTTGTGGACTGTTCGTTTACTAGATTGATCTAGAGCAAGATTATTTTGGCATTGAAGATTGAAGTATTTTGGCCTTTCAAAAGTTTTGATAAATGTTGTCTGGAATTGAATAGGAGGTGTAAAAATCATCTTGAGCTTCCTGCTTTGATTTCTTGGACCATCTGGCTCACTTGTAAAAAAAGTTATTTTTGATGGCATTGTACCGGTTGTTCATTATATTTGTATTCAAATTCTAAATCTGGTAAAGGAGAATTGCAAAGGAAATGATTCTCAAAAGATGCAAAGAGTGAGTAAGTTCAATTTTTAGATAAAGGAGACAGTTGCTTTCTTAGATGGAGTTGCAAAGGATGGTATATGTGCTGCCGATGGAATTATCTTCCTTAGTAATGCTCATTTTTTCATCCTTAGGCTTAATTGTGGTTGTGGTACAAACATGAGAATAGAACTTTTGGCACTTTGGGGCATTGTTAAAGTTGTCAACATCTTTGGTATTACTGATCTCAAAGTATTTGGAGACTCTCGAGTTATCATCAAATGGGTGATTGGTTAGTACAATTTACAGGTGTCATCACTTAAACATTGGTGTTATCGGATAAAGTCTAAAATGAGATTGTTCAAGAATCTCACTTTTGAACATATTTTTAAACAACATAACTTTTTGGCTGATAAATTATCTAAGCAAGCAATGAATGGTGATGAAGGGTATATTTTTTGGGAGGAATTTCATGAAGGATATAGAGTTGCAGATGGTCCTGTAAATATATATGAAATATAATTTTTTTAGCTATCTGGACTTATGGTCTTTTTGAAGACACTAGGATGTTTTTTACTGATTACTGGATAAGTTATATTTTGAAATGTCTCTCTAAGACTTATAGCCATGTACTATTTGATTCTTAATGAATATCAATAGTATGCTTTTTTCTGCTGAAAAAAAACAACTATTATGTTGTATTTTTCCAAGTTGGAGCACACTTCATTATACATAAAAACTACTTAGACTATGCAATAACTATATTGGGGCATCCACATAATCTTATGCATATTGCAGGGCGTTGTAACTAGATAATGCTAGAACCATGAGAAAATTTCTTATTGTTAATTATGTACAAACGGAAGCCACTAAGAAAAATGAGGCTATAATAAACCTACAACCAAAAAATGCATATAAAAGCAACCAAAAACTTAATTCAAACCAGAGAGAGGGAATCCATTCAAGCCTAAGAGATGTAAGAATTATGGGCATTTGGTGCCTAAGAAAAAATAATAAATAGATCAGAAAACATTAAAAAATCCTCCATACAAAGCAAGTTAGCAATGCTAGCATCACAAGGGTTGGGGCATCAAATTTTTTTGTTCAATGTGTGTCACGACAACATACTGGTATGGGACGGAGGGGAAATGGAATCAATACTAAGTCAACTGGAGCCTTGTATCTCATTGCATGTTTTGTGATAATCTCCAGGGGATCTAGCAACTGTAACAAGCTCACAATCAAACTCTCAAGAATGTTGCAAAGAAGAAGAGAAGCATGCACTCAATAATCACTCATAAACAAAGAATAATAGACAATATTAGTATCATACAATGAATAATGAATGTAAAGAATGTGTTACAATAATCTATGATGAGGAATCATATATGATTCGAATTATCCAAGTAGGGCATTCGAATCTGAGCTCAAAGTCTAGTTTGGATAACTATGGAGACATCATCCAATCAGTAGTATTAGTCATAAATGGTAAGAGTCAGTCAAGTGTGTCCAACTGAGTCTAGCAGAACCATCTAGGCATAAATAAGGGAGTGGAGACTCCAAGGGGGGCACGTGAGGCTATCATAGGGTCCAGTGGCACTCCAAAACTAGCGAACTAGGAGCTACAAGTAGTTAGGATGAGCAATCAGTGGAACAACTACTCAATCCATGCACTAACTGAGTGATAAATCCCGGTAGGCAAGATAAGGCACCCTAACTGAGTGATAACTCAAGGTAGGTGAGTAAATCCACACTAACTGAGTATGGTAGGTGAGAAAGCCACACTTGCCATGTAGGACAATCAAGAGGGGCGCATCAGGTAGGTAGGAGGCCAAATGGGGGCTGTAGACAGGGTCTGGAGAGCTAGAAGCAAGCTTTAGGTGCTGGGGATACCACCATGATGATGACTGGATGCATGTAGTGGCATGCAAATGCATGCAGCATGCAAATTTTCATGTAGGCATGCAAAATATAAAAATGATGGTGTGAATATTCCAACACCCCCCCGCAAGCTATACTATGAGAAATAACTGAAAACAGAAAAATAGGGCCCTGATGACTAAGACCAAAGGTCACCTTGTACAATCAATCTAAATAAACTAAGTGAGGAAAGAGGGAAAACCCAGTGGAAAGAAGGCCCTCCCTCAAAATAGACTAAAGGATGTTAATGAAGCATATCATCTCTCACCCCTGAAGGATGCAAGTGACCTTCTTTTCAAAAGAAGGGTTGATTGATCTGAAGAGGATCAGTAATGTGAGAAGGATGAAACCTTCCATCCTGAAAATCCGATGTGGTTCTCCATTGATCGGCTGGATCAACAACAAGATCTTTAGTAGATGTGAGAGTAACAGTTGCCCATCTCGGAAGAGGAGGAAAATCAATTGAGAGATCATAAGGTTTATGTGGAACTGAATCTCCCATTTCCTCATCTTCATTAGCACTTGCTAGATCTTCATGTTCTTGTGGATCTAGATCTAGCATTTTCTTTTCATCATATTCACTTTCATACTCTGAATCTGATCTGCCATGTGATGAAGGTTTGATCCCTTGGAGCTCATCAACACTTCCAAGCTCTGAAACTAAAATTTCATGTGAAGAAGCATGTGAAGCTGATGTTTCATACTCCGAATCTGAACTATCATGTGATGAAGGTTTTGTCTCTTGAAACTCATCACTCTCAAACTCTTAATCTGAAACTCATGTGAAGAAGCAAGTGGAACTGGCTCATCATCACTTCCAAATTCTGAATCTGATGAAGTGTGAACATCATGAAACTGCTTCTGAAGGTGCATGTAGATATCTGATATCTCCCTTGATCCATCATAGGTGATATCATTTCCAAAAGAACTAGAATCTGATGATGATGGATCTTCAACAAGATCACTAGTGGATGTAGTAGTGATGGCACATTTGGCCATAGGAGTTGAACCAATAGGTGCTAGATCTTCACGTTCTTGTGGATCTGGAGCTAGCATTCACACTTCTTCAAGAGTCATCTTTTTCTCAATCTTCTTAGATCGATCCTTGCCTTTCAATCAACCTTTGCAGGTGCCATGAGAAATCTTTCTAATTGGAAGATCTTCAACCATATCTTGAGCTTGCAACTTTTGCAAATGCTTGTAGTTGAGATGAGATAGTCTACTCTCTTCATGAGTATGAGAGTGAAGAGAAGACTCCTTTGAGAAAGGTAAGAAGTGTGAAAAATCATAGAGTTTTGTCTCATGATTTGCAACACCTTTTGAAATGATTTCCCCTGAAACCATGTTTTGTACTTCGACTTCATTTGGAGAAAAGATCACTCTTTTGGGCTCTCCATTATGGGTCATTTGGTGCATTGAAAGTAAATTTGCTGCAAGAGAAGGAACATAAAGCACATTAGAAAAGTAACCAAAGTCAAGATTGATTCTTCCAATCCCCTAAGAGGAGACTTCTGAATCATTACCCAATCTGATGGAAGGGCCAACTGAGCTTTCGAAACTGGAGAAGATATTTTTGGATGAAGACATGTGTCTTGATGCTCCTGAATCTATGATGAAATAAGAATCTGTTGATGCACTTGCCATGAGGGCATGACATCTTTCTTTGTCTTCGGAACTAGAAGGTTCAGTATCAGGATCTTTCTTCTTTGTACATGCAGGCACAGGAAGATTGTTCTTCTCAAGTAACTGAGCCATCAAATCTATAGCTTTCCTCATACAATCACTCTCGGGATGGAAACCTATAAGACAATAGGTGAACTTGGATCTTTTCTTCTGAGAATGCTTGGTCTTCCTTGAGTTCGAAGCCCCATCTGACTGATATGGAGTATCTGTAGGCCTTGTATCATTCGATCTCTTATTAGAAATATTTTGCTTGTCTTTACCATTCGCCCATTTGGCCCCAGCAGCTGTAAGGGCCGAATCCAACTTGGGTTTGATCATTCCCATGGAGATTAACTTCTCTTCCTCTTGAGTAAGAGATTGGATGAAGTCATCAAGTGAGGGAAACTTCCATTTTGGAATGGACATCTTAGCTGTCTAGAAAGTAGAGACAAAAACTAAGAAGTTTGGCCCCAACATTGAGAGAATGGCAAGAATAATCTGCTTGTCTTCTTTCACTATCTCATATCTTTTCAATTGTGATATCAAGCTTTTCAACTTGGTGAGGAAGGCATTGATAGATTCGAAGTTGTCAGGACTCAAACATATGAGTTCATTCTCCAATTTGTGTCCTTTCATATCATCTTTCTGTCCAAAAAGGGATTTGAGCTTGTCACAAACCTCTTTAGGAGATGTAAGATCGATGACATGGAAGTGAAGATCATCATAAATTGAGAGAAGGAGGAGGGCAACTACTTCATCAAGCCTATCCAAGTACTTGGACTTTTCAACTGCACTGAGAGGTCCTACCATCATTCTGTTGAGTATTCGGGTGAAGCCCTTGGTTCTCATGAAGAGAGCCATATTGGATTTCCACTCAACATAGTTGGAAGATGTGAGCTTTAGATCCATATGAACAGAGAAGGTCGAATAGTTGAAGAAGAATTTGAACTGGTGAATAAACCTACAAAACAAGAGAAGTTTTTGCTGATGGAGAATGCTACACTTCCACTGAACACTACCTTTTGAACATTGAGCACATAGACTAAGTCCTTCACACCTGGCTAGACCTCACTAGATTTATCCAATGAATTCAAGTAATAGCACCAAGATTTGCTATGGAAACTCAAAGGCTTCTGGTGCTCAAGTGAAAGATAGCTGCTCAAAGAAATGCTGCAACTGCTGCAATTTGAATAGTTGCTGACTGCTCTAATACCATGTGATAATCTACAGGGGATCTAGCAACTGTAACAAAATCACAATCAAACTCTCAAGAATGTCGCAAAGAAGAAGAGAAGCATGCACTTAATAATCACTCATAAACAGAGAATAATAGACAATATCAGTATCATACAATGAATAATGAATGTAAAGAATGTGTTACAATAATCTATGATGAGGCATCATATAGGATTCGAATTAGCCAAGTAGGGCATTCGAATCTGAGTTCAAAGTCTAGCTTGGATAACTATGGAGACGCCATTTAGTCAGTAGTATCAGTCATAAATGGTAAGAGTGTAATACCCCAATTTTGACCTTTAGGAAATATTGGTTTCTAATGTAAATATTGTATACACACGTTGTATGTTTTCCTAGTGTGGAGCTCAAGGCCAAGGCCCCACTAGTTTATGCTCGGATTTTATTTAAATTAGACACGCTTGATATTTTGTTACCCACGTGCTATTAAGCCATGGGATATTGTAAATTGATGTAAATATTTAATATTGAAATAAAATACCAAAACTGGCTATGGAGGCAACGAATGAGAAGGGGCCACGTGTATCCACTAGGGAGTGGTGAGGGGGATATAGGACTAAACTCTAGGCTGCCATTTGTCATTATGAGAACCCATTGACTTCCCTAGGTGACATTTATGATTGTTGTAAGGGGTGGTTGAGATTTCATCCCATGGCTTCAATGGAGCATGGGCAGCCCTGAAATTCGTATGGGTAGGTATGGGCTCTGTTTGCTTGGGAAAGAAGTCACTCAACCTCATGGGAGGGGGCTTCATTCTCATCCCCATTCCATTGTGGAGGGAGCTAGCATCATTCTGCATCAAAAAACGAGTGCCAGCAGTGAGAGAACCAGAAATCGTGACCTTGAGAGAACCCAGATTTTGAAAGACCAAAAACGCCCAGATTTGGCATGGGACAGGGAAATCCAATGGGGGATCCATTAGCATAAACCTTGGGGTGAATTTGGGAGCATTAGCTACCCCGAAATCAATAGGAAAACCCAGTTTTTGTAGCTCAGAAAACCAGTGACAGATTTGAGTATTTGGTGAGCAGAATGGTGAGAAATCAAGTTGGGAATGACTATGCAGAGGTTGGGTGTGCTTGATAAACCCAGTGAAGGCTAGGATCTCAAGGATCAGCAGCTGGACCTTTCTATGCCCATCCTGAAGAGCACTGGAGGGAAGAGTTACCTGAGGGACTGTGTAACAGAGAAGGGGATCTTCCTTGTGTTGGATGTGGTAGGTAATGTGGGTGCCTAACTGTTGAGCTCACTTGAGATGCCTGTAGCTCTGTGGTTGAGCTCACTGGCTTAGCGTTACCCTCCTCTATCTTCTTGGATGCTTGACCGAAACCATGGCTGTGAGTGAACCCAGCTAGTTCCTCCTTAGTGGATACACAACCTAGCTCGGGGGTGATCTCTCAACTGAAGGAATATAGGCTGGATAGAGATCTACGGTTGGGAGGAACGTTGCCTTCACGTAGCCAGTCGTTGGACATCGACTTCTCAAGATAAGTGTTCTGTGTATTATAAATTATTTGCATTTTGTGTTCTGCAATATGTTAAATTGTCCATGTTTAATGAAATGAATTGATTATATTAATTTGGAATCCATGCATGGCATTGAAATGCGATTGAGTCTCTATATGCTGAATCATCCTCTGCTGTGATATATATATAAGTTAGGCATTACTGTTTGTGTGCTTACTAGTATGTTTATTCCGCTGTGTTTATATTGAGATGAATCTGCATATAGAAGTTTTTAAATTGTGATGAATTTATGAGTAAAAATATTTGGGGCTAAGTCTGCCCAAAGCCCGGTAGTTTGGTTAACGTTTCCTTCCTTGCACGGGAGTGATGGAAGGGGGCGTTACAAAGAGTCAGTCAAGTGTGTCCAACTGAGTCTAGTAGAACCATCTAGGCATCAATCAGGGAATGGAGACTCCAAGGGGGGCGCATGAGGCTGTTATAGGGTTAAGTGTCACTAAAAAACTAGCTAACTAGGAGCTACAAGTAGTTAGGATGAGCAATCAGTGGAACACCTGCTCAATCCATGCACTAACTGAGTGATAACTCCCGGTAGGTGAGATAAGGCGCCCTAACTGAGTGATAACTGAAGGTAGGTGAGTAAAGGCACACTAACTGAGTGTGGTAGGTGAGAAAGGCACACTTTCCATGCAGGACAGTCAAGAAGGGTGCATCAGGTAGGTAGGAGGCCAAATGGGGGCTGTAGACAGGGTCTGGAGAGCTAGAAGCAAGCTCTAGGTGCAGGGGAGACCACCATGATGATGACTGGATGCATGCAACATGCAAAATATAAAAATGATGGTGTGAATATTCCAACATGTTTGAGTCTCGACAATCTGCCTTTTAAATTGAACCAAAACACCAAAGGAAGTTTGTTAATGGTTCGATTTGTGAAAATTCTAGATGTAAGTAATTAAGAGCTCAAAGCTTTAAAATTTGTTGTGTTTTGTACCAATCCATGATTCAATGAATTTGCAGTCACTAGCATGAAATTTAATTTATTTAATGAAAATAATTAATGTATCTACCTCTATGTCGAAACTGTTTTCAATGCTGATACGAGCGACTACCCTCCTTATTGTCTCACCAAAAGGCATGAGAATGAGGAAGAAGACTTAAAATTATGGACTTCACCTTCAAAGAGTGCCTTACAATCACACGAATAAGGAGTGATAACAAGATCACAACAACCCAATGTGTCAAATCTCATTTGATAGTGTCAATTAAAGACTTATATGGTAAATTTAATATAAGACTTACTTATAGTTGTCTCTTACTATTTGCATCTTGACACATTTGATATTTTATGGTTGTCTCTATGCCTTGACCCAATTGATATTATAAGGTGAGGATGTGCATGCATAATAATCCTTATTTATGACTATGAGATGAGGATTTAAAGAGAAGATGACGTATTTAGAAAGGTAACTTTTATATGTATTTTGGTGGCAAGCACCAAAGACAAATGTGGTGAGAAACTACATATGTTTGGAAGGGCAGAGGGAGATTACATCATGATCATGCCACCCATCAAATTGAAGACTATTCCTGAGCCAAAAATTATTTTCTTTTTAATTTTATTAATAACCGTTGTGATGCTTTGGTCCAAATGTTTTTTCTAACTCATTGTTTCTCCACATCATATGCCTAGTGCCACCTCTCTATATCAATGCATAAATCGACCTCTGTACGGTTTGTGGTCCTAGCTGCATGCCATTATTTGTAGTTGCATGTCATTGAGTGTTGTTTAGTGTTGCCGTGAGTCTGTGACATTCATGCAAGAAATGAAGTCTTGTAGTTGGCTCATCAAACCAGCCATTTGAATTTCATTTTGACCAAAAGCGAGTGGAATTTGGTTGCTAGGTTCACATAGGTAGTAGTCTCGATCGCGCCCTCCTCCCTGACCTTGTTGCGTTCCATGCCCTGCATCCAGCAATCCTCCTCCTACGCTCTCGTTCAATCTCAAACTGCACCGACCACTAGTTCACCGCCGCATCTCCTCGTTCAAGCTCAAACTGTAAGCTCCACCAATCAACTGCCACATCTCACAATAGTTTCAGATTTCCGCATCTTCAGGTGAACTAGTGGTCAGGTAAATCATTCATTCTTTGTAATGTTTCAATTAACTACTAAGCAAACCCTACTGCTATGTGTGCACTAAACATAGTGAGCGGTTCTCTAATATTTTTCTTTACAAATCCTTTTGAATTCCAAGTCCTTTAATAATTTTTTCAAATTTGAAATCACATGTGAATGCAAGCGAGTTTGAACAATTTTTAATATGTAAGCATATTATTTATTATTATTATTGTTATACAGATTAGAGTTTTACTTTTGTAAAATGTATTGGAACTTGTATTTACCATTAAAAAAGAAATTGTGACATTTAATATTAATATTAATAATATTATTCTTAATATTATTATTTTTAATATTATTATTATTAATATTATTAAATATTAACATTTTAATATTATTAAATGTAATAAAAGTATTATTAATATTATTTATACTAATAGCATTAACATTTTAATAATAATATTAACATTAATAATAATGTCAATATTATTAATATTATTATTCAATAATATTAATATTAACAAAAAAAATTATTAATAATATCAACTTTAATAAAAAAATAGCATTAATTAAAAAGATTAACATTAATAATAATAATAAATAATAATAAAAATCATTAACATTATAAAAACATTAATAAAAATTAATATTAAATAATAATAAAAAACATTAACATTATAAAAAACATGGATACAAATTAATAATATTAACATTTGTAAAAACATCAATAATAATATTATTCATATCAATTATAAAATCATTGATAAAAATTATTATTCATATCAATAACATTAATAATAATAATAACATTACTAAAAAATCATTAACATAATAAAAAAACATTAATAAAAAGCATTAAGAATAATATTAACGAAAAATAAGAGAGGCTTTGGAGATCGAAAGATTCGATAACAACGTCAGTTGAGATGATGGTCTCAAATTGAAATAAGCTTGGAAACCTGTCGTGCATCACATAAAAACCAATCAGCCTCCTTAAAGAGCTTTTCAACACAATCCTTAAAGCAAACCTTACATGTTGAGATGCTCATTGTTTCATATTAATACCCTTAAGATAAGTGAGGAGATCCGTCAGCTTTTAAGTTCTCCTGAGGATTGACCTGCATTAAGGTTCGAAACGTCCACTGCACCTGCTTGAAGAATGAATTATCAAATAATATTAACATTAATAAAAAAACATTTTTCATATTAACCTTGATATTACCAATAATACTAACAATAACATTAATTGTAGAAACATGAAAATTTACATTTATGTTAGGAAAAATTAATGTTAAATTTAACATTAATACTCACATTGATGCTAATATTAATTATGATTATTAATTAATTCATTAATTAATATTGCCATTCACACTATTTGAGTCATCAGTATGGTAAGAAATAATTATACTAATTAATATGGTCAACAATATTGCTAGAGTCCACAACATTCAACCAAAGTCTCCTATAGTCTAACATTACAAGTAATCCATGATCAAATATCACAAACTTCAATTAACCATTTTCAAACTGTTAAAATTTATGCCTTCTCAAGATTAGTTAATAATAAATTATTAGAAAACTATTACTCTAAAAAAATATATAAATTGAATAATGCACGTTGTTGGGCCCTCGCATGAAGTTGAGGGACCCTTTAGATGCAATTGGGTAAATGCGAAACGCGCGAGAATTGTGTAAATTCACAACGCTCGCACGTTATGTAAAAATAGGAATGGCAGGCTCCGAACCTGCCATGTCATTTAACATGTAGGATATGATTACAAAATGCTCGAGCGTTATGGTGATCACCATAACGCTCTAGCGTTTTGGTTAATATAACAAAACAAAAAAACAGTGCTGTGGACCACAGCACTGTTTTACCCAAACACGAATGCTTGAGCGATTTCTCCTTCCCAAAACGCATTGGAGAAGCTCAACCGAGGAGATTTGGAGGCTCAACAATCCCAAATTCATCTTGCAAGGAAGATTGAAAAGGTAAGCATCTAAATCGTTGCCTCATCTCGTCATTAAGTTTATAAATTTTTATGTTGCCCTAATCTAAAAATATTTGTAAATGAAATGCCAAAACTTAAAATTTTAAAATTTTAATGAATTTTATATCCACCCTGTTAGACACAATGAGTCACTGATCACATCAATCATCATTGTCACCTAAAAATATTTGTAAATGAAATGCCAAAACTTAAAATTTTAATGAATTTTACATCCACCCTATTAGACACAATGGGTCACTGATCACATCAATTATCATTGTCACCCAACATACCTGTCTATAACATCATTTTGATTATCATTAATTGTCATAACCCAAGCAAGCATTATGTCCCTGTTTCATGCTGCCCTAGATCAACATTTTGTTCATCGTATGTAGCCCCAATAATCATGAATTCATTCTATCCATACATATCATCAGCATCTTAGTTTGTACACCAGCAGCACATCAGCATACTATAGCCCCACTTCATCCAAAGATAAAGGTTAAACTCTAATTTCTACTATTGATCCATAAACACCTCATAAATTATAAATATATACATGTATATATTTATTAGACTTTCTTTTTCCCACCTAAACGTGGTCTTCATACCCACATCATCACCATTTTCTTTTGCTTCCAGCATGCCCGCACTAGCTTGTAACTCATGCCCGCAAGGGCCATATTTATGCCTTTGAACATGCCTGCAGCTAGACCTTCTTCAATTTCCCACCTGGGGGTATTTGCCATGCCTCCAGGATGCCCGCAGCTTCCAAAAACATGCCCGCATATGAATCTTCAAGATGCCCGCATGTCACCTTGTCCACATGCTTGCATGTCTATCAGCTTCATTTCTGGATTCCCGTAGATGCCATAAGGGATGCCCACAATCTCCTTGCCAAGTGTCAACTTCAAGCTTCTTTGTTCACTTCATGCTTCTTTGTTCATGTAACTTGTTATCTCCAAGTCATCCTTGTCTAGGGTATTAGGACCAACTTCAAATGACCACAGTATGGGTCATTTGGCTTATTAGGTGTGCCAATTCCCATCACCTTGTCTTTTGTCTTGTCTTTTCCAAGTCCTTGTCAAGTCACCTTGTTTGCTTGTCGTCATGCCATTTACACCTTTGTCATTAATGTTGTCATCAATGACAATCCTATTCACAAGATAATTCTATCAGCTACAACTCACTGGGATGCACCAACACCCCAACAACCATAGATTTACAAATGATATTTCAGACTCTTCTTAAGTCTGTAGATTACATACATCATCAACCAGAAGCCCTTGTTTGTTTCCAAAGCACTTCATCATTCTCATCAAGCACTCATTATTCAATATAACTTCATTTTGTCCATCAACAAATATCACCAATTAGATCACATCTTCATTATGTCATCATTATTCATGTCATATCAATCTGGTGCCATATCTCCATTCATACACTTTACACTGTCCATATGCACATCACAACATTATGCCCATATCATTAGTCATCTCTTCATCATTCTACCAGCATGTCTTCATTCTGTCCATCAATAGGCTGCCTCAGTTTAACCAATAAAAATACATATCTTTGCCACATCATCATGGTCTTTATGCCCGCACGCTCTCCACCCTTATGCCCTCAATGACCCATAATGTATGCCTGCAATGGTCATATGAAATGATATTTATGTTTGTAATGTATGCCTAAGATGATATTTATGTTTGTAATGTATTCGTTCTTGCACAAAGTTTGTACATTTTTCATTTTTGAGAGATGTCATTATAGCAAATGTATATGTTTCTAATGTTTTTTTTTTTTTTTTTGCAGTGATGACCATGGATGCCCACGCTAACATCCAAAGAGAAATTCAGAGGCTCAGAGAAATTTGAGCCTCAATTACTATTGTTGATGACAGGTATGTTATGCTTGCATCCAATTTGGATGCAATGATAGAGACCTTTAGTAGGTCTAATGGTGCTTTGCAAGATATTGCAACATTTAGAGAAAGAAAGAGGCAACAATATGCAGATGGACTTAGCTACAACGAAGTCAGGAAGTTGAAAATCTCAAAAGAACAAATCTTTTCCCTGTTTAGAAATCCACGGGATGGTGAAGTCCCTAATGCAAACAAAAGGTACATTTCTATCGAGTGGTGTACATATCAACCATTCATAGATAAATGGATGGACCGATGGTACATGGTGTTTGATGCACCACCACACAACAACAGGGAAATGCCTTTGTATTTTCTGAGAAAGATGTACGTAGAGTTTGTTCTGGGGAAGCATGTTAACTATTTTGATATCTTGGAGTACTAGGGTGTTGGGATGGGGATGCCTCAGCAACGTCCCAATGCGAGGCACATAGATCCCAATCTCCCAGTAACTCCACCTTGTAGGAGGCTACCCAAGCCAGCTGTGCTGCCTGCACATCAGTTGGTGCCAGAGACACAAGATTCCTTCCTACTGCTGGCACAGGCGGTTGTTCGCCATACCACATATCTTCATGGTATGCACCAAGTAGGCCCATCAGAGCCACCATCTATGGGTGGAGTAGAGCCAGCACCTGTCGGTGGGGTAGATCCACCACCTCCCGGTGGGGTAGAGCCACCACCTTCGAGTGGCCGAGGAACATCTAGTAGTGGCACTGTACCTACACAGCATGAGCACAGCCATCGACCCCACCCATGCATAGTATGCGGCCATCCTTACTTTGGTCCTGTCCGAACAGATGATACCTTTACTGGGTATTTCACACAGGTAAGTAAGTGGTTAACAATTTAGTATCATTTTTAAATTGTATTTCCTTACTATACACATATATATAGATTGCTAATATTTTTAATGGTTTTAAAACTTGTAGTTACTACAAGAAGGGCACGAGGTTGAAGACCTTTGCACTGATGATGCAGAGCATAGTCCAGAGGCTCATGCACCAGCACCGCATGATGATGATGATGATTATGTTTCCATACTTTCGGTGACAACAACTCACAATGAGGTAACTATTTCAACATGACATTATTTTAATACATGAGTAGATCCAGTTAACAATTTAGTGTCATTTGTAAATTATTTTTCCTTACTATACATATATATAGATTGCTAATATTTTTAATGATTTTAAAACTTGTAGTTGCCACAAGAAGGGCATGAGAGCCAAGAGGCTCATGCAATAGAACCTTCTGAGTTACAAGATGTTGTCATACCTTCAGCGACAACATCTCATGCTGAGGTAACTATTTCAACATGGAATTATTTCAACACATGTTATTTTTTATCACATGTTACTTAATCAATGCTACACGATCTAATATTTACAATTTTCTAAATTGTAGGTTGTAGATCCCCATTAGATGGAAATGATTTCATCTAGTGAGCTCCCCCCTGGTGGGAATACAATCGATAATGTGCCCGCGGAGACACAATGGATGACAGACCATTTCTTAGAATTTATTGATGTATACAATACATCGGTATGTATTTCATCATTTTCAGTTTGTTAATACATGCTATTCCATTGACCAATGCATTTCTAACTACATCAGTATTGGTGATTGTAGCCACCAACAGATATACATTTGAGACTGTCAGCAGTTCGATCTCCTCGTAGTCCCAACGTGCAAAAGGGACAAGTGTACAAGAGAGGCTCCACTCCTGGAAAGAATGTGGATGTCCTCTATAGCAGACACATGAGAGATCCATCTACCCCTAACCTTAAAAAGGTCATTGATGCTGCAATCAGTGCCGCATCTACAATAGCCACGAGTCATACAGAGGTAACTATTTGGACAATCACAATGCATAGTATTTAACCATGTTACTATATTTTTTATTCATGCATGTCTAACTATTTCTCCACTTGGTGATTGTATCCATTAGCGGCAGAAGTGCTCGACCCCTCTACTCAATCCATGGTTCTGACCGGGTCTCCTCTTGCGGTGAGATGTTCATTAATAACCAAGTTTTTTTATTCAATTTACCCAAACACGTTGATCAATGTTGAATTGTTGAATTAATTGAGATATGATCTTTTATTTGCAGAGCACAACTATAGAGATGCCTTCCATGAGCACACCACTCACATCTATACCCCATGAGGACTTGCTGAGTGTTTGTCATAAATAATTTGGCCATAAGTTAATTTTTTAAGTTTGTTGATGGTAGGGTATTAGTGAAGTTATTTGATAAAAATAATGTTTTTTTTTGCAGATCTCTGAGATGCCGAGCAATCCCAGGGAGATGGTTGATAGAGGAAAGTCAGGGAAAAACAAGAGAAAGATTGATTTTTGATGTTGCATAGTCTTGGATAGATGTATTTTGACATACATGTACACATTGTTGTACTTAGGGATACATGTACATTGACAGGCCATTTGAGGGCTGGCTACTTTCCCATATTTTGTATTACAAACATTCGACTATCAATATATTCCATATTTTCTTTTGAGTTTCGACTTGTGCTTGTGATGATTCATCTCTTCCACAAATTGATAAATTATGCTATTGAAATTTATAAAATTACATTTCCAGCAATATTTATTCTCTTACATTTATTGCATTGATCAAGTAACATCTCACCATTGTGTTATGAAAACATTATCTTAATGGAAAAAAATAATAATATCTTTCAACAGTTCAATGAACTTAGCACATGCATGCTAATTTGATATCTAATTTAAAATTGTGTTTTTTGTCAACTCCAAGGGTTCATACCCATTGATCATGATTATGGTTGCAAGGAAAATATGTTGCAAGGAAAATATGTTGCAAGGAAAAAACCTCTATCATAATAGTAACATGCTACGCATACCATCAATGTAATCCTATGACATTTTCAAACAATAAGAGGAAGTATAATAGATGCTACACATTTCATCAATGCTACTATATTTCATCAAACTATACGTACATGAGCATCTATGCAATTCGATTGAATGGCAAGGAATGCATAACTAAAGTGTAATAAAATTCATTGGGCCTTCATGTACATATGGTCAAATATATGTAACAAATATACCCTAGTTTGTTAAAATATGCTAACCAATAGCTGGTCATGAATTCACTCTGATAATATCGTTGAATATATAAACCCTATCCTTACTAAACCCTAGTATGTAAGACCCTAGTTTGTGCTTTACCTCTTTCATATGTCCATTTTCCATTTGTCATAATGCAAAAGTAAAAATCTAGAATCCATGGAAATTGAAATACCTAACTAGTTTAATGATATTCGTTTTATTTTTTTATTAATGAACGAAAATAAGATGTTCATGGTACTATGTTTGTTTTGATAAATTGCACAAGTTTCGTAATCATCATCATCACCCTCATCCTCATCCTCATCCTCATCCTCATCCTCATCATCCTCACCCTCACCATCATCTTCATCACCATCATCATCATCATCTTCATCATGATCATCATCTTCATCACCACCACCACCACCACCATCATCATCATCATCATCATCATCTTCAACACCACCACCACCACCATCATCATCATCATCATCATCCTCATCATCCTCACCCTCATCCTCATCCTCATCATCATCATGGTAAACCATTATCTTCATCATCATCATCATCATCGTCAACATATTCATCATCACGATCATCATGCTCATCACCCTCATGACCAACATCTTCATCATCATCACCACCGCCATCATGATCATCATCCTCATCATCCTCACCCTCATCCACATCCTCACCATCATCATGATCATCATCCTCATCACCTTTATCCTCATCTCCATCCTCATCCTCCTCACCCTCATCATCATCACCACCGCCATCATCATCATCTTCATCATGATCATCATCTTAATCACCACCACCACCATCATCATCATATTCATCATCATCATCATCATCAACATCAACATCTTCATGGTCCTATGTTTGTTTTGATAAATTGCACAAGTTTCGTAATCATCATCATCACCCTCATCCTCATCCTCATCATCCTCACCCTCATCATCATCATCCTCACCCTACCCATGTTGTCACCATCACCATCCCATTTTTCACCATAAGAAGGGAAACGCTAGCCACAAGTGCCCGGCAAACGATTTTGCAAAGTTGACCCTCGTGTGCAAAAATTACACACTCCCTCACTGAGCAAAACCCTAGTTTGAAGAATGCACCTACAATATGACACGTGGGCCATGGGACCAGCGGAGAGGGGCACTCCTAGCACTATCCCGACGTCTTGAATCCAACGGAGTTGACAGTTCATCGATCGGAGCGACGGTCTTCATTCTATGGCTCGTTGCGCTCGACATCCAAAAGGCCTTCAGGGACACCTGTCGGATGCTTTCCGGGGGCATATAAGTCCAACCGTGTAGCAAAACCTGGTTGCGGGGGGAGTCTTGCAAGTGTGTCTAGGGAGGTTCCAGTTGGGAACGCTAGCCACAAGTGCCTGGCAGACGATTTTGCAAAGTTGACCCCCATGGGCAAAAATTGCACAGTCCCTCACTAAGCAAAACCCTAGTTTGCAGAATGCACCTACAAGATGACACGTGGGCCATGGGACCAGTGGAGAAGGGAACCCCTAGCACTGTCTCGATGTCCCGAATCCAACAGAGTCGACGGTTCGTCGATCAGAGCGACGATCTTCATTCTATGGCTCGTTCCGTTCGGCATCCAGAAGGCCTTCAGGGACACCTATCAGATGCTTGCTAGGGGCATAGAAGTCCAACCGTGCAGCAAAACCTGGTTGCGGGGAGTCCTGCAAGTGTGTCTAGGGAGGTTCCGGCTGGGAATGCTAGCCACAAGTGCCCGACAGATGATTTTGCAAAGTTGACCCCCGTGGGAAAAAATTGCACAGTCCCTCACTAAGCAAAACCCTAGTTTGCAGAATGCACCTACAAGATGACACATGGTCCATGGGACTGGCGGAGAGGGGCACCCCCAGCACTGTCCCGATGTCTTGAATCCAACGGAGTCAACGATTCGTCGATCGGAGCGACGGTCTTCATTCTATGGCTCGTTCCGTCTGACATCCAAAAGGACTTCAGGGACACCTGCCAGATGCCTGCCGAGGGCATAGAAGTCCAACCGTGCAGCAAAACCTAGTTCTGGGGAGTCCTGCAAGTGTGCCTAGGACGGTTCCAGCTAGGAATGCTAGCCACAAGTGCCCGGTGGACGATTTTGCAAAGTTGACCCCCGTGGGAAAAACTTGCATAGTCCCTCACTGAGCAAAACCCTAGTTTGCAGAATGCATCTACAAGATCACATGTGGGCCATGGGACCAACAGAGGGGGGCACCCCTAGCACTGTCCCGACGTCCTGAATCCAATGGAGTCAACGGTTCGTCGATCCAAGCCATGGTCATCATTCTATGGCTTGTTTTATACCCCCACGTCCTGAGAAGGTTGATGCTGTAAAGCAACAACTCTCTAGTATTCATCCTGAAGCTCTTTTGCTTATGTCTAAGATAAAGAAGCTCTCAGTTCATGAGATGGAACATATCGATCTTAACAGGATTTATACAATCTTTGTTTTAAGAGAAACTGACCTTAGAACTTCTCTTAGCAATGATAATGAATCCTTCATTTTGCATTTGTTAGCAGAAGAAGATCAATTTTCGACAAAACAATGTAGTTATTACATGTGGAGGCAGCGGTTTCATGTGGAAAACGAGTGTAGGGTTGAGCAAAGGAAAGATGTTGGGAAATGGGCTATTACATTAGCTTTTCCGATGGGCGAGCGGCTTACAGAAGGAAATATGGCGGCTGTAGGTATCTATGCTTTTCTTCCGACGAAAATTGTAACAGGATTTCCATTTATAATACAGGCATATTTTTTACTGGTTTCGTCAAGAGAAAGTATCATTTTCAATAACAAGTGGAACCAGGGAATCCTTTGTTGTGTTCCATTAGCCTTTTGTTCAGCATTTCGTGCTCTGATAAGTGGTAATTCACCTCTATCATCGAAAACTTGGGTCTATAGGTACCTTCCCTTTCATATTCCTCGTTATCCATAGCTAACACAAGTTAGAGATTCCATTCAGACCCAATTGAGAGCTGAGGAAGTGGCTTTATGTGACGCCAGCTTTGGGAATAGACGTTTATGTAAACCAACATAAGCTTGGACAATACTCTCTGCTTTCAAATGCATTCTGGAGAAAGCAAGAGGACAAGTTCATCAAAGCGACTTCATTCCCCTATATTCTCGTAATGCACACATAGTCCATCCTTATCTTGATAAACAAGAGTTTTATAATAGCTTGAATTTTTTGGGCGTGGTTATCTCCCTGTATTCGGTTGTTTGATTGGTTGACAAGCTTGCCTGAAAATCTGTATGTTGAACTTCTTTGTTTTATTGCTGAAAATTGGAAGGGATTTTCAAGTCACCTGCAATAGCGTCGCTTACCACTATAGAAACTATATTATCTAAAGTTTGATCTTAGTTGTAGCGAATTGACTATTTGAATTAGTTGTTGTCTATGGCTATGTTATTTAGATAATACGTGTCCATTGAAACGAGTCATCAAGCCATTTCGAAGACTGTTCCTATTAATTTGTTTGCTTTATCATTTTGTTTGTGTAAAATATCTGGTAAACATAAAAATAGGGAAGGCGGGAGGAGAAAACGCAGAACGTGGGAGGATAAAATCATTTTGCTAATATTTTTGCATAGACATAACACTAGTGCGTTGCTTATAACATTGAGCGCCAAAACACTAAAATTTGAATTTAAATAAAATGCGCACGCATTATTTGAATTTAAACATAACGTGTGCGCGTTCTTGAGCGCCTACTCACCCACTCCTCTCGCGCCAACGTGTCAGCTACTGTCCTATGTGGATGGTTCGGACTTGCCAAACCTGTGCTAGGGAATTTTTAGACCATAGCTAATTTGACATTTTCATCATTTTTCTGAGTATGCCTATTTTGCACCGCTCTCTATAGCATGACATACTTGACCATTATTGACGAAATTTTAGGCAAATATATAATTTTTTATGCAGATTCAAAATATGTAATTTTTTAAAAAAAATATTGAGATTTTCTATTTATTTCTTAATTTTCTTGTGTCATCACTCAGTTGGTCAAAAAACATACTGTTGGTGTTTATTCCGTAACTTTTTCATTTCACAACCATTTTTAAAAAAACTTGTATGCTGCACGAGAGGACATCGACCTCTACATCCTGTAAAAAATCCAAGTCAAATAACTACATTAAGACCTTCAAAGGCTGCGCCCACATTTGACGTACCGTTCTCGAGGTTTGATCACTTACATAATTAAAAAAAAATTAAACATTTAGTTTTAGAAAAATAACGCTGCACTAGTGCTACGGGTTCTATACATGTATACCAGATTTTGTAGCCTAAAACTGTCATTTAGGCTGTGAAAGGCTGCACCCACAAAAACATATACCTTATCATTTGCCAAAAAAATAAAAAGTGACTGTTAGGAAAAATGAAATTTGACATAGTTATGTAAATTTTCATTACTTAAAACTTATATAATCGGAAACGTGACTCAATTTCCTACGTTTCATATTTTTTACTCGATGCAAGATATCTTGTGTAAGTATCTCAAAAAAACCAAGTAAGTTGATGGATGCCTGATTTTTCAGTTTTTGATTGCATTTAACGTGCCAAAAGTGACCGTCATTAGCTTGCACATGCCCTGTTCATACAAGTTAAGCTTCCGATTCCGTTTAGTGACGAGGAAGTGTTTAATTAATTTTATTTTTGAAAACCAAAAGTTACTGCTCCACACAGTTAAATTAAAATTTAAAGAAGACTACGACCATTCATTCTAGGACATCTAAAAAATATAATTAATAAATATAAACACCATTAAAATCTTTAAAGCTTTTAATTATAAACATAACTTTATCCATTCAAACTATTTATAACATTTGTTGTTGTGGCTAACTTTGATATTTATTTTCACTTTATTGTTTTGCATTGTATTTCTATATATTTTTGGGTAGGATTTATGTAAAGTCAACGATTCTCATTAAAGTCAATTATTGTTAACTAAACTGTGGATTGAAGTCAACCTTATATTGAAGCCAACCTTGGATTGAAGTTAACCTTGCTTTTAAAAGACAACTATGAATTGAAGTCAACGTCAGGTTGAAGTCGACTATGGATTGAAGTAAACCATGGATTGAAGGCCATGTTGGGTTGAAGTCAACCACTTCTAAAAATGTGGTTTTCGATTGAAGTCAACCATTGTCATGTCCCTTTAACAGTGATTATTGGATCAAGTTCCTCACCCAACCAATCCCTTGGGTTGAGGAGACAACTTCATTTACTTGGGGTTAATTTTGAAATTCGGGCATTTAATTAATTAGGGAGTGTGAATTATTTTTTCCTAAAGTTTATTATGCACTTGAGAATAATTATTTTTCATCTATTTAATAATTTTATCTTAAATAAAAAAAGATAATACTCCACAAGTGCACCTTAGTGGATAAAGTTGACTTGAGAGATGACTTATAGAAGAAGTTAGGAGGAAAATATCCAAATCTAGCAAATCGGGAAAAATGAAAGAAAGATTATGCAGATCAGAAAAGCATAAAAAACTCAGGAAAAACAACATAAAGCAGAAAGCGGCACAAAAGTAGAAAGCATGATAAAATCATAAAAGCAGGAAATATCAGAAAAGCAGGATAAGACAGAAAAACCATAAAAAACAATAAAAAACTAAAGCATAAAAGTAAAAGCAGAAAGCAAAGTAGAAAAGGAAAAATGAGGAAAGCAAAGCATAAAAAGAAAAAGGAGGAAAGCAAGCTTTCCTTATCCACTCATGAGGGCACATTAGCTTAGATGACTTGCTCCTCACGTCATCCTCCATCTATAAAAGAAGGAGGGCATACCACATTCACATCTTTTGTCACTTTGATTATTGGAGTGAGTGCAATTGTGCCTCAGGGACTTGGGAGATGTGCCCTTAGTCCAAGTTAGGAGATGTGCCCCTATTTCCTGTGAGAGGATGATGGCATCCAACTATTGTCAATGATTTTATTACAGGTCCTGTAGATAATTCAAGTCTAGTTTGAAGCTCATAGAAAGTGTCATGAATCCTATGGTTCAAATTCTTTAGTTTGCTAGTGATTTCTAGTGCTAGTCTATTGTATTGTAGAGGATTGAATCCTTGGACTTTTATGAGAAGCATCTTGGTTCCCATATGATTTAATTTATGTTATATTGATCCTATTTTATCATTCATAAACTTTTGTAATGCAGAAATCTGAATTATTCTGAGTTTTTCCACACCCCTGCAAGATTTGCATTGATTTGAGCTAGTTTCCATATTGTCTTTGATACATGATTAAGTATTGATCCAAATGAGATGATTTATGTTTCTAATGTTATTTAAGATGTTAAATGACTCAATCCATTCCTGAGATTAGAAATTCGTGAGCCCTCATGACTGTTTGGGAGATCATGAAATTGTCTAGTTGTGCAATCCTAGAAGGCCATTTTGCTTGTATCTTTGTGAGTACTTCTCAGAACCTTCTCAAACTTTATAGAGAAAACCATGACTATCTATTGACTGATATTTGATGTTAATTATCCTCCCCGAGTCAGAATCCTTCACTCATAGCTTCCAGTCAATGTATAGTTGAAGTACTAGTTTGCATATGTTGCAGTGCCTAGAAGCATTGGAGTAGATTTTAGCCTGGATGAATTTGAAACATCAATGGTCCTAGTGCTTTGTGCAAAGTTATTATCAGCTAACATAATTGTCCTCCTATCTAGAGAACTTTATTTTTCCTACCTTCGGTCAAACTAGCTGCTCGAATCCATTGTTTTTAATTGAGTCTTCCAAGGGAGTGAGTTTTTGTATCACCTATCCTGGTTGGTACATTACAACCATGGTTCAAAGTCAACATTGAATTAACGTTAACCATGGATTGAAGTCATTAATCTTAATATTATTAATGGATTGCACTCAATCTTAGATGAAGTCAAACTTGGATTGAAGTCAACCATGGATTGAAGTCAACCCTGGTCTAAAGGGAACCGTAGATTGAAGTCAACCATGGATTGAATTAAATATTATATTAAAGGTGATTCAAGTCAACTTTTTAGTCAACCTTATATTGAAGTCACCCTTGGATTGAAGTAAATCTTATATTAAAGTCAACCTTGGATAGAATTCAACCTTGGATTGAAGCCACCCATGAATTGAAGTAAACCATGGAATGAAGTCAACCTTTGAGTGAATTAAACCTTGCTTAAAATTCAACTATGGATTGAAGTCAACCTTATAATAAAGTCATCTATGGAGTGGCAACAATCATGGATTGAACTCAACTTAGGCTTGAACTTAGCCATGGATATCAACCATGGCACACATTTAATGCATTAAACATTAAACCATAGGATTGAATTCAACATTGGATTAAAGTCAACTATGGATTTGAAGTGAATTATGGATAGAATTCAACCTTTCTTAAAAATCAACTACGGATTGAAGTCAAATTTATTACGCCCATAGGCTTATTATTTCAACTTTGGGGGTGGAGGTGAAGTTGATGAATTTTTATTTTTCAAAAATTGAGTGACTAGATTTTATTGATCATGAAATATTCTTCGTCATACACATAAATCAAGGGTTTAAATTTAACAAATTAAATCATATGCAGCTTTTTTTCAGTTACATGTAATATTTATTATCAAGAATTCAAAAAATTAAGCTCCACTCTCCTCTTCTAACGCTCCACTGCCTCTACTATCTACGCTCCACTATGAGCCAAAGGTTTTCTGATGGGAGATTGTAACGATTGAGTATCTGTTTCACATCTCTGCTGCCACGTTTTCCAACCATTCCCATTCTGCATACTTCTTTAAAATATGGAAGCAATGGCTAGTATGGAGGCAATGGTCGATGGAAAAATCTGTAATTTAACCTCCGCTGGCAACTTCACTCTCTTGGTTGAGCGATGGATTAACTGGTAAGCTAAATATCCTTAAGATTGCTTACATTTACTATTTAATCTTGTGTTGATAAATGGAGGGAATTCCATTTTGGACTTTATCCTGAATGTCCACTCTAAGTTTCGTTGCAGTATACTAATACCTGTGTAAAATTGGTGGGCGATCTCCTGGAGGGGCGCAACACACCAACCAGTCTTTTATAACTGTGCTTTACTGTGGATTCATTGGAAGGATTAACCTCTCATATATATATTTTTTTGTGCATATTAATGGTTAAACATGGCTAGCAGTGAGGGGTGCAACCCACCAGACATTCTTTTTAATTGTGCATTTGAATGTTGCGATTGAAGCGAGGGGCACAACCCACCAGCCATTCTTTTTAACTGTGCATTCGAATGTTGCGATGGCAGCGAGGGGCACAACCCACCAGCCATTATTTTTAACTATGCATTCGAATGTGGATCCCCAGAAGCAGCGAGGGGCACAACCCACCAACCATTCTTTTTAATACGACCATGGTTGATAATATGTCTTATTATTAATAATTGCGGTTTTGATATTTCCTAGGTTGAGATTTTTGTAAATGTTTGCATGTATGCACTTGTAGTGACATGTGATGAAGCCTGTGTTAAATGGAAATAAAAAAATTAAAAGCAAATAACAACAGAAACTCAAGCAGCTTGTTCCTTTTTAAAATTGCGTGGATCCCTCTTCAGAAGCAACGTGTTCCTTTTTAAAATTGCGTGGATGCCTCTTCATCCATTGCAATACGTGGATTGCTAATGGACTGGAATGCAATACATGGATCGCTACTACCCTGGAATGGATATCATGGAATAACCTTGAAATTATTCAATTAATTTTAACCAACTTTTTTTCCAGACGGGGGGTTGGTATAATTATGAAATTATTCAATTAATTAACCAACTGTTTTGCCACACCGCGGTTTGGTATAATTAAATCCAACTCTTACCACGCGGGGTTCACATCTCAGGTTTACTTTTTTTTACTTGAATAGTTGGTGGGTTAATTGATTTGTTTAACAAGTTACCGGTTTAATGGTGTATTCAATCCAGTGTCGATGGTTTTAATGGTGTATTCAATTCACTGTTAAGGGTTTAATGGTGCATTCAATCTGTTTTTTGATGTATTCAATCCGTTGTCGTCAGTATGTTTCATCTCTTGGCTGGATTTATTAGTTTCAGTCTCAATCTGTAGATTCAACAATTGAATGTAATTTCGTGGCTCCTAGATAATACTGTCAGCTTGAGTAGGATTCAGATATATAAGGTACCCAATGGATGCATGGGATGGCCAGTAGTGAGAGAAACATTGGATTTCCTCAAACCACTCCATTTAAACAAAAGAGGAAAAATTTTGGATGATAGTTGCTAAAGTTAATAATTCATCCAAACACTGACACTTCAAAGAATTCTCATTATTCTTATTATTGTGAGGAGTTACATTTATGCTGAGAAGTTTACCAGATTAAAAATTATGAATTTCATTGCTAGAAAGTTACATTATCTGAAATTTCATTGTTGCTTGGACCACATATCTACTGCTATTGCGAGCTTGAACACTCCCAGCAGGCCTTACAACAATCAAAGGTGAGATACCGATTTTAAAAAACAGCAAGACCAAGAATAAGATAAATAACTGTAGATCAGTCTTTGAATAATTGTTTTATTGATAGGCCAATTATCTTCTGTTGATAGACCAATGATATTCTTTTCCAAATCTTATGGTGAAAAATATGTACCTGAAACTTGACGGGTTTCCTCAATATTTAATGTGATTTGGGTGGCGCAATATCTCTTTTCGCCCCTTTGGAACAAGCAGCGCTAACAATGATTCCTTTCATTATATTTGTTCATTTTGACCTCCATCCTATTCAAAATGCATAATTTAATTACTTAAATTCAATAAAAGATAATGAAATGTTATTATATTTTGATAATAATAATTTCTTTTGATAAATGAAATGCTTTTACAACCATGTCAAAGAAATATAATTTGTAAAATCTTGCAAAATATAATTGAAGCATTTTCCACGTGGACAAATACGTATTCAACAAGCCCTAATAACGTCCGAGCATAAATTTTGAAAACCGTTTGATACTTAGACCAATTTTTTGGTCTTCAATCCGTCTTTCTTTTCTTTCGGAACTGATCCCCCTTCCCACATAATTATAGCAATCTCTCCTTTGAGCGACAAAACTTTCGGTGTTTTTATGGGATTTGATTGCATGATTTCGACAAATATAATTTGTAAAATCTTGCAAAATATAATTGAATCATTTTCCACATGGACAAATATGTATTCAGCAAGCCCTAATAACGTCTGAGCATAAATTATTTAAACCAGTATCAGAGCATTAATTGAGGGTGGAAACCATTCGAAATGAAATGAATTTATATTCAAATTGTGCATATTCATTTCATAGAATTTGGGTAGTTAAAATAGTTTGCTTGCATCTAGAGTAGAGAGATCTTATCGTATTGTGGTCACAGCAAAACGTTAAATAAAATTATTTAATTTTAATGCCCCTGTACTTGATTGGTAAACGATAATGAAATTAATCAAAACATTAATATTAAAGTCAACATTATTAAACATGGATTAAAAAAGTTATAGATTAAAAATGATTAATTATAAATTAATTATTGATTAAAGTTAACTATTCAATTAAAAATGGATTGAACCATGGTCAAATATGACTACACATTTAATAGCTTCATTAAGCATTTATAATAAATAGTTAACAATCTTTTGGTTGTATAATCTATTCTCTCTAGTGAATAGAAATTTGACATTATAATATAATATTGCACACACCTTATTTACACATAAGTTTTCTATTTAAAGAGTAATGGATTCTTTGTATAAAATCCTCACAAAAGAGTAATGAATTTTTTGTTTTATTAGATTGTGATATTTATAAAATTCTTACAAATAAGAAAAACAATGTTTAAAGAGTTTATGGTGTTTATAAAATACTCACTAATAAAAAAATATTTTACATTTGTTTTAATTAACAAAACAATTCTACATTTATTTAAGTTATAAATATTAATTTTATATTTATTCAATTCAAAATAATTTTATAGATTGCCTTATTGAACAACATAAAATAAAAACATTTTTAAAATTTTTATTTTTTAATAACATCAATAATAATTTCATTTTATAAAATTATTATTTAATAATTATGAATAAAATTAATAATAACATTAATATTGTTATTATTAAAATTAACGATAATAACTATATTAATAAAACCACTCGTAAAACCATGAACAATATAATAATAAAATTAATAACAATATTTAAAATAAAATTAAGAATATTATTTTTTTTTTACAGAAACGAGTAAGTAGTTTTATATTAAAAAGGTTAAGATCTAATACAAAATGGGGAGACTATACCCATCCAAAAAGAGGGAGTTGGGCACCTCGATTCCAGTCTTAACAGTTCGTAGGAAACTTAGATACAGATAGTTCTTAAAAAGAGAAGATGACTGTCTGATAAAACAACTTGTTTATACAAAATTCATATAGATAAGTAGTGACTAGAAGAAAGACCAGTAGTTAATTCTTTGCTGAGCAACGTGGCTTTTTCTTGCTGCTGGTGGCCGGATTCGCATTTTCCTCCATTCCCAAAATGACTGACGAGCTGTTGCTCTTGCTGGTCCAGATACGGTCTACCTTGGCTTCTACAATCTTGAGGCAGCTGTGCATGGTCTCCATCCTGCCAGCAATGCTATCAAAGTACTCTTTCATTTTATTGTTGTTGTTCCTTACCTCTGAGATTTCAATTTGTACAAAAGTAGCTAAATGGGAGACATTTTTCTTGAGATCTTTCTGTTCACCTCTCAGCACTCCAACTTGAGCTTCAATATCTTGCAAATGAGAAAGAAGACCAGGTGGAGGGCTTTCTGGTCCGCTGGGGGAGCTGAGGTTCACCACACCAACATTATCATCAGTTACATTCCATAGTTTTCCAATAACATCATCCCCAACGTTTCCACCCAACTGATGCAGAGGGCCGAGATGAGCAGGGTTGCCAAGAAGCTAATTGTTGGACTCCAATGGGCGCCAAAGCTTCCTAGTTTCCTGCTCGAACCCATTTGGCAGGCTGGCCTGGTTCCTCAATTGGCCACCACCCTGCTGAACCCAGCTATTATTGATTTCCAGTGCAGTGGGTCGGCGAACATGCTTCGCTTTGTGCATGACTACATTATTTTCACTGTGGCCATCCCCCTGCAGAGCTTCCAGAGTAGAGATGTAGTGGTTCAGGCCAATACCTTCAGCAACTTGAATGGATGTCTTGCATTGTTTGCACTTCAGCACAGGGAGACAAAGAACAGAGGGGCTACCGTTTTCCATGGTGAAACACACAGTATGCCTGCAGACCAGATTACCTTCATAGAATGTTCCAGAATGCGTCGAATGGGGAATGTTAACAGCCAAGTGTCTAATATAGGCCCGCTCTGTCAGACGTATGTTGTGAATTGAATTTTTGCATGCTGGGCGGGGGATTTTAAGCTACAGACGCCATCGTTTCTCCTTGCAACTCGATCTTGGTGGGATTATGAGTTTGACTTTCGCCTCCATCAGCTAGGTGGATAATACATTGGGGAGGATGCCAATTAATAGGTGCACATTCCCATGTTGACACCCAAGGCCATTGTGTGATGTGGGGATTTTGTTTCCCATTTCAACTTGATTAAATCCAAAACCTTGTGGAGAGGAGAGGGAGTTATGGAACCCATGCCATTGTTGGATGTTGTCCATTTTTTATCAAGGTGCCGCAATTCAATCTAGCACTAATATTTTCCATTGAGTCAGCTTGTTCATTGTTACCTCTCAAAATGTGATAGAGAAAGATGGAGTTGAGATCCTTTATCTTTTGAGAGAAATGAAAATGGAATTTGGAGGAGGGTTGGGGGTTATTCTTTACAAGTGCCAGAGCTTCTTTGATCACAAGGAGAGAGTCCCCAATTGCGACTAGGTCATGGACATTGTTTTCCTTTGCTATATCGATTCCTTGTAGAAGCGCAATCCATTCTGCGTCGTTGTTGGTCTTTTTTCCTATTCCCCATGCATAGTCCATCCGCTTGTTCCCTTTGGAGTCTAGTAGGACTCCCCCCGCACCTGCCAACCCAGAAGAATGTTATTAATCAAAGTAATAACATTGCTAAAATATTAATGACATTAATAATATTGGCATTACCAACTACCACTGCGTAAAACCATGAACAATATATTAATAAAATTAATAACAATATTTAAAATAAAACTAAGAATGTTATTAATCAAAGTAATAACATTAATAAAATATTAATGACATTAATAATATTAGCATTACCAACATTAATATTGAAAAAATTACCATTCACATCATTGTTAATAATTAATAACAATAATATATCATTAATAAAGTTTACATTAATAATAATATTAATAAATTTAACAACATTAATAATATTAACATTAAGAGCACTAACATTAATAATTGAACATTACCAAGTTTAGTAATATTGACCTTATTATTAACCATTAATATTATCAACATTTATATGAAAAACATCATCATTAACATTAATGTTATCATTAATAATATTAATAAAATCGATTACATTATCATTAATACTTCAACATTAATAATATTAGAATTAAAATCATTAACATTAATAATTCACCATTTATAATAATAATCTCCATTAATATTAACAACATTAAAATTAATAATTCAACATTAACAATATTAACTACATTATGTCAACCTTACATTGAAGTCAACCTTGGATTGAAATTGAACCCATGGATTTAAGTCAACCTTGGATTGAAGTGAGCCTTTAAATTTTTTTCATTTTTTAATAACATCAATAATAATTTGATTTAATAAAATTATTATTTTATAATTTCATTAATAAAATTATTATTTTATAATTTCATTAATAAAATTATTATTTTATAATTTCATTAATAAAATTAAAAATAACATTAATGTTGTTATTATTAAGATTAATGATAATAACTATATTAATAAAATTAATAACAATATTAACAACATTAAAATTAATAATTCAAAGCCCCAAGAGTTAGCTCAATCGGTCGAGCACCCGTAGTTAGGCCTCCTAGCATGTGAGGTCACGGGATCCATTCTCCTCGACACTCTTGGGGTTAGGTACGCAAAATGTGCCGAGGGTGTGAAGGCCCCTTCGGGTGGGCCCGCCATCTATTATTCCGTGTATGTAGCGATGCCGGCCGGTGGGACCTATACGTGAACCACATTGAAAAAAAAAAATTAATAATTCAAGATTAACAATATTTACTACATTAAGTCAACTTTACATTGAAGTCAACCTTGGATTGAAGTTGAACCCATGGATTTAAGTCAACCTTGGATTTGAAGTGAACCTTTCATTAAAGTCAACCTTTGGATTGAAGTTAACTGTGGTTCAAAGACAGTTGTCTTTGAAGTCAACTATGGATTGAATTCAAGCATGGTTCAAATTTAACATTGCTTAAAAGTCAACTATGGTTAGAATTCAACCATGCTTAATTAATAAATATGGCTTATAGTCAACCATAGTCAACTATGAACAACCATAGTTAAACATGAACAATCACACTCATCCATGAGCAACCATAATTAACCATAGTCAGTGATGAACAACCACCATCAACAATAGTTAATCATGAACATAGTCAACCATGGTCAATCATAATTTGACCATGGTAAACCATGAACAACCATAGTCAACTATTGTTAACCATGGACAACCAAAATCAACCATACTAAACCATGGTTAACCTAAATCAACCATAATCAACCATAGTCAACTATAGTAAACCATGGATAACCGAAGTCAACCATGATCAACCATAGTAAACCATGCTCATCCATAGTCAAACATGGTCAACCAAAGTAAACTACGGTCAATCAAGGCCAACCATAGTCAACAAAAGTCACCCATGGTCAACTAAAGCCAACCAGACTCAACCATGGTCAACCATATTCAACCATAATAAACCAAATCCAATCAAAAGTCAACCAATGTCAACCATAGTTAGTCAAAGCCAGCCAAAATCCAACCATGGAAAACCAAAGTCAACCATAGTTAACTATGGGCAGCGATAGTCAACGAAAGTTAATCAACAGTTCCAAATTCAACCATGGTCAATCGAAGTCATGTAAAATTCTACCATGGTCAACCATGGTCAACCTAAGTTAACCATGGTCTATATTGGTCAACCATGGACAACCATAGTTAAGCAGAGTTAACCAAAAGTCAATGATGGTGAATGAAAGTAAACCATGGTAAAAAAAATCAACCATTGTCCACCATTATCAGCTATAATCAACCAAAAGTAAACCATGCTTAGCCAAAATCAACAATGGTGTACCAAAAGTTAACCATGATAAACTAAAAAGTCAACCAAAAGTTAAGTAAAGTAAACCATAATCAACCAAAGCAAACCATGGTCAACCAAAGTCAACCATGATCAACCAAAGTAAAGTAAAATCAACCATTGTAAACCAAATGTCAACCAAAAGTCAAACAAAGTTAACCATGTTATGTCATGGTTAACCATGGTCAACCAAAGTCAACCTTTAACTATCAAATTCAATGAAAAGTGAACCATGAACAAACAAATCCAACCATGATAAACCATAGTTAGCCAAATTCAACAAAAAATAAACCAAAGTCAACAATGGTTAACTAAAATTCTACCAAAACCAACCATGGTCAACCATAAAGTCAACCAAAGTAAACCATGGTTAACCAATGTAAACCATGGCCTACCAAGGTTAACCATGGTCACACAAAATTTAACCAAAGTCAACCATGGTCAACCCAAGTCATCCATGGTCAACCAAATTCAATGAAAGTCAACCATGGTTTTCCAAATTCAACTATGGTCAACCAAAGTAAAGCAAAGTCAACTATGGTCAATCAAAGTTAGTCATAGTGAACCATGGCCAACCATGGTCAACGATGGTTAACCATAGTCAACCATAATCAACCATGGCCAACTATGTTTAACTAAAGTCAACCAACGTTAAACAAAGTCAACCATGATCAACCAAAAAGTCAACCATAATCAACCAAAGCAAACCATGGTCAACCAAAGTCAACCATGATCAACCAAAGTAAAGTAAATTCAACCATGGCCAACCATTGTAAACCAAAGTAAACCAAATGTCAACCAAAATTCAACCAAAGTAAACCATGGTTAACCATGTTGTGTCATGGTTAACCATGGTAAACTAAAGTCAACCTTTGCCTATCAAAGTCAACAAAAATTCAACCATGGAAAAACAAAGCCAACCATGATAAACCATGGTCAACCATAGTTAACCAAAGTCAACAAAAAATAAACCAAAGTCAATGATGGTTAACTAAAAGTCTACCAAGCTCAACCAAAACCAACCATGGTCAAGCAAAGTAAACCATGGTCAACCATGGTTAACCAAATTAAACCATGGTCTACCAAGGTTAACCATGGTCACGCAAAAGTTAACCAAAGTCAACCATGGTCAACCCAAGTCATCCATGGTCAACCAAATTCAATGAAAGTCAACCATGGTTTTCCAAATTCAACTATGGTCAAACAAAGTAAAGCAAAGTCAACTATGGTCAATCAAATTCAGTCATAGTGAACCATGGTCAACCATGGTTAACCATAGTCAACCAAAGTCAAACCATAGTCAACCATGTTTAACTAAAGTCAACCATTGTTAAACAAAGTAAAACATAGTTAACCGGATTCAAATAAATTCAACAACAGTAAAACAATAATGGAATATAATCAACCATACAATTTTAAATTCAACCTATGTGTCACATGTAATCAAGTGAACAAGTCAACCATAGTAAACCATATGATATTAAAATCAACCAAAGTCAACCATCGCCAACCATGTTCAACCATAGTCGACCATGGTCAACCATCGCCAACCATGTTCAACCATAGTTGACCATAGACATCCATAGCCAACCATAGTCAACCATGGTGAGCCAAAGTCAACCATGGTCAACCATGGTGAGCCAAAGTCAACCATGGTAAACTAAAGCCAACCAAACACAACCATGGTCAACCATAGTCAACCATGGTGATTCATGGCCAACATAATTAATCAAAGCCAACAAAAAGTTGACCATGGTCAACCACAATCAATCAAAGCCAACCAAATGTCAACCATGGGTAACCAAAGTCAACCATAGTTAACTATGTTTCCAAAGTCAACCATATTCAACCATGGTCAACCAAAGTTAGACATGGAAAACCATAGTAAACCATGGTGATCCATGACCAACCATAGTCAACCATAATCAACCAAAGATAACCAAAAGTCAACCATGGTCAGCCAAACATCGCTACAAATAGTCCATACTACTATTCGTACTTGTAATTATGTTACATACTAAATTAGTTCATACTAATATTGACCTTATTTTTGGTATTTTATATAACATGAAATTATTGTCAACACATATCATATTCTTGTAAACAATACGCATTACAACATACCTATCACATCGCAATGTGACATAACATGTCCATTGAGTTTCACGTCGTAATGTGACATATCTCTGACATTCCTCTCATGTCGCAATGTCACATATTACCAATACTACTATTCATACCATGTCAGTATGTTACACAATATATTACTTCGGAGTAATATTGACCATATTTTTACTCATTTCTAACATGACATTGGTCTAAACATTTATCCTATTCTTGTCAATAATAGGTTGCAATGTGACATACCTGTGACATCACAATGTCACTTAAGATGTCCACTATGTTTTACGTTGCAATATAACATATCTGTCACATAGGAAATGTTGCATACCTCTGGCATACCTGTTGAGCCAAAGTGTGATAGAGCTATCATGTACCTGAATACCCACAGTGTGACATACCTCTCGCACCACACTACCACATATGTGTCATGTACCCGTCATGCCACATTTTTCCATACTTTATTAATGTCGCATAAGCTATGACCACACAATATGACATATGTATCACATTGCAATGTGACATATTTTTAATGACAATGTGGCATTGGTTGTCATGTCGCAATATGACTTACCTTTTATTTATATTTACTAATTTATAACATGAAATTGTTCTTCATGTCACAATGTGACATAGCTATCGCATAGCAATGTGACGTACATGTGACATCGCACTGTGACATCCCCCTAGCATCGCATTCTGACAAACTTTAATAATGTCACACTACCTGCCACATCCCAATGTGATAAAATAGTGACACAATTTATGGATATGGTGTAGCATGGTTGACCATGGTTAAGCATCGTTGTTTAACAATAATAAGGCTTAATTAATAATATGGCTTAATATTAAAATGACGTAATTAATATTAATATTAATATGGCTTTATTAATCCACTAGCTTAATATTAATATGGTTTAATTAATAATTATAATAATTATTATAATTAATATGGCTTAATTAATATTTAATATGGATTAATTAATATTCATTAATATCAATATGGCTTTGAGACACTTTATAATTGTCAAGCAATGAGTCTGCAATTGGTGTGGCTCGACGGTTTTGAAGATTAGGGTTTAAAATTTTTTCACTATGCTCAGCTCTCCTGGCCGCTGCGTTTCTAGTGAGACCAGTCTGTCGGCCTACGTCACAGCGGGATGGCTCTGCGTGGGGGGGGGGGATCCCCCTCCACACTCCTCTTCTCAGGATCCCAACTTAGATGGGGCAGCAAAGGCGAAGTCGGTGGAATGCAGGGAGGAATTTGGCGAGGGCTTTGGCTCCAAGGTCCCTCTAGGGCAGAAACAAAATCCTGGTGGATGTATTCCCAAATCTACCGAGATCCCTACCCTCCAGATCAAATATGAGAAGCTGCAAGAATGAGTTCAACTCTAGAAGGAAAAACCCCTAATTGGTAAGTTTATCGGAATATGGCCAAAAGAGAAAGACCTTATGAAATGGATCAAATCCACATGGAACCCTAAAGGGCATTATGACTTTTAGCTGGGTTCGAAGGGATTCTTCACTATCATCTTATTTAACCAAGAGGATAGGTATAGGGTTTTGGAAGGTGTACCATATTTCCTGTTTTCTTTAGGATTGTATCTCATCCCTTGGAAGGAAAGATTTAATCCGGATACAGAGGATATGAGCATTTCCCCTGTTTGGATCTGGCTCTATTCTCTTCCCTGTGAGTATTGGGATCTAGATATTCTGAGGGATATAGGCAACACTCTAGGTGAATTTGTGAAAGTTGCACAACTCACCAAACAACAACACTATACTTACTATGCCCATATGTGTGTCTATATGAAACTATATCGAGAAATCCTAGAAGCGATTAGCCTCTCATGGGATGATGAGGAATGGATCCAACCACTGGACTACGAGAATGTCCCGTTTCGATGTCGTCGATGACATGTTCATGGCCATTTCAGTAGGAATTTCTTGCAAAATGTTGAAGTGCTTGGCCCTAAAGTGACGCCGGTGGAAGGACGCGACCCTGAAGGATTCACACAAGTTAAGAGAAATAAAAAGCCGGCACACAATTCTCATCCAGATCATTCTTCATGTCAATTGATTTCTACCCCTAATAGATTTCAAACCCTTGCTAATGCAGAAGAAGATTTGGCTTCCCTAGAAAAGAACTCAAGCAAGGAAACCCTCCCTACTGGGGCTACCCTTGTTGACACCGACAAGGACTAGACAGACCCGGCTGACAATCTGTTTGTATGGAGGAAGACCATGTTGAAGAAACGGAGGATATGGACCGCTCGGGGAACTAGACCTTGATGAAATTGAATGAGAATGCAGCAAAAAAGGGAAGGGTTATGTCTCATGTAGACAGCTTGAACTTATTAAGAATTCCATCCTAAAAACTGGTGCCTCTCCTTATCTTGGGATAGCCAAGGAACCCCTTAAAATCACCGAAAGAAAGCAATGAAAAGAGAGGTGGGAAACCAAACAAACAAAGGATAGCAGAGATTGGCAGTAAGTTGATAGAATCTGGCCAATACCCGACAATTTGATGGCTTTCTATGAAGTAAATCAGGTTACCCAATGAAGGTCATCTCCTCGAATATCCGCGGGGTGAATCATCCTCGCAAAATCAAGACTCTGAAAAATAAGGTGCAGAAGGAGAACCCTTGGATTCTTTGCTTACAACAAACTAAATGTTGAACTGAAACAATGAAGGCTGTGGGGAAAAATGATTAGAAGGGATGTGAAACAATGAACATTGACGCGCAGGGTATTACCGGTGGGTTAGCTTTCCTTTGGAACCTAGAAGTTGTGTCTCTCTCAAAATTTTGGGTTGCGAAAGGAATCCTCTCGGCAGAATTCCATATTCTTTAGACTCAAGACAGAGGTACCATATCCAATGTCTATGGGCCTAGCATTTACCCCCAGAATCAAGCCCTTCTAGACTCCCTTGCTTATGCTGCAAGTTGGGTGGATGGGAATCCTTGGATCATTGGTGGGGATTTCAATTTAATCACCACGTTGGAAGAAAAAAAAGGAGGCAGAGGAAGCTTAGGAGTAGCAAATGAAGCGTTTAGGGACTTCATTGCAACTCATAATCTCATAGATATTGAAACTACCAATGGTTGGTTCACGTGGAACAATAAACATGGAGGTGAGCACCATGTCGCCTCCCATCTTGACAGGTTCCTGGACTCAGATAGGATTCTCAATAGCAGTGGAGATCTCCACTCATTGGTCCTCCCATCTGCTGGTTCTGATCATTGGCCTGTAAATCTGTAGTGGGGAGGTGTGGGTCCTCCTACCAAGTGACCTTTTTGCTTTGAACAATTCTGGTTGGAGCACAATGATTTCAAATCCCTTGTCTCCCAGTGATGGTTCGGATCCCCACCCACTGAGGGTATAAGAATGTACCAATTCCAATAGAAATTAAAATATCTCAAAGCCAAGATCCATACTTGAAATAGAGAGGAATTTAGAAATATTTTCGAGGACAAAAAGGCCCTAATCTAACAACTAGAGGAAATCCAATAGAAGGGCATGACTGCAGGGTATGATACTGAGCTAAGAGATTTAGAAGAGTCTACCACCTTCAAACTTAATGCTTGTGAATAGCAGGAGGATATCTACTAGCAACAAAAGTCTAGATACCAATGGTTCAAGGAAGGTGAACGCAATACCAAATTCTTTCACTACTCTGTTATTCAGAATAGGAAACAGAACAGAATTCACCACCTGAAGACAGTCGATGGATCCTATATCAAAGATAGGGCGGCCATGGAAGAAGAACTGGTGGAATACTTTGGCCATCATGAAGGAGGATAGGGTTAATCGTGTAGCCAATATTGTGAAGATCACCCAACATATCCCCTCTTTGGTTTCGGCTGATCAAAATACTCTCCTAACAAAACCCATAACGATGTTGGAGGTAGAGGAGGCAGTGAACCAAATGGCGGGAGGCGAAAAAGATCCTGGTCTGGATGGGTTTACTACCAACTTTTTTCACTATTTTTGGGACCTAATCAAGCACGAAGTTTGGCTGATTGTGGAAGACTCGAGAAAAACTAGAAAGGTGCTTAGAGCTTTCAATTCCACTTTCCTCACTCTCATTCCCAAGGTCGAAGAGGCTGATTCTCCTGGTAAGTTCTGACCCATATCTCTATGTAATGTTGTCTACAAAATTATCACAAAAGTAATGGCGAATCAGCTGAAGCCCATTCTACCCAGCATGATCTCTTCGGAACAATCTGGGTTTGTGGAAGGAAGACAAATTTTAGACGGTGTCATTTTGGTCCATGAGGTTTTACACTCTTTAAAAATCACCAAAAATCCAGGCATGCTTTTAAAGCTCAATGTACCAAAAGCTTATGACAAACTAAGATGGAAATTCATGCATGAAATGTTGAAAGCTTTTAGTTTCTTCCCTGAATAGATCGAATGGATCATGAATCTCACTTCATCATCCTTCTTCTCCATTCTCCTTAATGCTTTTGAATAGCAGGAGGATATCTACTAGCAACAAAAGTCTAGATACCAATGGCTCAAGGAAGGTGAATGCAATATCAAATTCTTTCACTGCTCTGTTATTCAGAACAGGAAACATAACAGAATTCACCACCTGAAGACAGCCGATGGATCCTATATCAAAGATAGGGCAGCCATGGAAGAAGAACTAGTGGAATAATTTGGAACCATCATGAAGGAGGATAGGGTTAATCGTGCAACCAATATTGTGAAGATCACCCAACATATCCCCTCTTTGGTTTCGGCTAATCAAAATACTCTCCTAACAAAACCCATCACAATGTTGGAGGTAGAGGAGGTAGTGAACCAAATGGCGGGAAACGGAAAAGATCTTGGTCCGGATGCATTTACTACCAAATGTTTTCACTATTTTTCGGACCTAATCAAGCACAAAGTTTGGCTGATTGTGGAAGACTCGAGAAAAACTAGAAAGGTGCTTAGAGCTTTCAATTCCACTTTCCTCACTCTCATTCCCAAGGTCGACAAGGTTGATTCTCCGGGTAAGTTCTGACCCATATCTCTATGTAATGTTGTCTACAAAATTATCACAAAAGTAATGGCGAATCGGCTGAAGCCCATTCTACCTAGCCTGATCTCTCCGGAACAATCTGGGTTTGTGGAAGGAAGACAAATTTTAGACGGTGTCATTTTGGTCCATGAGGTTTTACACTCTTCAAAAATCACCAAAAATCCAGGCATTCTTTTAAAGCTTGATGTATCAAAAGCTTATGACAAACTAAGATGGAAATTCATGCGTGAAATGTTGAAATCTTTCAGTTTCTTCCCTGAATAGATCGAATGGATCATGAATCTCACTTCATCATCCTTCTTCTCCATTCTCCTCAATGGGGATCATACAAGCGCTTTTAGTCCATCTCGAGGCATTAGACAAGGTGACCCCCTCTCCCCTTTCCTCTTTACCCTTATGGTGGAAGGTATGGGGAGAACGATCAAAGCCAAATCCCAGCAGGGAGAAATCAAGGGAATGTCACTTCACCTGGGGGAAGAAGTGCAAACTCACCAACAATTTGTTGATGACACGATGTTAATGGGACACCCCTCGGTCCAGGAAGCAACCTCTTTGAAGACTATTATTTCTACCTTTGCTAATGCTTCTGGCTTGGAGCTAAACCAGGAAAAATATCAAATATTCTTCTTTAATACCCCAAATATTAACCAAAGAAATATTAATCGCATTCTTGGCTTCCGAGGGAGATCCCTTCCATCCAAATAACTCAGCGCGCCACTCGCTTCTAGTGTCATTAAGAAAGTTTCATGGGAGGATCTTCTGGATTGCATTAAACGCAAACTCTCAAGCTCGACTCTGTGACCCCTTAACTTGGCTAGTCGGGTCACCTTAATCAAATATGTGATCCAGGGTATGTCGATTTATCTCTCTTCGGTTATGGCCGCACCAAAATCTATTATCAAAGAACTTAGAACTATTCAGCAAAACTTCCTTTGGGGTGGGAAGGTTGATCAACACAAGTGGGCCTTAGTCAACTGGGAAAAGATTTGTCAACCAAAGTCTAGGGGGGGTCTCATCCTGAGAGATACGGAAAAAAAACAGTAATGTTCTTGCTGATAAAATTTGGTGGAATTGGGTCTCCTCTACAAAGGAACCCTAGGCTAAGTTGTGGCATGTGAAGTATGCTCCCCATTTTCTAGAGAGAGACCTAATTATTGTCAACGTGGAATCTCCAGGCTCTATTATTTAGCACATTTCCCATGAAAATCGGAGCATTTTTCAAGACCATAGTTTTTGGCAGGTTAGGAATGGGGAGTCTACACATTTTTGGGAGGAATCATGGCAACAACTCCCGATATTAGCCATTCTGGACAATATGGCGGATAGTTAGGCCAAATGTAGAGCCGAGGGATTCACCAAGATCAACCAATATTGGAAACCAGATCCCAACACCAGTGCTTATAAAAAGTGGCATGAGCACAATTGGTGGGCCTAGAGAGTCTCCAAGGAAGTTTGGCTGTGAATTCAGGACACCATTGAGGGACGATGTATCAAATCTCAAGAAGGTCCGGACAAAATTTGATGGGGTTACACCACCAGGGGCATTTTCAATACCAAAGAAGGTTATACTTGCGGACCACCGCACCTGATACTCCATGGGATGAGACTTGAACAAAGATATGGACAACCAACCCCTGGCCCAAAGTTGCCACCTTCATTTGGCTAGTTACCTATCGAAGAATTCTGACAGGGGAAAATCTCAGGAAACATGGTATTATAGGCCCGTCTCAATGCACCTTGTGCCTGCAAAGCGAGGAGACTTTAGCTCACTTACTAAATGTTTTCCCATTCATCACCCCCTTATGGGATAAAGGGGCAGAGATCTTCAGACGATCCAATCGTAGCAGAGGATATGCTCCTCAGACTATTAAGAATTGGGATCCTTAATCTTTCTCGAATCCCATTATCAACTCCCTTTGGACTTCTTTCCCGGGTTTTTTGATGTGGCAAGTTTGGAAAGAAAGAAACAAGAGGGATTTTCAAGATAAAATTTCTTCCCAGGATCATGTTTGGGATACGATTGAGAAGTATATCCAAGAAACCACCTGCGTTACCCTTTGGGATGATAAATACTAGGAGGTCAATGAGACAGAGCGTCGAATCCTTGCTGCATGGGGTCTCAGTAAGGACACTCGGAGATAGAGCCAAAAGGGTAAGAGGAACATAACTATGAAAAGTCTTGATTACTATATGGCCCCTCATACTGGGACTTTCAAGTTGAATTTTGATGGGGCGTCTCAAGGAAACCTGGGCCCAGTGGGCTTTGGTGTAGTCATTTGTAATTGGAATGGTGAAATCCTACAGGTGTACATGGGAATCATTGCGGAGGACACGAATAACGCGCAGAAATGGAGGGCCTCCTTGCTGGTCTTCAGTTAGCTATCCAACTCAACCTGAATCCTATCACCATCGAAGGGGATTCCTGTCTCATTATCCAACTAGCTCATAATCTACAGAATGGGAAATCCCCAGAAAAAGTAACGAAAAACTAGTGTCTTGCCTATAGAGTGGAGCAACTGGCCACGATTATCAATACTTCTCGCACGTTCTTTTAGCCATGTATGCAGAGATGGGAATAGGGTGGCGTACCTCTTGGCTAACATCGAGGTCGATGAGAACCTTCATTTCCGTGCTGTCTACATTGACACCTTTGTGAATGTGGAGTGACCCCACCACTGTGCTCTGTTGGATGGGGAGGACACACGCGCGATACCTCGAGGACCATGGGACATGAGGCCTCCCATCAATACCGATTTTAGACCACCTATTTCTCCCATGATGGACAGCTCGCGAGGGATTAATTGCTTCAACTCGTGAATTGAAATCCCTTGCCCCTTAAATTCTCGTAGTGATGAACAAGTACGGCCTACTTCAATTCATAACAACTAGAGCATACAAACAATCCTCGATCATGAGGGTGACATCAGTAATCCTTTGGCTCGCATCAGGGAAAGGTCGGTACGAAATCATGAGGATTAATGCTCAAAGGACAGTCAACCCTACTGCATTTACGGGAATTTGGCAAGAAATTGCGATAAAAGGAAGACAAAACAATGGGTGATTATGATTCTCAACGGGATCTTTCTTGAGTCTTTCTTTTAGTAGAGCCAAACTTGGAGTGGATTTTCAGAAAATCCTAGTGAGGGGTTCTGGTATGTTTAGGATGGCACCGCGAAAAAAGGACAAAAAGCCTCGCCGTGATCCTAAAAAGGGAAAGGCCCCTGCTAGGAGGGAACAACGAAATGCCCTTGCAACTGCTTGTTTCTTCTGTGACCATATCCCTGGGTTCATTAAGGAAGAATGGAAAGGGTGGAGCGAGACCTGTGGGCACGGGTCAAGGCTATGTCTGGTGGTGATTTGGTGGATGAAGTTGGCGAGTGGGTTACGGACCCTGGTAATACGACGAGGCATCTCTCGGCCTATGACATAATGCTAACTACTTTATGGGTTACAAAGGGCCTCCTCGCCTATGTTCTTATGGAACGTGAAAATAAAGATGTTGGGGATATGGAGCCAGTTCATGCGTGCAAATCCCATATCTAGGAGTGTTCTCTTATGCACCAGAAGCTCGACCTTATTGCTGCAAAAATGGAATCCATCCTCCTTCGGCTCCAGGGATGTCTCTGGTTGGGGGGTGATCATCGTGTTTCCTGTTCAGACTATTGCTACAACGCTAGGTTCGCCGCATGCTCTCTGTCCCATTCACAACCCAACTCCTAGGTCATCTTCTGGAATTTGAGGCACTCCACTTCGGTGTTTTGGTATTGGTTTAAAGTTATGTTAGACTCTCTGTTTTTATTATGTAGTCTTTCTCTTATGAAACTCCATCCTCTATGTTGGGCTCTGTAGGATGTTTTGTGGCTTATGTCTCCAGTATTCTATTGAGGTGCCTTTTGGTAGATAGCTGGACTTTAGTTTTTTTTTGACAACTTTTTTGGTCATTTGATACAACTCCGTAATATCTGTAATATGTTTGGGATGGATGCAACTCTGTTATCTGTTTGGGTTGGGGGAATTATGGATGGATGGCTAGTCTCTCCTACCAGCCAGGCCACTGTTTTTGCCGATATGTAACTCTGTCATAGTAATAAAATTTCTTACTATTACAGAAAATAAATAAATATTAATATGGCTTAATATTAATTTTAATTAATATTAATATGGCTAAATAATTAATTATTATAGCTAAATTATTACGACTTAATATGGAATAATTATTAATTATTAATATTAATATGAATTAATTATTAATATTAATATTGTAATTAATTATTTTTTTTCCAGCGAAAATAATATTGTAATTAATTATTATAAGCCATATTACCACTTTAATATTAATTTTAATATTAAAATTATTATAATAATAGTTATAATAATAATTATATTTATAATTATAATTATTAAAATTAATTATAATGATTATAATAATAACAATTATAATAATAATAATAATAATAATTATATTAATTATTATAATATTGATTATTTAATTAATATTTATTATAAGAAATTATTATTATTATTATAACTATTATTATTAATAGTAGTATTAGTATTATTGTTATAATAATAATAATAATAATTAATACTATAATAAATTTTAATTAAATAATAAATAATATACTAAATATTATACTAAATAATCAATATTATAGTAATAATATTATAATAAATAATTATTATTATAATTAAAATAATAATAATTATAATATTAACATTTATAATAATAATAATAATTTTTTATAATAAAAATTATAATAAATAATAATTAAAACTGAACAATCCTTCCCCGCATGCAAACCCTTAACTAGAAAGCCATATTAATATTAATAATATGGCTTATATACGTCGATCAACGTATATCAACCATATTTAAATGTGTGGCCTATGGTTGATAATATGTCGATCGACGTATATTAGCCACATTTACATGTGTGGCCTATGGTTGATAATACGTCGATCGACGTATATAAGCCATATTATTAATATTAATATGGCTTGTTAGTATTGAAGTCAACCATGGATTGAAGACAACATTGGTTTAAAGTCAACATTGGATTGAAATTCAACAATGGTTGAAAGTCAACAATGGATTGAATTCAACCATGGTTCAAAGTCAACCTTGGATTAAAGTCAACCATAGATTGAATTCAACCATAGATTGAATTCAACCATTGTTCAAAGTCAACCGTGGATTAAATTCAACCATTTATTGAAGTGAGCTATTTATTAGAGTCGACCATTAATTGAAGTCATCAATATTGATAGTATTAATGCCGATTGAAGTCAACCTTAGTTGGGCATGTGCAAGCTAATGAGGGTCACTTTTGGCGCGTTAGATGCAATAGAAAACTGAAAAATCAGGCATCCCTCAACTTACTTGATTTTTTTGACATTCTTACACAAGATATCTTGCATCAAGTAAAAAAGATGAAACGTAGGAAATGGAGTCACGTTTCCAAATATATAAGTTTTAAGTATTGAAAATTTACATAACTATGTCAAATTTCATGTTTTCTAACAGTCACTTTTTATTTTTTTTGGCAAATGATAAGGTATATGTTTTTTGTGGGTGAAGCCTTTCAATGCCTAAATGATGGTTTTAGGATACAAAAATTGGTAGACATGTATAGAGGTAGACATGTATAGAACCCGTAGCACTAGTGCAGCGCTATTTTTCCAAAATTAAATGTTTAATTTTTAATTTTTTTTAATTATGTAAGTGATCAAACCTCGAGAACGGTATGTCAAATGTGGGTGCATCCTTTGAAGGTCTTAATGTAGTTATTTTGACTTGGATTTTTTACAGCATGTCGAGGTCGGTGTGCTCTAGTGCAGCATACAAGTTTTTTTAAAAATGGTTGTGAAATGAAAAAGTTACGGAATAAACACTAACAATATGTTTTTGGAACAACAGAGTGATGACACAAGAAAATTAGGAAATAAATAGAAAATCTCAATATTTTAAAAAAAAAAATTACATATTTGGAATCTGCATAAAAAATTCTATCTATGCCTAAAATTTCGTCAATAATGGTTAGGTATGTCATGCTGTAGAGAGCGGTGAAAAACAGGCATACTCAGAAAAATGTTGAAAATGTCAAATTAGCTATGGTCTAAAAATTCCCTAGCACAGGTTTGGTAAGTCTGAACCAACCACATAGGACAGTGGATGACACGTGGGTGTGGGAGTGGGTGATTAGGTGCTCAAGAACGCGCGCACGTTGTGTTTAAATTCAAATAACGCATGCGCGTTGTATTTAAATTCAAATTTTAGTGTTTTGGCGCTCAATGTTATAAGCAACACACTAGCGTTATGTGGATACATAACGTGCTCGCGTTGTGTGATTACATAACACGCGCGCGTTATAATCTTCACAAATTTATGTTTTGAAGTGTTAGATTGGGTGAAATAAAGGTAATGATAATGGGGATGATGAAGATGAAGATGAAGATGATGATGGTGATGAAGATGAAGATGATGACGGTGATGAAGATGATGATGGTGATGATGATGATGATGATGATGATGATGATGGTGATGAAGATGATGAATATGATGATGATGAATATCATGATGAAGATGAGATGATGATGATGAATATGGTGATGATGATGATGATGATGATGATGATGATGATGATGATGATGCAGATGATGATGATGATGATGATGATGATGATGATGATGAAGATGATGGTGATGATGAACACAACGATGATGATGAAGATGATGAAGATGATGATGAGGATGATGATGATGATGAAGATGGAGATGACGACGACGATGAGGATGATGATGATGATGATGAAGATGGAGATGACGACGACGATGATGATGATGATGATGATGATGATGATGATGAATATGTCATCATCATCATCATCATCTTAAGCATGATATTCATCACCATAATCATTAACATCATCATCATCATCTTCATCATCATCATCATCATCATCATCATCATCGTCGTCATCACTCTCTCTTCTATGGTTTTACACCTCTCTCTTTCTCTCTCTCTCTCTCTCTCTATAAACCCCCTCTCCCTCTCCCTAACCTCTCCCCCATCCCTAACCATATTATTCTTTCTATCTCCCTGCTACTCCCCCTAGCCCAAAACCCCCCTCCTCTCCCTAGCCCATACTAACCCGGGCTCTCTCAGTCTCTCTCTCTTCCCTACACCTCCACCTACCTCTAACCACACCTTCCATCTCTCTTTTGCAGTCCCTAAAACCAGCACCCTTTCCTCTCTCGCTCTCTCTCTCCCTCCTCCCCCCCCCAACCATTACTAATGCCCTCTCAGTCTCTCTCTCTCTCTTTCTCTCTCTCTCTCCCCCTGGCTAACCCCCCTCTTATCCCCTTACCCCTAACTAACCCCCCTCTCTCACTCGCTCTTCCTTGCTTCTACAACTCTCTCTCTCTCTCTCCTAATCCCCCTTCCCCTACCATTACATGATGATGATGATTATGGAGATGACGACGATGATGATGATGATCATCATCCTCATCATCATCTCCATCATCATCTTCATCCTCATCATCATCCTCACCACCATTTGCATCATGATTGATGATTGGTCATCATCATCATCATCATCATCATCCTCTTCTTTATGATCACCATCATCATCATCATCATGGTCATCATCATCATCATCTTCATCACCATCATCTTCATCTACATCATCATCATTGTCATATCCATCATCATATTCATCATCATCATCCTCCTCATCACTATCTTCAACATCATCATCGTCATCATCATCACCATCATTATCATCATCTTCATCAGCATCATCTTCATCCTCATCATCCTCGTCGTCATATTCATCATCATCTTCATCATCATCGTCATCATCATCATCCTCATCACCATCTTCATCTTCATCATGATTGATGATTGATCATCATCACCATCATCATCATCATCATCATCATTCTCTTGTTTATCATCACCATCATCATCCTCATCACCATCTTCATCATGATTGATTCATCATCATCATTAGCAACATCAACATCATCATCCTCTTCTTCATCACCATCATCATCATCATCCTCATCATCCTCGTTGTCATATTCATCATCATCTTCATCTTCATCATGATTGATGATTGATCATCATCATCATCATCATCGTCGCCATCCTCTTCTTTATCATCACCATCATCATCCTCATCACCATCTTCATCATGATTGGGTATTGATCATCATCATCCTCCTCTTCTTTATCATCATCATCATCATCATCATCATCTTCATCACCATCATCTTCATCATCATATTCATCATCATCTTCATCATCACCATCCTCTTCTTTATCATCACCATCATCATCATCGTCGTCATCATCATCATCATCATCATCATCCTCATCATCATCGTCATCGTCATCGTCGTCATCTCCATCATCATCTTCATCATCATCATCATCATCATCCTCACCACCATCTTCATCATGATTGATGATTGATCATCATAATAATCATCATCATCATCATCATCTTCATATTCATCATTATCTTCATCATCATCATCATCATCATCATCATCCTCCTCCTCATCACCATCTTCATATTCATCATGATTGATGATTGATCATCATCATCATCATCATCACCACCATCCTCTTCTTTATCATCACCATCGACATCCTCATCACCATCTTCATCATGATTGTGTATTGATCATCATCATCATCATCGCCATCATCATCATCCTCTTCGTTATCATCATCATCATCATCATCATCATCATCATCATCATCTTCATCACCATAATCCTCATCATCCTCATCGTCATATTCATCATCATCTTCATCATCATCCTCTTCTTTATCATCACCATCATCATCATCGTCGTCATCATCATCATCATCATCATCATCATCATCATCATCGTCATCGTCATCTCCATCATCATCATCATCCTCACCACCATCTTCATCATGATTGATGATTGATCATCATCATCATCATCAACCTCTTCTTTATGATCACCATCATTACCATCAACATCCTCATCATCCTTGTCGTCATATTCATCATCATCATCATCCTCCTCATCACCATCTTTATCTTCATCATGATTGATGATTGATCATCATCATCATCGTTATCCTCTTCTTTATCATCACCATCCTCATCCTCATCACCATCTTCATCATGATTGTGTATTAATCATCATCATCATCATCGTCATCATCTTCATCACCATCATCCTCTTCTTTATCATCACCATCATCATCATCATCATCATTTTCATCATCATCATCATCCTCATCACCATCTTCAAAATCATCATTGTCATCATCATCATCAGCATCATCATCATCAGCATCATCATCTTCATCCTCATCATCCTCGTCGTCATATTCATCATCATCATCATCATCATCTTCATCATCATCATCATGATGTCCATCATCATCGTCATCATGATATTCATCATCATCATCATCCTCATCATCATCTTCATCTTCATCATCGTCATCTTCATCATCTGCTACTCCCCCTAGCCAAAACCCCCTCCTCTCCCTAGCCCTTACTAACCCTCTCAGTCTCTCTCTCTTCCCTACACCTCCACCTACCTCTAACCATGCCTTCCATCTCTCTTTCGCAGTCCCTACAACCAACACCCTATCCTCTCTCGCTTTTCTCTCCCTCCTCCCCCCCCCCCAACCATTACTAACCACCTTTCTCAGTCTCTCTCTCTCTCTCTCTCTCTCTCTCTCTCTCTCTCTCCCCCCTTGCTAACCCCCCTCCCAACCCCTTACCCCTAACTACCCCCCCCTCCTAGCCCCTTACCCCTACCTAACCAACCCCCATCTCTAATCGCTAAACCCCTAACACCAAATCCCTATTTAACCTCCTAACCCATAGAAACTATTAAATAAAGTATTGAATAAGGTTTTTTGATTATTTCAATAATGCTAACGCATTTATGAATACAAAACGCACACGCGTTTTGTGCAACTAGGTACATTATTTAGCCATGCAACAAACATATTAAATACCTAGGTTTTTTTTAATATTCAAGAAACACGCACGCGTTTTGTGTGTGAATAACGCTAGCGCGTTATGTCTGTGCAAAAATATTAGCAAAATGCTTTTATCCTCCCGCATTCTGCGTTTTCTCCTGCCGCCTTCCCGTCTCCCATACAGCACTACACTTCACAATTAACAGTCAAGGCATTGGAGGAAGCTCAAGACACTCCATGTTCACAATGAACAAGTTTGAAGAGGATTCTACAGTTGGCATTTGGAATTGAGGATTCCACATTCACAATTACCAAGCTTCAAGGGGATTCATCATTCACAAATTCAAGCTTCAAGAGGATTCTACATTCACAATTTCAATCTTCAAGGTGATTCTATATTAACAATGTCAAGCAAGTTTGATGGATCTATATGAACACAATTGAAGAAGAATCTACATTCCCTATTGAGCAAGCTTGAAATTTCTATATTCACAAATGAAGAATTTTCTATATTCACAAGCGAGGTAGAAACTTTACTTTCACATTTGAGCAAGATTGATGTTCATCTATATTCACAATTGAGGAAGTATCTATATTGACAATTGAGCAAGCTTGAAGAACCTATATTCACAGTTGAGAAATAATTTGGATATTTGAATAATTGAGCACACCTATAGGATCTATTTTCTTCGTATTGCTCATTGTGGTCATGGGGAATCCATGCAATCGAAAAAGGAAATCGGCAAGGAAAGAGAAGCCTTAAGAAACCATGGAAGAAGTTAGAGAAAAGAAAAAATTGGACATGTGGAATCAAAGGCATTCCATGGAAACTCATCCAATTCCAACCATAGATGATGCCACGGTAGTTCCTACCCATCCACCTCAAGAAATACGAAGAAATTCACTAGAGGGGCCCTCAATTTCAACAACATTTGATGAACAAGCACCCCATGGCACCAGTGAATAAGTAAGACGTAGGTGCTCATCACGGGATGTTTCAATTCCCACATCAACTCACCTTAGAATATGGTAGTGAATGACTTGTTGGGTAGTGGTTATACAAGTGATGAAGTTAGAGAGGCATTGAGTGGAGGATTGACAATGGAATAAGCAAATGTTATGGAGACCATCCAAGAGAATGAAAGACAAGGGGCTCCTATGGAAACGCCAGAGCATCCTAGTGATGGTGTACATGCTCCAGTTCCAACACCCTTACCTCCATTAGCAACTGCACGCCGAAGAAATATGAGATGTATACAGGTTGATGAAACTATCATTAGTTCACTTGAAGGTACGTTGTCTAAACATTCTATTGCTTATCAAACTCGAAAAATACTTGATAACTTTTTTTATTCTAAATGTGATGGGGAAAAGTGCAAATTATTTTTATCATTGTTGAAATCTAGGCATATGACTGTTGTTAGAAGAACATTAGGGATAAAGATGGCCAAAAAGTTAGAACCAAGTTCTCATATCATTAAAAGTTTAGTAGATGCATTTAGTACAATTGGAAAGAAATCTCGCTCAAAGGATTGCAATGTGGCTCGTCGTGTGTTGTCACAATCAATCATTAACAAAAGCACTAGGGCACTTCGTTTTCTTAAACCTACATCCAAAATTGTTAATTTGAATGTGAAGACACTTTGTAGGTATTGTGTTAGAAGAGAACAACTTGAAACCGGTCAAATAGATGTTTGGGCCTTCATTGGTAGGTTGCCATGCTCTGATATGAAGCTCATTGACGCGGTAAAGGGATTAGTGCAAGATTTTTGGCATGACAACACTAAACCTTCTTCCAACCAAAAAGATGTATTAAAATTGAGAAGGGGTTCAAAGGATCGTGAACCACACATTAAACATTTTCTTGATATGACACAAACATAATTATATGAGAGATTTAGGAATGAACATAACGAACTTGACTTGGGCCAAAGATCCTTTGAAAAATGCAAACCATGGTATGTTAAAATAAACACAATTCATAACACATGTTGTTGTCGATACCACATTGAGTATGGTTACTATTATGACACATATACATATATTTTTCGTGTATTGCATTACACTCTTGTGTAGGAATGCTTAGCTGCATTACCACCAATTCCATCTAGAGACTTTATTCATAGCATTTTGTGTAGCAGGCCAAACGATTGCACATTCTATCAAAAAACTTGCACAGATGGGACATGCCCAGGGTGTGGTGGATTCGCATTATTGGACAAATGCATACATGTGACCGATGAGCATGAACTTGTGAGGCAGGAGGTGAACTTTTAGTCATTCAAATATGTCACGTATGATATTGATGGAGGGAACAACAGAAAAAAAATACAATTGGTCACTTCTCAAGTTGGTAATGAGTTGTTGAATACTATTTTTTCTTCAGATTGCAATTTCATATGTAACAATCTATTGATATATGTATTTATTGTTGATCTACTAGGTATAGGTTTGCGACTTCATGGAGGAATTCTTTGAAAAGAAACAACATTATGTAAAGCTATGTGCATGTGGCTCGTTGGAAAGATGAGCAGTTTAGAATGTGCAGGGATACATTTCCTATTGGGACTATCCTGTCAGTGGTCGATTTTGCGGAAAACTACACTCTTCAACCACAAAATGAGATTCAGAGTCAATACTATCACTCAAACCAGGTCAGCATAATGGTCCATATCACCTATAGACAAGGGGCAGATAGTACTTAAGACAACAGGGTTATATTGAAGGAGTATCACTTCTACATAAGTGATGACAGGTGTCATGACTTGGCTTTTGTACTTTCAAATGTTCTACAATCACTTGAACCATAACAATATACAAATGGAACAACATTGGATTTGGTCTGATGGTTGTGCATGGAAATTCAAAAATTCCTGTTTCTTCCAATGGTTGTGTATGCTCCACAAAATGCACAAGGTGCCACATATTTGGAACCATTTTGAGACCGGACATGGAAAAGGTGAACATGATGGAGCAGGTGCATGCATAAATACTGCATTACACAGGAAAGAAATGAAGTTCACAGATGGACCTATCATCCGAAATGCAACAGCCATCGTTGAATGGTGTGCTTCAATCATGGGGGAGGGAGTAAAAAGGCAGGAAGATCACTCAACCAGGAAAGCACATGTGGTTAGATATTTTTGGGAGGTGGTGGATGTAGATCATTCACAGTTATATGAGTGCAAGACCATCCAAGGAACTCGTGCATTTAATTCAGTTAGAACATCGGGCAATGCTTTACTTGAAATGTGGACAAGGAAACTGTCATGTTTTTGTTCTCCGTGCAGTAGTGGTGAATGGGACGAATGTGAATCCATGGATTGGGTTGACAGTTGGGACCGTGTATCACTCCCCATTGGTCGATGGATAGCTACAGAATTATCCCAGTTGGAGGAGGTCCAATCAAGTATTTCACCAGACTATGACCACATATCAGATCTCGTACAACCAGGTTCGATTAATATTTTTATATTTTTGACAACTAGTTGTGTCTAATTAGCTATGTATATTTTTTATATTTTTGACAACTAGTTGTGTCTAATTAGTTGACTAAATCATTGGAACTATATTTTCTCCAGGGCACATATACACAGTGGTTGCTCCGAGGCGAAATGCATGGTGCACTAACTATTGGCTGGCACGTTGCTTAGAGGGGAAGGAAACCCTAAATGTCCCATTGCAGAACTCTGAGGGAGTTGATTTTTCGATTGGGTCGATGGTTATAAAGGGAGAATATTTGAACCAGGTTTCCCACTCAGCAAATAGAAAAGGTTATATATATGAAGATTATAGACCAGGTGAGATTGTATACCAGTATACAAACTTAGTTATTAGCACAAACCTCCAGCAGCAAACAATGCCAAGGAAGAACTCATCAAAGGCACAATACTTATTGCCTTATTCCGAGCACGAGAGGTTAAAGGAAACCATTGGTATTCGAGGTGATCCTGATGGTCTAGTCGAATGACCATAGGAAGGTAATATGGTACGTGGTTTTCTTGTTTTATTGTGTACTATGTTATAGGTATGTGGTGTACATGTATGCTATGATTTTGTTTTGTGGTCTCATTGAGTATTGACATTAATATTTTGACTATTGCAGCCATACATTGATAGCTTGATAGATTCATAAATTGCATAGACTTGGTACAACTTGATAAATAGCACAAGTTTCGTAATCATCATCATCTTCATCACCACCACCACCACCACCACCATCATCATCATCATCATAATTATCATCAACATCTTCATCATCCTCACCACCACCATCATGATCATCATCCTCATCATTATCATGGTAAACCATCATCATCGTCATCGTCATCGTCATCATCATCATCATCATCATAATCATCATCCTCATCCGCACCATCATCATGATGATCATCTTCATCACCACCACCACCACCACCATCATCATCCTCATCACCATCTTCATCATCATCATTAACTCTAACTCTAACCCTAATTCAATTTCCTTTTGTAACTCTAACCCTAACCCTCACCCAAACCCCACCATCATTGTCTTCATCACCATCACCATCATCATTGCCGTGTCTAGGTTCCTCATCAACATCTCCATCATCACATCTTCTTCGTCATCATCATCACCATCATCTTCATCGTCATTACCATCATCATCAACATCTTCATCATCATCACCATATTCATCATCATCATTAATTCTAACTCTAACCCTAATTCAATTTCCTTCTATAATTCTAATTTCCTTCATCATCATCACACTAGTTATACCTGCCCGGTGGACGATTTGCAAAGTTGACCCCCGTGGGCAAAAATTGCATAGTCCCTTACTAAGCAAAACCCTAGTTTGCAGAATGCACCTACAAGATGACACGTGGGCCATGGGACCAGCGGAGAGGGGAACCCCTAGCACTATCCCGACGTCCTGAATCCAATGGAGTCGACGGTTCGTCGATCGGAGCCACGGTCGTCATTCTATGGCTCGTTCCGTCTCGCATCCAAAAGGCCTTCAAGGACACCTGCTGGATACCTTCCGGGGGCATAGAAGTCCAACCGTGCAGCAAAACCGGGTTCTAGGGAGTCCTGCAAGTGTGTCTAGGGAGGTTCTGGCTAGGAATGCTAGCTGTAAGTGCCTGATGGATGATTTTGCAAAGTTGACCCCCGTGGGCAAAAATTGCACAGTCCCTTACTAAGCAAAACCCTAGTTTGCAGAATGCACCTACAAGATTACACATGGGCCATGGGACCAACGGAGAGGGGCACCCCTAGCACTGTCCTAACATCTTAAATCCAATGGAGTCGATGGTTTTGTTATCACATATATAGTAGCCGGTCTACCATACATTATTTTTCTGATTCCAGTACACTTTTCAGCGAGTTCCCTTGCATTGAGATGCTGAGATGAGCATCTATTATGGATCACTATCATATTTTGGGCAACAGTTTTATTCCCCATGCCATGACTGAGTTTCAGGACACTCAGAGAGATGAACGATGTAGCTATTTATCCATTTGTATAGAGCAGTCAGTAGTGCCCAAAGTTATAGCAGCATTTTTAGAGGACAGATGATGGTTCAGATGATGATCTTTCAGGTATATGACCTAGCAGGTATATTATGGTGTTCTGGTTATATTGCTTTTATTTCCATTCTCTTAGCATGTCTTATCATTTAGTATCATGATCTAGTGATCATATAGATATGTGGACCTGGTTGTACTTATACATATATATCATATTTGTCCTTACTCAGACTTATAAGTTCTTGGCCTATACTCATTGGTTTTACCCTCCCTAGGGGGAATAGAGGTGATCATTCCCGCCATACTTTGGCTTGCTAGTGTCGGTTTCATTATTCACTATCTTCATCCATCCATGACTCACCCAGTTTGTTCATTACCTTGACTTACTACTTGACTGGTGGCATGGAGGACCTTCCCCCACTGTAGCCTCTATATTGGATAAGATTCCCTGTTTATTGTGTCTCGGCTCTGAGTTGGTGACAAAACTTACCTTTGGTGAGTTGGATTTCCTAAAGTAGTCCCCCTAGCCACAAAAGATGTTGTTGGCTAAACCTGAAACTTTTAGTGCTGCCATTAATGCAAAGTATGGAAATGAAATGTTATATCTTGTATGAAAATCCCATTCATGCAATGTGTTTCTAAACACACATGAATGAAAGGCAAGCCAAATGAAAATGGCTATGAAATATCAAATGTTATATCTTTTGTGAAATGTAAAATACCTAGGTAAACAAGCTGTCTGTGACACACCTAGAAGTGTTCAGGTAAACAAGTGCCTTAAAAACACACTTGCAGCAAGAAGCCTAAATAAATGTAAATCTATGCAATGTGTTTGTAAACACACATAGATCAAAGGCTATGGAAACTCTAGGCCCAAAAAGCAATGGAACTTAAATGCTATATCAAAAAGATTGCTAGCCTCATTTGTATTATGGATTGTGCGCATCTGTGAAAGGTGAATAAACAGTCTGTGAACAACTTATCCATTTGTGAGACACCGCCATTCCCTATGTTATTGCTGGTCCACTATATGCTATGGTGTGTATTCCCTTTTCCATTTCCAAAGTGTCACAGTGTTAAGTCAGTAAGTCATCCTTTGACCTAGCCATGTATTCCTTAGCCTTCACCCTTCACTAGCAAATTGATCACAACTATGAAGTGAGTATGACCTTGAAAGTCTTGTCTAAGTAATAAATAATAATTATGACTTATTATATTTGGATTTAGATCGCCAGTAATGATTACTTCTTGTTATAATTGCTAATTAAATGGATTGTAAAGCATGTTTTAACCTTGGACACCTTGCAACAGCTTGATGACAGTTTGAGTTATATTTTGGTCATGTTGACTTGGTCAAACTTCAGTTTGATCAAAATTCAACCACAGGACCTGAGATGACAAACCTCAGATGTTACAGATAGATGATACATGGTCTAGTATAGGTCACCTTGGTGGGCTTATGCAGTGGTTTCAGGCTTATGATGATGATTTGTGCTTTTCAGCACTTTTACAGATTATTATTATTTGGTTTGTCGGATATGATGAGTATTTATTTTGGACCATGCAAAGGTTTATATGGTGTATGAGTACACATATTAGATGGATTTGGACCTTCTGAGTTCAATGAGATAGTCTGTTTTCAGGTTTGGGCAGTTACAGTGATGATTGAGCCTCAGTTGGCTATCCTAGTGCAGTTTTGGTCTGTCGGAGGCCCTGTCAGAGCAGTGATGAGATTTACTTGGTTCACCTAGGGCGCTGTGCATGGAGGTGGTGGTACAACCACTTGTTATTACCATATTACCCCCCCTCCCAGACTCATTGGTGAGCTCACCTTGACAGCGCAGGCACTCCAGGAGGCAGTTTGGGAAGTTTCACGTTTCCCGAGGCAGAAATGGTATAAATGGCTACAGAGGAATTCGATTTGGGCTACTGAGGCAATGTTATGGCATGGGATGATCAGGGATGATGAGTGGGATGTCTTCCACACCTTCTTCAGCAGTTTCAGCTTCATCGGGACCCACATCCATCACTTATAGTACTTTCTGATGATTTTTGGAGCCTCCCAAGGCTCGCAATTTGTCCATAGAGGCACGATTTGGTACTTTGATGATTATTTTATTGATATTGTGCTATGGGGATTGACCAAGGGTGTCTAAAATTACCCCTTGGACCCACCATAAGCTAGATCTATTATTTTGTCATCATGATTTGGTGGGATCCCCTCTTCTAGAGTGAGTTTGTCCACATATTGTATTATTTTATTAGTGATCCATGTATTGTATTGTTGAGCTCATCTCAACCATTGATTAGATCTTTTGATCTTTTTAATCTTAGCCACTCATTCAAAAAGTGGTTAGATTGTGAACTCTCTCCCTCTTATTTAAAGGAGAGAGCTTCTCATTGTAAAGGGGACTCTTGGCTTTGGATTATTGGAATAGAGAATCATTATTGCATCTATTTGTTGTGTTGTGGTGAATGCTTTTGGAGTTTGTTCATTGATTCTTCCTTTGCACTGGGTTCTTGGATATTTTGTCTTGCTATATTTTTGTACCACGTTTTTGCATCTACAGGTGGAGGCCGATTTGGTTTGAGGAGGACGTATTGGTAGGGGAGGACCCTCCCTACTTCTTCTTTGGATCTCTTCGTTGGTAACAGGGAGTATTACTGTCCCAGGACCTTCTATTTCATGTTATCATTGCATTTTACTTGTATTTCCTCCATACTTTATCTCACTGATTGAATCACTATTCCTTGGTTTGACAGGTAGAGGAGGTCGCACTTGTGGGCTAGGGCATCATTTTGGCAAGCAAATTCAACACTTTCTCATTTGATCTCTACAAGAGTCTTCCTCAACAACAAGTCATCTCATCTCATCACTCAGGTATGATCTCAAGGTAATTTCTCTTTCCATGATCTATCCATTTGTCTAAATGCTTCAAACCCTTACTATTTCAAAACCCTCATTTTGCAATTTTTCAGATCTAGCTTGATCCACTTGGATTTTGGGTATAAAATTTAAAACCCACCTATACAGTATCCACGACAATTCGGATCTGTAGTTTGGTGTGGATTGGCCATCATTTGACCCGCTTTCCAAGGCAAAGAAGCCTCTCCAAGGGAGGTCGCACTTCCTAGGAGAGGTGTGTTTGCAGGGATCTAGCACCTAGGTAGGTGAGATTCCACTTGATCTGTAATATACACATTCAATAACCTACCCCTGGTGTGTCACTTCAGTGATTTTGACTTTGTGGGCCCCATTCCTCATTTTGAGGGTTGTGCCCCACTTGGGTCACTTGGTGGCATACTTCAGTCTCAGATCTATTGAGATCCAGCCATTGGATGACCTTAATATTTTAGATCCACCTACCTCAATACCTCAACATTCTAGATCTACAATTTGGTAGACATCCGACTCCATTTGGCCCACTTCCCAAGGCATTGATCTTTCTCTAAGCTAATTCGACTTTCTTGGACTGTTGAGTTTGCATGCGGTTTGATCCTTGTTTTGGTTGCTTGAACCTCTTGACATTGTCATATCATTCAATCAAGCTCATCTTTGGTACTGGTTAGCCCCAATTCAGTCCTTAACTACCCTGCATTGGACACGGTTCTCAAGGCAGTGGATTCTCTCATAATTGACTAGTACCCTAATCCTGGATCTTATTTCAAACATCATAAGTCACTCTTCCATCCATAATGAACCAAAGCTACACTGTTTAAACCCCTTGATTCAAACTATTATTCATCTTGTGACTTCTTCCATAGATTTAGGGTTCACCATACACCTTACATACTTCAACTATACTTGACTTGATCTGGTGTTTTGGTTTGATCTCTCCTGTCGGGAGTAGATCTGGGTCTCCCCCTTTGTTGTCTTGGGCTAGACAACATAAAGTGAAGATTTCCTCGATTGGCATGACAACCATCCATTGGGAGTCGAGGCCATCTTGATTGCACCTCTTGGGTTTCCCATCCCTTCTACCATCCATCTTGGATTCATCTCTAGGGGCACCTACAAGTTTAGTGATAACAGGTTCATTGATCGGAGCGACGGTCGTCATTCTATGTCTCGTTCCATTTCGCATCCAAAAGGCCTTTAGGGACACCTGCCGGGGGAATAGAAGTACAATCGTGCAACAAAACCTGGTTCTGGGGAGTCCTGCAAGTGTGTCTAGGACGGTTCCAGTTGCGAATGCTAGCCACAAGTGCCTGGTGGATGATTTTGCAAAGTTGACCCCCGTGGGAAAAAATTGCATAGTCCCTTATTGAGCAAAACCCTAGTTTGCAGAATGCACCTACAAGATAAGACGTGGGCCATGGGACCGGCGAAGAGGGGCACCCTTAGCACTGTCCCGACGTCCTGAATCCAATGGAGTTAATGGTTTTTCAATTAGAGCCACGACCGTCATTCTATGGCTTGTTCTGTCTCGCATCTAAAGGGCCTTCAGGGATACCTGCTGGATACCTGTTGGGGGCATAGATGTCCAATCGTGCAGTAAAACCTGGTTCCAGGGAGTCCTGCAAGTGTGTCTAGGATGGTTCCAGCTGGGAACACTAGCCACAAGTTCCCTGTGGATGATTTTACAAAGTTGAACCCTGTGGGAAAAAAGTGCACAGTCCCTCACTGAGCAAAACCCTAGTTTGCAGAATGCACCTACAAGATGACACGTGGGCCATGGGACCGGCGAAGAGGGGCACCCCTAGCACTATTTGGACGTCCTGAATTCAAAGGAGTCGACGGTTCATCTATCCGAGACACAGTTGTCATTCTATGGCTCGTTCCGTCTCAAATCCAAAAGGCCTTCAGGGACACCTGATGGATACCTGCCGAGGGCATAGAACTCCAACCGTGCAACAAAACCAGGTTCCAGGGAGTCCTACAGGTGTGTCTTCTGGGTATATTCAAGCATTCTCGAGGATCTAAATTTATAATTTCCTTCTGGGTAGATTCAGGCATGGAGTAATATTTGGCGGCACTTCCAAGCTCCCCAGACCATTTGGTCAGCCACAATATGTGCGACTCCTTTGACGTAAGATAAATTCTGGTGTGGACGACATCATTTGATACACTAGCCAAATATATGTTGTTGGAAGAACTTACATATTTCAACAAAGGAGCGTTTTGCAGGTGACTTGAAAATCCCTTCCAATTTTCAGCAATAAAACAAAGAAGTTCAACGTACAGATTTTCAGGCAAGCTTGTCAATCAATCAGACAACCGAATATAGGAAGATAACCACACCCAAAAAATTCAAGCTATTATAAAACTCTTGTTTATCAAGATAAGGATGGACTATGTGTGCATTACCAGAATATAGATGAATGAAGTCGCTTTGATGAACTTGTCCTCTTGCTTTCTCTAGAATGCGTTTAAAAGCAGGGAGTATTGTCTGAGCTTCTATTAGTTTACATAAACGTTTATTCCCAAAGCTGACATCACATAAAACCACTTCCTCAGCTCTCAATTGGGTCTGAATGGCATCTCTAACTTGTCTTAGCTGTGGATAACGAGGAACATGAAAGGGAAGGTACCTATAGACCCAAGTTTTCTATGATAGAGGTGAATTACCACTTATCAGAGCACAAAATGCTGAACAAAAGGCTAATGAAAAACAACGAAGGATTCCTTGGTTCCACTTGTTATTGAAAATGATACTTTCTCTTGATGAAACCAGTAAAAAATATGCCTATATTATAAATGGAAATCCTGTTACAATTTTTGTCGGAAGAAAAGCATAGACACCTACAGCCACCATATTTCCTTCTATAAGCCACTCGCCCTTTGGAAAAGCTAATGTAATAGCCCATTTCCCAACATCTTTTCTCTGCTCAACTCTACACTCGTTTTCCACATGAAACCACTACCTCCACATGTAATAACTACATTGTTTTGTCGAAAATTGATCTTCTTCTACTAACAAATGCAAAATGAAGGATTCATTGACATTTCTACGAGAAGTTCTAAGGTCAGTTTCTCGTAAAACAGAGATTGTATAAATCCTGTTAAGATCGATATGTTCCTGCTCACGAACTGAGAGCTTCTTTATCTTAGACATAAACAAAAGAGCTTCAGGATGAATACTAGAGAGCTGTTGCTTTACAGCTTCAAACTTCTCAGGACGTGGGGGTATAAAACGAGCCATAGAATGACGACCATGGCTCGGATTGATGAACTGTCGACTCCGTTGAATTCAGGACATCCAGATAGTGCTAGGGGTGCCCCTCTCCATTGGTCCCATGGCCCACATGTCATCTTGTAGGTGCATTATGCAAACTAGGGTTTTTCTCAGTGAGGGACTGTGCAATTTTTTCCCATGGAGGTCAACTTTTCAAAATCGTCCACCGGGCACTTGTGGCTAGCGTTCCTAGCTAGAACTTCCCTAGACACATTTGTAGGAATCCCCAAAACCAGGTTTTGCTGCACGGTTGGACTTCTATGCCCCCGGCAAGTATCGAGCAGGTGTCCTTGAAGGCCTTTTGGATGCGAGACGGAACGAGCCATAGAATGATGGTCGTGGCTTCGATCGACGAACTGTCGACTCGTTAGATTTAGGACATCGGAACAGTGCTAGGGATTCCCCACTCCGCCGGTCCCATGGACCATGTGTCATCTTGTAGGTGCATTCTTCAAACTAGGGTTTTGCTCAATAAGGGACTGTGCAATTTTTTCCCACGGGGGTCAACTTTGCAAAATCGTCCACCGGGAACTTGTGGCTAGCGTTCCCATCTGGAACCGTCCTAAACACACTTGTAGGACTCCCCGAAACTTGGTTTTGCTGCACGGTTGGACTTCTATGCCCCCAACAGGTATCCATCAGGTGTCCCTGAAGGCCTTTTGGATGCGAGACGAAACGAGCCATAGAATGAAGGCCGTGGATTTGATCGATGAACCATCGACTCCGTTGGATTCAGGACGTTGGGATAGTGCTAGGGGTGCCCCTCTCCGCTGGTCCCTTGGACCACATGTCATCTTGTAGGTGCATTCTCCAAACTAGGGTTTTGCTCAGTAAGGGACTATGCAATTTTTTCCCATGGAGGTCAACTTTGCAAAATCATCCACCAGGCACTTGTGGCTAACGTTCCTAGCTAGAACCGTCCTAGACACACCTGCATGTCTTCCCGGAACCCGGTTTTGTTGCACGGTTGGGATTCTATGGCCCCGGTAGGAATCCGACAGGTGTCCTTGAAGGCCTTTTGGATGTCGGACGGAACGAGCCATAGAATGAAGACAATGGTTTGGATTGACAAACCGTCGACGCTGTTGGATTTAGGACGTTGGGACAATGCTAGGGGTGTCCCTCTTCGCTAGTCCCATGGCCCACGTGTCATCTTGTAGCTGCATTTTGCAAACTAGGGTTTTGCTTAGTAAGGGACTATGCAATTTTTGCTCACAAGGTCAACTTTGCAAAATCGTCCACTAGGCACTTGTGGCTAGCGTTCCCAGCTGGAACCATCCTAAACACACTTGTAGGACTCCTCGAAACTAGGTTTTACTACACGGTTGGAGTTCTATGCCCCCGGAAGGTATTGAGCAGGTGTCCCTGAAGGCCTTTTGGATGCAAGATGGAACGAGCCATAGAATGACGACCGTCGCTCCGATCGACGAACCGTCGACTCCGTTAGATTTAGGACGTCAGGATAGTGCTAGGGGTGCCCCTCTCCATCGGTCCCATGGCCCACATGTCATCTTGTAGGTGACTTCTGCAAACTAGGATTTTGCTCAACAAGGAACTGTGCAATTTTTTCCCACGGGGTCAACTTTGCAAAATCGTCCACTAGGCACTTGTGGCTAGCGTTTCCCTTCTTATGGTGAAAAATGGGATGGTGATGGTGACAACATGGGTAGGAAGAGCACGGTGAGGATGATGATGATGATTAGGGTGAGGATGATGATGATGAGGGTGAAGATGATGAAGATGAGGATGAGGATGAGGGTGATGATGAGGATTACGAAACTTGTGCAATTTATCAAAACAAACATAGGACCATGAAGATGTTGATGTTGATGATAATGATGATGATGAATATTGATGATGGTGGTGGTGGTGATGAATATGATGATGATGGCGATGGTGATGATGATGATGAGGGTGAGGATGATGAGGATGAGGATGAGGGTGATGAGGATGATGATCATGATGGTGGTGGTGACGATCATGAAGATGTTGATGATGAGGGTGATGAGAATGATGATCGTGATGATGAATATGTTGACGATGATGATGATGATGAAGATAATGGTTTACCATGATGATGATGAGGATGAGGATGAGAGTGAGGATGATGAGGATGATGATGATGATGATGATAATGATGATGGTGGTGGTGGTGGCGGTGTTGAAGATGGTGATGATGATGATGATGATGATGATGATGGTGGTGGTGGTGGTGGTGGTGATGAAGATGATGATCATGATGAAGATGATGATGATGAGGGTGAGGATGATGAGGATGAGGATAAGGATGATGATTACGAAACTTGTGCAATTTATCAAAACAAATGTAGGACCATGAAGATGTTGATGTTGTTGTTGATGATGATGATGGTGGTGGTGGTGGTGGTGGTGATGAAGATGATGATCATGATGAAGATGATGATGATGGCAATGGTGATGATGATAATGAGGGTGAGGAGGATGAGGATGGGGATGATGATGAGGGTGATGAGGATGATGATCATGATGATGGTGAGGATGTGGATGAGGATGATGATCATGATGGTGGTGGTGATGATGATGAAGATGTTGATGATGAGTGTGATGAGAATGATGATCGTGATGATGAATATGTTGATGATGATGATGATGATGATGAAGATAATGGTTTACCATGATGATGATGAGGATGAGGATGAGAGTGAGGATGATGAGGATGATGATGATGATGATGATAATGATGATGGTGGTGGTGGTGGTGGTGTTGAAGATGGTGATGATGATGATGATGATGATGATGATGGTGGTGGTGGTGGTGGTGGTGATGAAGATGATGATCATGATGAAGATGATGATGATAGCGATGATGAAGATGATGATGAGGGTGAGGATGATGAGGATGAGGATGAGGATGAGGATGAGGGTGATGATGATGATTATGAAACTTGTGCAATTTATCAAAACAAACATAGGACCATGAAAATCTTATTTTCATTCATCAATACAACATTATCAAGGAATATCATTAAACTAGTTAGGTATTTCATTTTCCATTGATTCTGGATGATTACTTTTGCATTATGACAGGTGGAAAATGGACATATGAAAGAGGTAAAGCACATACTAGGGTTTAGTAAGGATAGGGTTTATATCTTCAATGATATTATGAGAGTGAATTCATGACCAGCTATTGGTTAGCATATTTTAACAAACTAGGGTATATTTGTTACATATATTTGACCATATGTACATGAAGGCCCAATGAATTTTATTACATTTTAGTTATGCATTCCTTGCCATTCAATCCAACTGCATAGATGCTCATGTACGTATAGTTTGATGAAATACAGTAGCATTGATGAAATGTGTAGCATCTATTGGACTTCCTCTTATTGTCTGAAAATGTCATAGAATTACATTGATGGTATGTGTAGCATGTTACTATTATGACAGAGGTTTTTTCCTTGCAACCATAATCATGATCAACGGGTATGAACCCTTGGAGTTGAAAAAAAACACAACTTTAAATTAGATATCAAATTAGCATGCATGTGCTAAGTTCATTGAACTGTTGAAAGATATTATTTTTTTTTCCATTAAGATAATGTTTTCATAACATAATGGTGAGATGTTACTTGATCAATGCAATAAATGTAAGAGAATAAATATTGCTTGAAATGTAATTTTATAAATTTCAATAGCATAATTTATCAATTTGTGGAAGAGATGAATCATCACAAGCACAAGTCGAAACTCAAGAGCAAATATGGAATATATTGATAGTCGGATGTTTGTAATACAAAATATGGGGAAGTAGTCGGCCCTCAAATGGCTTGTCAATGTACATGTATCCCTAAGTACAATAATGTGTACATGTATGTCAAAATACATCTATCCAAGACTATGCAACATAAAAAATCAATCTTTCTCTTGTTTTTCCCCAACTTTCCTCTATCGACCATCTCCTTGGGATCGCTCGGCATCTCAGAAGTCTGCAAAAAAAATCATTATTTATATCAAATAACTGCACTAATACCCTACCATCAACAAACTTAAAAAATTAACTTATGGCCAAATTATTTATGACAAACACTCACCAAGTCCTCATGGGGTATAGATGTGAGCGGTGTGCTCATGGAAGGCATCTCTATAGTTGTGCTCTACAAATAAAAGATCATATCTCAATTAATTCAACAATTCAACATTGATCAACGTGTTTGGGTAAATTGAATAAAAAAACTTGGTCATTAATGAACATCTCACCGCAAGAGGAGACCCGGTCAGAACCATGGATTGAGCAAATGGGCCGAGCATTTCTGCCGCTAATGGCTACAATCATCAAATGGAGAAATAGTTAGACATGCATGAATAAACAATATAGTAACATGGTTAAATACTATGCATTGTGATTGTCCAAATAGTTACCTTCATATGACTTGTGGCTATTGTAGATGCGACACTGACTGCAACATTAATGACCTTTGTTAGGTCAGGGGTAGATGGATCTCCCGCATGTCTTCTATAGAGGACATCCACATTCTTTCCAGGAGTGGAGCCTCTCTTGTACACTTGTCCCTTTTTCACGTTGGGACTACGGGGAGATCGAACTGCTGACAATCTCGAACGTATATCTACTGGTGGCTACAATCACCAATACTGACGTAGTTAGAAATGAATTGGTCAATGGAATAACATGTATTAACAAACTGAAAATGATGAAATACATACCGATGTATTGTATACGTCAATCAATTCTAAGAAATGGTCTGCCGTCCATTCTGTCTCCGCGGGCACGCTATAGATTGTATTCCCAGCAGGGGGGAGCTCACTAGATGAAATCATTTCCATCTGATGGGGATCTACAACCTACAATTTAGAAAATTGTAAATATTAGATCGTGTAGCATTAATTAAGTAACATGTCATAAAAAAAATAACATGTGTTGAAATAATGTCATGTTGAAATAGTTACCTCAGCATGAGATGTTGTCGCTGAAGGTATGACAACATCTTGTAACTTAGAAGGTTCTACTGCATGAGCCTCTTGGCCCTCATGCCCTTCTTGTGGCAACTACAAGTTTTAAAATCATTCAAAATATTAGCAATCTATATATGTGTATAGTAAGGAAAAATAATTTACAAATGACACTAAATTGTTAACTGGATCTACTCATGTATTAAAATAATGTCATGTTGAAATAGTTACCTCATTGTGAGTTGTTGTCACTGAAAGTATGGCAACATCATCATCATCATCATGCGGTGCTGGTGCATGATCCTCTGGACTATGCTCTGCATCATCAATGCAAAGGTCTTCAACCTCGTTCCCTTATTGCAGTAACTACAAGTTATAAAACCATTAAAAATATTAGCAATCTATATATATGTGTATAGTAAGGAAATATAATTTAAAAATGACACTAAATTGTTAACCACTTACTTACCTGTGTAAAATACCCAGTAAAGGTATGATCTGTTCGGATAGGACCAAAGCAAGGATGGCCGCATACTGTGCATGGGTGGGGCTGATGGTTGTGCTCATGCTATGTAGGTACAGTTCCACTACTAGATGCTCCTCGACCACTGGAAGGTGGTGGCTCTACCCCACCGGGAGGTGGTGGATCTACCCCACCGACAGGTGCTGGCTCTACTCCACCCATAGATGGTGGCTCTGATGGGACTACCTAGTGTGTACCATGAAGATACATGCTATGGAAAACAACCTCCTGTGCCAACAGTAGGAATAACTCTTGTGTCTCTGGAACCAACTGATGTGCAGGTGGGACATCTGGCCTGGGTAGCTTCCTACGAGGTGGCGCTACTGGGCGATTGGGATCTATGTGCCTCACATTGGGACGTTGTTGAGGCATCCCCATCCCAACACCCTGGTACTCCAAGATATCAAAATAGTTAACATGCTTCCCCAACACAAACTCTACTTACATCTTTCTCAGAAAATACAAAGGCATTTCCCTGTTTTTTTGTGGTGATACATCAAACACCATGTACCATCGGTCCATCCAGTTATCTATGAATGGTTGATATGTACACCACTCTATAGAAATGTTCCTTTTGTTTGCATTAGGGACTTCACCATCCCGTGGATTTCTAAATAGGGAAAAGATTTGTTCTTTTGATATTTTCAACTTCTTGACTTCTCTGTGGCTAAGTCCATCCGCATATTATTGCCTCTTTCTTTCTCTGAATGTGGCAATATCTTGCAAATCACCATTAGACCTACTAAAGGTCTCTATCATTGCATCCAAATTGGATGCAAGCATAACATGCCTGTCATCAACAATAGTAGTAGAGGCTCGAATTTCTCTGAGCCTCTGAATTTCTCTTTGGATGTCAGAGTGGGCATCCATGGTCATCACTGTAAACAAAAAATAAAAATAAAAATCATTAGAAACGTATACATGTGCTATAATGACATCTCTCAAAAAATAAAAATGTACATGCAAGAACAAATACATTACAAACTTAAATATCATCTTAGGCATACATTACAAACATAAATATCATTTCATATGACCATTGCAGGCATACATTGTGGGTCATTGAGGGCATAAGGGTGGAGACCAAGCGAGCATAAAGACCATGATGATGTGTCAAAGATATGTATTTTTATTAGATAAACTGAGGCAGCCTATTGATGGACAGAATGAAGACATGCTAGTAGAATAATGAAGATATGACTAATGATATGGGCATAATGTTGTGATGTGCATATGGACAGTGTAAAGTGTATGAATGGAGATATGGCAACAGATTGATATGACATGAATAATGATGGCATAATGAAAATGTGATCTAATTGGTGATATTTGCTGATGGACAGAATGAAGTTATATTGAATAATGAGTGCTTGATGAGAATGATGAAGTGCTTTGGAAACAAACAAGGGCTTCTGGTTGATGATGTATGTAATCTGCAAACTTAAGAAGAGTCTGAAATATCATTTGTAAATCTATGGTTGTTGGGGTGTTGGTGCATCCCAGTGAGTTGCAGCTGACATAATTATCTTGTGAATAGGATTGTCATTGATGACAACATTAATGACAAAGGTGTAAATGGCATGACGACAAGCAAACAAGGTGACTTGACAAGGACTTGGAAAAGACAAGACAAAATACAAGATGATGGGAATTGGCACACCTAATGAGCCAAATGACCCATACTGTGGTCATTTGGAGTTGGTCCTAATACCCTAGACAAGGATGACTTGGAGATAACAAGCTACATGAACAAAGAAGCATGAAGTGAACAAAGAAGCTTGAACTTGACACTTGGCAAGGAGATTGTGGGCATCCCTTATGGCATCTGCGGGCATCCAAAAATGAAGCTGATGGACATGCGGGAATCTTGAAGATGCATATGTAGGCATGTTTGTGGAAGCTGCGGGCATCCTGGAGGCATGGCAAAGACCCCCATGCGGGAAATTGAAGAAGGTCTAGCTGTAGGCATGTTCAAAGGCATAAATATGGCCCTTGCAGGCACGAGTTACAAGCTAGTGCGGGCATGCTGGAAGCAAAAGAAAATGGTGATGATGTGGGTATGAAGACCACGTTTAGGTGGGAAAAAGAAAGTCTAAATAAATATATACATGTATATATTTATAATTTATGAGGTGTTTATGGAGCAACAGTAGAAATTAGAGTTTAACCTTTATCTTTGGATTAATTGGGGCTACAGTATGCTGATGTGCTCCTGGTGTACAAACTAAGATGCTGATGATATGTATGGACATAATGAATTCATGATTATTGGGGCTACATACGATGAACAAAATGTTGATCTAGGGTAGCATGAAATAGGGGCATAATGCTTGCTTGGGTTATGAAGATTAATGATAATCAGAATGATGTTATAGACAGATATGTTGGGTGACAATGATGATTGATGTGATCAGTGAGCCATTGTGTCTAACAGGGTGGATGTAAAATTCATTAAAATTTTAAAATTTTAAGTTTTGGCATTTCGTTTACAAATATTTTTAGGTGACAATGATGATTGATATGATCAGTGAGCCATTGTGTCTAATAGGGTGGATGTAAAATTCATTAAAATTTTAAGTTTTGGCATTTCATTTACAAATATTTTTAGATTAGGGAAACATAACAATTTATAAACTTAATGACGAGATGAGGCAACGATTTAGATGCTTACCTTTCTAATCGTCCTTGCAAGATGAATTTGGGATTGTTGAACCTCCAAATCTCCTCGGTTGAGCTTCTCCAATGCGTTTTGGGAAGGCGAAATCGCTCGAGCGTTTGTGCTTGGGTAAAACAATGGGTAAAATAGTGTCGCGGTCCGCAGCACTATTTTTGTTGTTGTTGTTATATTAACCATAATGCTCGAGCGTTATGGTGATCACCATAACGCGCGAGCGTTATCGTGATCACCATAACGCTCGAGCGTTTTGTAATCCTATCCTACATGTTAAATGACATGGCAGGTTCAAAGCCCGCCATTCCTAGTTTTACATAACACGCGAGCGTTGTGGATTTACACAATTCTCGCACGTTTCGCATTTACCCAATTGCATCTAAAAGGTCCCTCAACTTTGTGCGAGCGCCCAGGACTAAAGTATATACAAGGTACATATTTATAATATATTCAGTTATTTTAAATTATTTATATTAATCTTTTAAGGTTTACATAATCATATTACATCTTAAATTATTTATATTAATATTTTAGGGTTTATATAATCATACTACATCTTGAGATCAAATAAATATATATAAGTAGAATGATCAATGAGTTTCTCTAATCCATTGGATATAGTTTGGATGGTTAAGATGAATGATTGTTACTCTCTCCATTTAGGTTTAATTCTCATAAGTGATATGATGCTAATCACTCACACTTTGAATTGTATGGATCATGAAACCTAGCCTTCATTTGCCAATAGTTTAAACCCCATAAAACTATAACCTTAAAAGTTTTATGAAATGAAAATTTTCAATTTAATAAACTAATATTTACCAAAATTGGAATTTTAAATTAATAAAATTATTATTTTTAACTTAAAATTAAATTCAACACTCTTAAATATCTTTAAACTACTTGTATAAAAATATTTGCGATTATACATTATAGATTTACTAATATTATACTATATATATTCGTATGATCCTAAGTTATATAGTATAATACATTGGAATATCTATTTGGACTAATATTATAATAAGTTGTACTATTATAATATTAATTCTATCTATATGACTATAATCCTAAGTTATATAGTATAATACATTGGAATATCTATTTGGACTTAGGATTATTAGACATGACTTGTATAAGGATCTATGGGGTTAATAATGTCCAGGAATACTTGTATTTATTAGAGAAGCTGTATTTTTATGAGCAACAAATAATTATCTTTATCACTATTAATCACTATGATACTTTGTTCGAAAACCTATCTTCGAAACTCAGTCACTTCGTTGATTACAAAAAAAAAGTAATGATGGAGAGGAATTTTGAGAAAACAATTGAATACAGGTGATTAAAAGTGAGTAATTAACCTATAAATCATTTGCCTATGCAATCTCTAAATCTATTAACCTATAAATCATTTGCCTATGCAATCTCCTAAAAATTTGCAAATATTTTATGCTTGATCGTATATCTATAAGCATTTTGATTCCAAAGTTTACTCAGAAACACATGAATATCTACAAAGGATAGGCTAAATATGTTGGAACTTCCTTTTGAATGTTTGAACTAACCTAGATAATGAAAAACTTCCATTGGATAACATTCAAGGTATTATGATGACAATGAATATGATTATTCTCTAAGTTCTATACTTTTGAATGTTTGAATTGAGTTAGACCAATCTAGATCCAAATCCTAGGCTCTATCAAGCACCGAGAGGGATCAAATCTCCCGAGGTGAGAACCTCTTCTCAAGTATTGCAGTCAAGGAGTTTTTCGAGAAGAGGTTTGCACCTTGGGAGATTTGATCCCTTTCGGAATTTGATAGAGCCTAGGATTTGGATCTAGGCTGGTATTTTCTTAATGGCTGACATAATATTTTATTACTTTTTACTTTATATTATTCCTTTTCGTTTATGGCCGACATGTTAGGAACAAACGTTACAACATCTCTCTCATACTCGACAAACGTTACAACATCTCCATCATAATCTACAATATTATTTATGGCCGACATGTTAGGAACAAACGTTACAACATCTCCCTCATACTCGACAAACGTTACAAGATCTCCCTCATACTGGGCTATAGAGCGCCTCTCGGTGCATTAATAAAATTTTTCCTAATGTATTATGATGAGTATGATTATGATTACTCTCTTGTCTTTTTTACACTCATAAATAATAATTACGAAAAATTAATTAAATTGAATAATTATAAAAATAATTAAAATATTTAACATATTAAAAGAATAATTTATTTTAAAAAGATCATTATTAAAATTAATTAAAATATTTTAATATATTTTTTTTATGATTTTATGACTTTTATATATATATATATATATAATTTTCCTAATGTATTATGATGAGTATGATTATGATTACTCTCTTGTCTTTTTTACACTCATAAATAATAATTACGAAAAATAAATTAAATTGAATAATTATAAAAATAATTAAAATATTTAACATATTAAAAGAATAATTTATTTTAAAAAGATAATTATTAAAATTAATTAAAATATTTTAATATTTTTTTTTTATGATTTTATGAGTTATATATATATATATATATATATACACACACACACAACTTGAGATTGGGAACCTTGACCAGAATTGGGTGTTTGATGTGTACTTATTATGGTATCTCAACTACCGACATATGCACTTCCTTCATAGCTTTGGCCTTCGACCTCGACTTGGGTGGAGGGAATGTTGACATGTTACCTATCTTCAAACTTTGAACACAAATCTAAATGCTTTTCTATGGAAGCAAATTTCACACAACACTATGCTTTTCACTCTGCACTTGGCTACTCTTTAAGGTGAGTGCACTCAGAAATAACTTGTGGAATAGATTAGAAGAGATAAAGGTTCCTTTTGAGTTGGGATCTACCGCAATAAGGTTGTACAAGACTGTAATTACAAAATTTAAGAGCATTGAGGGGTGGTTGAAAGATATTAATTGTAATATTGGAGTTCACCAAGGTTGCTCCCTCTCCCCTATCCTTTTCGGCATATACATCAATAAGCTAGAAGGTTGTTTAAAAGAAGTAGGGTGTGATGGCATGACCTTAGGGGGTGTAGTCCTCATCCTCCTTCTGTATGCTAATGATATCGTTCTTATAACAAGGTGTCCCTTTAATCTTGATAAATAATAAAGAGTTCTCAAAGATTTTTTTTCTCAAATATGGGCATCCCAATAGATGCCTTCACTAGGTTGACTGAAATTAAAGTTTTCACTTTAAAATGTTAAAGGAATAATTGGATTGCTCCCAAAAGAGCATTGATAATCTTCAAATCCTGTGAATCATTAAATTGCTCAAAAATCATGCCCGATAGGACAAAGTTATTATTTTGCTACTCCAAGTTGTAGGTAGAGAAAAAGCTGACAAAGTTTATAGCATTTTATTTGTAGATCCAAGAAAGTATATATATATATATATATATATATATATATATATATATATATATATATATATATATATATATATATCAGCACTTAGGTATTTAGGAAGAGTGCAATACTTTTGTAACCAGCAATAGAAAATTCTTAATATGAAGAGAAGGGAGATCTTTTCTCTTTATTTAATTATGGAAGTTGTAAAGAAGTTATATATGTAATAGAAATTTTTTTTCTTCTGATGTAAAGCTGTAAAGCTCTGAATGTAAGTCCTTCTTTGGGCAATTCATGTTCATTCTTTCAGAATGATTGATATTTTCCATTTGGAATATATATATATATACTTTTTTTTACTGCACCACACCAGCTCATTTGAGCATGTTAAATTGTCAGTAAGGGATTCAATTGTAACACATATTGTGGATTGCGTTTTTGAGCCTGGTTGTTCTACATGGGTTCGCAAAGAAATAATCAGGTGGAGTTCAGTGTGCAGGACTTGAACCCTTGCAGTCTAAATATTTTGAAGCTTGGGAAGGTGAAACCAACACAAGTTACAGCCAGAGTTACAAAATCAGAAGCTGGTAGGGGCACAGTTCTAAAAGGTGTTACCATCGTCAACTAGATAAACAAATGCTATAAGGAATATTTCACTCATCCTTAACATGGGTGAATGGATGGTAGAATCCAATCTGAATACTATTTCTCATGCTATTAGTTCAGTACTATAGTTCACCCACAATTGGTAAGGAGTATAACCTGATGCTCCAAGCGGTATTGGAGAAAGGCTAGTCATCCTCTATTCCCACCTTCATTGATAATCTGGGTATTGATGAATGAAACGTTGTTGAATAATGTATTTTCAACTATTTCTATAATTCTAAGTAAATCAAATGTATTTTGAAGAGAAGATGGTGAAGGAAGTAGAAGGTCGGTTTGATGTTGAAGGATGGACTTCTAGGGATGATTCCGACATTCTCTCGCCCTTCAATTTCACTCGCAAGTCTCCATCTCTTCACTTTTGTAACCGCCTCTATTGATTACAATTTTTATAAATTTTGCTCCCTTTTTCCCACTATCAAAATAATGGAAGATTAAAGATGTGCCGAGGGTTTTATAGGTCTTTTAGACTGTCAATTTTTTAAAGTTGACACTTGGAAGGTTCTATTCATTAGGATTTTTCAATTATTAAATTTTGATATGCTATCTTTACTGCGTAATGAAAGAATTGTTGAAGATATTTTGGTGTCTGATTCAAAGTTTCAAGATTTAGATGTTTTCTTTGCTTTGCATTTTGTTTTCCCGAGAATTTCCATGATATGTTTATTCAGTGAAATATTGTCTTACCATATGCCATATTTTCACTTTGTTTTTTAGTTTTTTATTCTATTTTTATTGTTATGTTGGAATATTTCAGCATTGTTGCCTATTTATTGTTTTTCTTTTTAAATATATTTGTTAAAATGTAACTTTGCAATCTTGATTTGTTGGAAATTGAGAAATTACATTAAACAATATTTCATTTTTATTTTTGGTGGTGTCAAGATTTAAACTTAGCATATGTTTTCAAGGTTGAGGCATTATCTCGGTTTATTAAGTAATTACGGTTTATTAAGTAATTAAGTAGATTTCGGTTTATTAAGTAGATTTCTAGAAGTTTGTCCATATGTTTTTGACCCTCTTGAATCCCTAGGGAAACTTCAAATAAAATACTAAAGTTCAATATTGACTTAAAATTTGTTGGTTTGATATTAAACGAGTCGGAGTTTGAAGGTTTTGTGAGTTCTTTTGGTTAAGTTTATGCATTTTGTACGGAACCTATTTGAGTTGATTTATGCCAATTATGGTTTGGTTCGGAATTGTCTATTTGTGTACCAAAGTTTTTAATAAAAGAAGAAAAAAATAAAATATTATGAATCTAAATTTATCAGGTAGCATAAATTTTAAACAATTATTTATATTTACCTTCTATAGTAGCAAACAAATTGATTCAAATTACCAATTTAATCTCCAAATTTATATGCCACTTAGAATTCTAAAAAAACAATTGAGAATAAGATTCTCAACAATGCTTTGAACTAAGAGTCGTGGACATTCCAAATTGATACTCATATTTACTAGCATAGATCCATCTTAAACTCGTATCTATCAAGCACTGAGAGGGATCCAATTTCTTGAGGTGTGCTTCTTTTTTAAAATTTAAACTCAAAAAATTTGATCTCTCTTGATTGATAGATCTGGGTTTAAGTTTTAAGTTAAGTTTTTATTTTATAAACAAACATCTATTTTTTAATTACTTTTCATAATATTTTATTGTATGAACCAACATGGATTTTTTTTTTTAAATACTTTCCATAATTTTTTATTGTATGAGCCGACATGAATTTTTTTAATTATTTTTATCACTTTTTACGTTTTATTAGATGTAACGCTACATCCAGGTTAAAACATCTCCCCCATACTGGGTCGTAGAGCACCTCGTTTCACTCGGTGCAATAACGCTACATCCTATGAGCCGACATGAATTTTTTTAATTATTTTTATCACTTTTTACGTTTTATTAGATGTAATGCTACATCCACGTTAAAACATCTCCCCCATACTGGGCTGTAGAGCACCTCGTTTCACTCGGTGCAATAACGCTACATCCACGTTAAAACATCTCCCCCATACTGGGCTATAGAGCACCTCGTTTCACTCGGTGCAATAACGCTACATCCACGTTAAAACATCTTCCCCATACTGGGCTGTAGAGCACCTCATTTCACTCAGTGCAATTAATACTAACAACCATAGTTTATAACCTCCAAGTTCCAATCTAGTGTTTATTCGTGGTCAAAATTCATATGCCGATTCTTTGAAATCATCATAATGTAAAGACAGGTCGCAACTCCTAAACAAAGTTTCAACGTAACCCACAGTAGTTAACTTCTAACCATACTCAATAAATTTTGAAAGGAACAAGGTCGATGTTGCATGACATCACGTGACATGAAGGCGTGATCCGAGGAGGAAACTGATAGTCTCTATAGTATCTACAAGAGTTAATTGAATTAGTTACATTGAATTTGGAAACACGGCAATACCAATCCGTAAATTATACAAGTGAGCTTTGTGAGAGCGAATATCACGAGACCAAGTTTAATAAACTATTAAAAACATAAGAAAGCATTGTCTTTCAAAGATGCACAAAATTGACTTTTATAAATCACTGTTTGGTTCAAACTACCTAAACAGAGGGTTAAGACCAGATACATCACTAAGGAGATAAAAAAAAGAGGACATAATCCTACAGATAAAATCAGCGTAGGTCTTGATTGATCATAACGCCTAACCACCAATAGTATAAAGATTCGAGAAAACATAGACACGGGATTTAAACATAGAGTGACCATCAACCAAGCAACGAAAGAAAGACTTCGAATCTAGTTTAACCATTAACGACAATGACTTCTTCTTTGCTAACTCTGAAATGACTTCATCTCTAACATTATACAGGCTTACGATTCTAACAAAAAATAAAATTCCGGTCCAAAGGATGGCATAAGAGGTAATAAATGCATATGTATTCATCAAAGGAAATACATAGACGTTAATGCCTTCATGGTATTTTCGATCCATCATTCAACGCTTATCAACATTGAAATACACGAGGTTTTAGACCAAAGATTTACATAGAGTTATTGCACTAGAGGTATAAAAACAAACAGAGATTTGATCTTGATAACATTTATATCGACGGTCTGTTTTTCCCAAAAATTCTACAGAAGGTAACTCTGTAACACAAATAGATTACAACGAAATTCATTCAAAAACAGAGTAATACGAGGCATAAGCGGAATAACCACTTACTTAGATCACATGGCTAAGATCCATAATTAAAATGTATGAATTGACAACACCATAATTCAAATTCTGTGAAGTCGCAGAGATTTATCATTTTAATATCCATATTTCTTACAATTTTAATACAGAGAACATCAACTACAACTCACCAAAATACTCATAATATGTATGTAATCAACCAACAATATCTCAACTTAAATACTTGTGACATTACAATTTTCATGCACTCACACAACCAACATATATACTTACTTGGAATAACAGGAATGACTACTTGTAGAATCAGTTCCTCCCAACCATAGAAGAGAGTAGCACAACCGCTAGCTCAACTCCACTTCCGAGTTGGATCACCACCATGCACACAAGAACTAACAAGCAAAGCTTCCACGTAGCACTCTCTCTCAGAGGTCTCTAACAAGCTTAGTGATGGACCAAAAAAAAAGAGAAATACTCAACACATGCACTCACAACACAATTTCTCCATGCACAACAGAGCATCCCATGCTATCTCAGTGCGCCAATATATAGCTTTTTCCCAGGTCTTGTGCCATCCCAATCAAATCTCAATCAATCTTTCAATCCCTATGATTTAGGATTTTGTCTAGTAGTTGAGCTTTTAGAATGGATTTGATTGGTAAAATATCCCTTGCTTGCTTTACACATGTTCTTTGTCTCATGGTGGTGTCTCTTCGTTCAACTGAATTCTCCAAGTGTCTTTTATTTTATTAATAATAAAAATAATAATTGTTGTGCAAAGTATCACTCACACCTCTTGTGAGTATTTTTTTGAGTCTGTAAATAACTCTTACAAAAATAATTGTTTTGAAAATATTTTCACAAATATTAAATAAAAATAAAATGTCTTGTGGGTATCACATCAACATTGCAGGGCATCGAGCTAACACCCTGATGAGAACCATGCAAAATCTTAGCCGCTCGGAAAGGAGTATGTCCCTTCTAGGGGGGAATAGAGACCTCCAACAGAAGTTCTACTGGCTGGGAAAACCTAGGAGGAAGATCAGGGAATCACCATCACGAGAGATAGGTACATTAGGACCACCACCAGTAAGGTTAAAAAGGAAATCACCAGCAATCTACAAATCAACGAGAAGGAGATTTGATGATCCCCATATCCCATCCAACAATCTCCCAAAGAGTCTACCAAAATCTCTTCACCACTAGAGGAAACAATAAACCCATTCCCCAACCCTGTCCTAGGAAAAGGAGCATCCAAACTAGGTCTAGTACCATCCCACCCAAAACCAGAATTACTCCTGCTAAGTAACTAGTCAATTTTATTGAGAGAAAGTAATTATGGTTCTTCAAGGGAAAGAAAAAACTCATGAATGAGGGATTTTAGCTTACCGATGATGGAGCATTTACCAACTAAAGGTTGTGGATAAGTATGCACACTAGTCGAAGAGGTCTCCCCAACCAACTTTTCTCGAGTGGGCTCCAACGAAGTGACAAGGCATTCCAAAACAAGTCCTGGGCACTGGTTTTTTAAGTGTCCCTTACCTCCACACTCATGGGAGCAGAAGGAGGTTCTCCAATAATTGAGCCGCTGTGTAAATTGCGTATCCCCCCAGTCTATAACAATATCCGTCAGAATACCTAAGGACTGGTCAATCTCCACTAAAACCCATGTAGTTATTTTGTCTTCCTAGAAGAGTGACCTTTCATCAAAGTAAATAAAACGACCAATATTATTCACCACCTCCTTGAAAATATCCGCAGACCACAGCTCCTGGGGGGAACCCTTGAGAAGCACCCAAAAATGCCGACAACTAAAATGTTCTTTAAGGGGATTAAAATTAGCGTGCTGATGTTTTAGGAAAAGGGAGCCCCTCCCCATGACCCATAGATGGTTCAAAATCCTCAAGTGGTCATCCTCCTGGAAAAACTGGAAACAAATCCAATGATTCTCTAAGTAAGATATGCAGTCTGGGGCAGTATCCCAATAATGGTTTCCAGTTGGAAATCATCCAACTAAGGAGCTCCAACTTATTCAAATTAGTATAACACTGTTTTTTGACCAGTGCTTGAATAGATAGACCATTCATGTGACCCAGGTTCACATCATGACCGAGAGTCATATGGATGCATTCCTTATGTTCTTTAAGAGATTTCTGTAGCCGGTTTTCTTTCACCCTGAGTCCTAAATTGCGTGAGGCTCCACCGCCCTATGAGCACATAACGTTTTCTAGAAGCAGCCGAGAACAATCAATAGAAGGTTTCGGTCCCTTGAACCCCCTTAAGGATGAGTTCAACCGGCAGCCATCCTCCCCCAGGCACTCTTCCTCACAAAACCCTTCATATTTGGGTCCCTCAGTGAAGACTAGATCAACAAAGTCCTCTTGACCATGAACAGTATAAGAATGATCATAAACCACCGCCTTACTTGTGACTCGAGGTGGTAAACTTGAGGGTTCACCCATCCCGGAGGAAAAATTTAATGTTTGTCGGTTCCGCCAATGGTCTTCATTAGAAAGTGACAAATGTAGTTGGACCCAACGGACATTCTCCACCTCAAATAACGGGGAATCCATAAAGCTCGTCAAATCACCTTGAAGGGAACAAGCTCCTATGCCAGTCACGAGATGCTGACTTTTTGAAAATCCTCCCAACAAATGATCGAGATAACTCTAGGCACTCCCCAGAAACCAGAATCCTAAGGTTATTGAAGGCTCAAGCAAACCAACCACATATCCGCATAATTGCAACCGAAACTAGGTGTCGAAACACAGGCGCAAACCAGGCCGTCACTCTAGGGCTTTTGCAAGAGCTGTTTTCAAAAGGTGAAACTTAAGCACCAAACAAAATCCCCCTCACGGAGCGTGCCTATGCTATTGGAGCTGATGGGAGATCCAACGGTGCTCCCTGCACAGGCATGCTCCCCAAGGGGAGGTTGTCTGGTGCTTAAGTTTCGCCATCTTCAAAATCATCTATTAGCATGCACTTTGTTAATACACTATTGATTTTAATGCCAACCAAGACTAAATAAAGGAGGTCGACGTCACCTACCAAAAATAACAATCATTAAAAACTTATCACACTCACCATGGTGAAATCAAGGTGTGTTTGCCATGTAATAGGGTATAATTTTCTTTTTGGTTTTGGAAATTTGTTAATTACCTTTTATTTGTTTTAATTTTTTATTATATGAGCCGACATGAATTATTTTAATTACTTTTTATTTTTTGTTTACTTTACAACCTCTCCCCATACTCGGGGGAGAGCACCTTGCTACTCTCAGTGCAAAAATGTTAATTATAATAATAAATAAAAATTTAAATTTTATATGAAGTATTTTTTAAATATAAGGAAATTATTTGCATTTTATTTTATTTAATAGATTATTATATTTAAGGTGATGGTTATAGTTTATTGGACTTTCTAAAAAGTTGGTCGGTTGATATTTCTTAGTAAATATGACTTACAAGATTGATATTAGTGAGTTTAAGTGTAATTAATTAAGTTGAGTGTTTTTTTTGGATTAAAAGAGTTTACACTGTAATTTAAAACTTTAAAGGCATTATTACATTTAAGAGCAGGATAGAATAAGATATATATATATATACTAGCAACAACCACATTAATAATATTAATGTGTTCGAATATGCTTCAATTGGACACATACCAAAAACAATAATATGAAACGTATGTGCCCAATTTACACCTATGGATGTATTCAGACACATTGGGCACATACACATATCTCCAAAATATTATTTAAATATAATACTCAAATATTTATAATATAATAATTATTAAAAAAATAATTTAATTGAATACTTCAAAATTAATATTAATAATTAAAAATAAGAAAACAATCTAAAGTATTAAATAAAGTAATCTTGTTTATTTAATTATTTATACAATAATTAAATATAGTATTTAATTAAACCCATATTATAATAATAATAATAATATCTCATTCTTTTTTTTTCAGAGAAAAAAAACTGTTATTTCTATATGAAATAAAAAAGTACAAAGCAAGATGGCTGCCTCAAAAAACTGATGGTGTAACCAAGATCAAATCATTTCTGATGATCATAACTAGTGCAATAATAGCAAAAACTGACATTTGTCTCAACAATCTATCAGAAACAGTCAGTCCCAAAATAAACATGACAAATATCAAGAGGCACAGTTAAGCAGAGTTGTAACTGCCCATCGAGACAAGTTGATTTTCTACCAATTATTCAAAATATCTCATTCAAAATAATTTTTTTTTAAGCAAAAAAAGGACCTTTCATTCTATTAATAAAGTGGCAAAATTACATACTTTCAACATTACATCCATCCAGGTGCTAACAGAGCCACCACATAGCATCAGACATACCCAGAAACCCCAAAAACCCCAAAAACCCATATCCAAAGCGTCACAGATCAGAATAGAGTTACATAGGCCGAACCGCTAACAAAAAGACCAAGCCAGAACCCGAGAGCTAACACACTATAAGCAACATAGCCCAAACCCCCTAGCCAAAATGAGGTCAAGCCCCGAGAGTACACAAAGTGAACCATACAAACTTACAGTTTCCAAAAAGCAGACCCATAACCAAAGAACCTGAACAAGACCACATTAAAACAAAACCGAATGATAATCCAACCTTCACCATGCCGATAATCCCCATGCCGGTAGATACCATGTCGATAAAATCCACAGACGCTACATTAAACGGACGGACCAGCCTCGTCCTCGATGATTCTCCTTAGATTAGACATGCTACTAAGAAAATTTCGTTTATCCGGATTACTGCTAGGCCCATAAACATTGGTAAGAATTCCTCTCACGTTAGAACCGATGACATGGAATTCAGCAGATAGACTAAACTTAGTAGAGAGGAAATTAAACAGTGATATTCTCCTAGGATCCCACAGAACAGCCAAACCACCAGAATGCCCAGTTGCGTCTAGAGCCATACTTTTACAATGTTTCCATAGAATCTGAGCCTTGGACTCTAAGTGATTCCCTGAACACTTAGTTTCTTGTAGAAATACCACAGAAGGTTTTTCCTTCATAATTTTACTCTTTAGGGTTTTAATTTTATGAGGACTGTTGGTCTCGCGAATATTCCAAGTTAACAATTTCATCACGCACTGTATCTGGCTGAGAGAAGAGCCTCCTGGATGGTCGGATATTTTCCAAAATCGACCGATCTTGCCCCAATTTCTCCAATCCTATCCCTATTCGACCGCCTACCCCTCTTGGAGCTTCCTTCCTTTATTTTCCTTTTGTTTTCCTTCAGTTTTAAAGGGCTGTTTCCCAAGCCAGGGGTCGATTTAGTTTTCAGAATAGCTTCCTTCAGCAATTGAAGTTGGTTATCAGGGATAGAATGAACCTCGATATTCTTACAAGCCTCTTCAATACTATCTAGATCCAGATCTCCAAGTTCCATCTCGTCCAGATCCTCATCCATACACTCTGTCTCGATCCATTTTTTTCCAGCATATTTATTAGGTTTCTCATTCATAGTTGTCGTCTTAGGATGACCTTCTTCAGGCTGGGAGGTTTCTTTTTCACTGGCTGAAGGAGGGTTTTCAACCGGAGCAGTTTCCAAAGCTGCAAAATTGTTAGTTTGAGCAATCTTTTTCTCCAGATCCAGACCAATATGTCGTCTCCCCGTCCGTTTACGATTGGCCACTTTGACAAAACCATCCTTATCCCTCTGCTCCTGAGTATTGCTTCCTGGGATGTCCTCAGGGAGGTTAAGGTGACAATCCTTAGCCAGATGACCATGAGTATTACAACGCCGACATCGAAAGGTGATGTGTTCATAATCCAGGGTTTGAAACCATTCCGATTCTTCCCAATTTAGAGTGATCCCCTCCGGGAGGGTTTTTGAGATATTCATATAGACACAGATACATGCATAAGACACATAGCTTCCTTGTTTGGTTTGATCAGATATCTTGATGAAGTGGCCTAGGGTTTCTCCAATAGCTTTTAAAATTTCTAGATCTCAGTATTCTGTAGGTAGAGAGTAAAGATGAATCCATACAGGGGCGATAGATAAATCTTCCTTATCAGGGTTGAAATGGTCCTTCCATATCCTTAAAAATAGGCCAGCATATTAGTAAAAATAAGAACCTCCCTCAAAAACCCTATCCTTATCCTCAATATTGAGGAAGACCACAGTAAAGAAACCCTTGGATCCCAGCAGGAGATCAAAATGTCCCTTCGGTTTCCAGGTCGCGTGAATCCACCAGGTCAGGGCTTTCTCCATAGGCCAAATCCTCATGAATTTACCAATCAGAGCATGGTCTGTCATATGCTGAATTCGTTCCTTCACCCTGATGGGGTTAATAGTAATAGCCGGAGTACTAATCGATTTGGGTATACAGACCCTTGGTCCAGCTTCACCTCTGATCGCGTCTTGCTTCTTAATCCCCGAACTCTAAGCCGTGCCTTCCCTGGCCAGCTCCTGCTTCTCAATCCGCGGACCCAGATCCTCTCCTCCTATCCCTATCTTTTGCTCCTGACCTTGCACTCTTGCTTTCTCTTCCGTTGTGCCTTGTTGAAGAGAAGGGGAGAGGCCCCTCCCCTGTGAACGCACCATCTTCGTCGACGCCCTATCAGACGCCCCAACGCCACAACTGAGATTCTACGAGATACATGTCAATAGGAATCAACCATTAAATGATGTCACTTCTTGGAGCCCCATCTCTCCTTTCGAGCCCTACATCTCATTCGAAATAATTTAGTATAGTATAAAATTGTTATATTCATTTTATATAGAAAAATTAATAATAATATAATTTAGTAAAATATTATAATTTAATTATGATATTATAATTATATATCCTAGTATAATTAAAATATTATAATAATGTATTGATAGGATATAAACATTTAATTAATAATATTATTATATTCTCAAAATAATATAATAAAATAATAATAATTAAAAATAATTTAATTCAAATTCAAATTATTATTATTTAATTTTTTTTTAGATTTTTAAATTTGCTATTTTTTATATTAAATTTAAAGTTTTAAGTAATTAAAATAATAATAAGATTGTGCTATCTCAAGAGGAAATTCAAAAATTTGAATAACTTATAAATAATATATCTTTTATTATTTTTAATTATATATTTTATGTTTAAGATATCTATTTATTTATATTATTAAAAAATAATATTTAAATTTAAAATTATTATTATTTTTTTAAAATTTTATATATAAATTAAAAATTTAATTTAAAAATAAATAGATTTTTATTTATTATTTTTACAATAAAATATATTTAAATAATCTATTTATTATTTTTACAATAAAATATATTTAAATTTTAAAACAAATTACATATAAAAATATAGCGTGATTTCTTGAGGGAGAGCCTGGTAGTAATTGTTTTCTTCTTTGGATGGATACCTAACTTGGTGCATGTATCGCCGCCTCGCCTTCAAGAGCACACCGCATTGTCAAGATGTTGAACATAGAAGGATTACGACAGTTGTGGAATTTTAATAAACCCTTATCTTTTGCCACTTTGGCAGCATTATAACCGCCATCTGCATCTGGAGATGCTTGTCTGTCAAGGCAGAGGCGACGATGGAGAAGAGAGCATTCAGCCGAGTGCAGACATTGGCAGAGAGTGGAATCCCGGCGGTTCCACCGGAGTACGTGAGACAAGTGGAGAAAGCACAAGAACAGGGGGACGGCCTCCATGTTCCCATTATTGACTTGCAGGGTTTAAGCCTCCTGCAACATCATCATCTCTTCAAGGATCAATATGACACCATTGCTGCACAAATTTCAAGCGCTGCTGAGAACTGGGGTTTCTTTCAGATCATAAATCATGGTGTACCGGACTCTCTTATTGGGCGAGTGCAAGCAGCGAGCAAGGCCTTCTTCCAGCTTCCAGTTGAAGAGAAGGAAGCCTACGCTAACGAAGCACAGAATCCCATCGGCTATGGCAGCAAACTCGGATATTCGGCCGATTCAGAGGCAAAGTTGGATTGGGGAGACTATTACTATAACGTTATTTGGCCTCCTACCAAGAGAGACATGAGCAAATGGCCCATACAACTCTCTGATTTCACGTAATGTAAAATCCTTTTATAAACACTTTCTATATTTGTTTGGAGAGGGGGTGATAAGATGTCTGATGAAGTATTTTGTTGTTGCAGGGAAGCGATGGATGAATACAGCATAGAATTGTCCAAATTAGTCCAAGGGCTGCTGGAGGTATTGTCACGTAATCTGGGCTTGGAGAATAAAAATTCTCTGAACCAGAGCGTGGGAGAGGAGAGGAAAGAGCTACAGATAAGAATAAATTACTATCCACCGTGTCCTCAACCAGATCTGGTGGTGGGTCTCGCAGCCCATTCTGATCCGGCCGCCCTTACCATTCTCCTTCAGGACCAAATTCCAGGGCTCCAAATTCGCAAAGATGGGGTTTGGCTTAATGTCGATTGCGTTCCTAGCGCTCTGGTTGTCAATATTGCAGATCAATTGGAGGTATGCATATATGTACTGATAACATATTGAAATAATTAGTGGTGTCTCTGTTGTAGATTGATAAGTTGTATGTTGATGAGCAGATATTGAGCAATGGGAAATACAAGAGCATTGAGCACAGGGTCGTGGTGCACAAAGACCGCTCAAGAATGTCATGGGCCGTGTTTTGCGTGCCACCGCATGATGTGGTGATTTCGCCGAGGAGAGAACTGATAGACGAGGCGCATCCTCCATTGTACGATGAGGCTTCTTTTGGAGAGTATCTCATGAAATTTTTCAAAAAGGGATTGGATGGAAAGGGCCACGTTCATCAAGTGAAACACCATTCATGATCAAGTTTGCAGTTTGATTGTCACAGCTTCAAGCATTTAATCATATGGAAAGTAGATTTGTTTTTTTAAGTTATCTAGTTTCTATTAGTTGGTTTGGTTTGGTTTGACGTAGATTAGTTGGTTCATGTGGGCTTTAGTTTCTATTAAATTATTGGTTTAAAACTTTATGCCACTGACCTACAAGGTGATCCATCCAAATTTAGGCATCCATCCAACTATATTCATTGATTTCAGACTTTTTCTGATTTGAGTTATGGAATCATGGAATGTGTGGACCTGAAGCGGTGTAGGGTTTGTGTTATTTTTATTTTTATTATATAAAGAAAAGAAAAGACGAAGGATGTAACTTGTTTTGCATTTTTCATCTGTGAATTCATATGAGATTGATCTTGTTTTGCATTTTTCATATGAGATTGATCTTAATCCGAATCCAATATAGGGTGTAACGGAAAATTGTTTGTTAAATTCTCATCAATACTGCAATAATATCTCATTGCAGAAATATAGAATATGCCTAATCTTTCAGTGCAAAAATTTATCAATTTCCTTTATTTTAATTTGTTTATTTAAAAAATAAGATTATTATTTTATAATTTAAAAATAAAAATTTTACCCATTTTTTTTGGAAAATAGAGGATTTGACATTTATATTAAAACCTTTAAATGTATCTCTAAAAGTTACACAAGAACACTTCTACATAGATTGTAAATTTTTTTTTGTAGGAATTAAGGAAAGCTAAATCTTAACAAACTTCCTCACATATCATGGATGGTAGGTCTAGCAACTGATCATCCAAGCTAGAAGATGTCTCAACGGAATTAAAACCTAGAAAATGTCTCAACCGAATTGAAACCTTGATGGATGGAATGAAATCCATCTATCCCCACAAATGGACCACCCTATCCCACCGTATCCTTGGCAAACCCCAACTTATGTGTTTATATGAATGCAACTTTATAAAATGTTAAAATGAACATTTTCTATATTAATTTTTCATAATGATATAATTTTGAATAAGTTTTCCTAGTGTAATTGTTCTTCACTATTATAATATTGAAATATTGGTAATTATGTAATGATAATTCAAATATTTTTTAAATTCATATTTTAAAGTATTATTTAATGATAATATTAAAAATATTATTATATTTAAATAATAAAAAAGATTAAAATAATTTATTTATATTTCAATTAGTTAAGAAAATAAAATCAATAATATTAAAATATTTTTTTTTTTAAACTTTATTGTAATATGGAATAATGAACAATTCCTAAAATGATGTGGGTCCAAAATATTTATCATCTTTGTTTAAAAAGAGAAATGATTCTCTTAAAATGTTACATATACACTCACATTAAATCATAATTTCAAAATATTTATTACAATGTTAATCTTCCTAATCTTTTAAGTCATACTTTATATACCTTTTTAAAGATTTAGTAAATTAAAATTGATTGCTAAAATGATGTGGGTCCAAAAAATTTATCATCTTTATTTACAAAGAAAAATTATTCTTTTAAAATGTTAAATATACACTTACATTAAATCACAATTTCAAAATATATATGATGATGTTAACCTTCCTAACCTTTTAATTTATACTTTCTCTATTTTTTAAAGATTTAATAAATTAAAATTAATTTATGTTGATAACCATCAACATCATATCATTATAAGTTTTGACATTTACTAATAAATTAACACTAAATTTATTACAACAAAATAATTATATAATAAAACATTTTATGAATTTTTTTAATAAATATTATGGAAAAATATTTTATTTCCCTTTCTAAGTGATTAATGTTTTCTTTTTTATATTAAAATTGATTTTTCTTTGTTAGACTTGTTGCTTTGACTGGTCATTCGATGAAATCCTTTACGTATTTTTCTATTTTATATTAAAATTAACTCTTCTGTCTCGTTGCTTGTGACATTCCATGAAATCCTTTATAGATCTAGAAGCTTTTGGTCCTAAGAACAACTAGATAAATTGAAGAATTATCACCCTTGGCTTTAGCTATGACCTTAGCTCCATCTCTAGTTCTATTATTTATTTGACATCACGGCTTTTGACATTCTCTCTCGTTGCAAATTCTTTAATATTATTTATTTAAAAGTATATAAAATTTTAATTAAAAATGGGAATATATATAAAAAATTTAATATAATTTTTATTTTTTATATTACATTTAAGTTACAAATTATTTAATATTATTTACCTAAATATAAGATTTAAATTAAAAATTCAAATTTTTTTTTTCAAATATAAGTTGATCGACATGTAAGTGTACATGTTTTTTCAAATATAAGTTGATCAATGTACATGTAATTTAACACCACTATTACATACATTTTTCTTATATTAAAATATACAATAAAAAATTCCATAAAAACATATAATAGATTACAGATCTACTTAAAAATTCAGAATAACTTTGTTTTTAGATTTGTTTTTTCTTTGCAAATATGTTAATTCCCTTCCATTATGGGTTGAAGGCTTTTAAATACGGAATGATAGTTTTAAATTTGATTTTTTAGGACGGTCTTTTTAATTGATAGATTGTCCCTTTATGTGTTGAGAGAGGTGCTTTTTAGATCTCAAGTGAGTGAGATGTGTCACGTTTATAACGATGTGGCATATGTTGACTCAAAAAAATAAATTATAAATAAAGTACATTTATGTGGAAACCTTGAAAATTGTAAAGCTATGCTTTTCTTTTGTTTGGTTTTTCAATTTTACTTTCATACTAATTGTTGGTTTCTTGTAATCTCCGTCCAAACTAGAAAGGGATGCTTTTGTTTTTTTTGGGTACATTATCTCGAAGAAAGAAGGGCACAATTTTCATTGAACCTAACAGCTGTTTGATTTCAACAGACATTAGAGTACAAAATGTGTGAATACAAGAGAGACGTGTGAGTTGCAATCGTAAAGTAGAATATTCATTTATTCACATTGTCTTCCTCTTTAGAAAAATATATTTAATGGAGAAACATTTTGAACAGGTAGAAGTTCATTGTTTATATATATATATATATATGGGGGCTGGTGCAAGGTAATGATACCCACTTATGATGCATAGTTGCAATGGACTTCCTGAAAAACAAAAACCTGATCATTAAAATGAATTTTTAGAGGTACCTACACAACTTTTTAGATTGTGGTGTAAAAAGATGAAACGTAGAACCGGAATATATAACATTTATTTATGGAAAATAAGTATAACTCCCAAAAAATGGAGTTCTTCTAATATTGGTGTGCTATTTTTTTTTCTAAAAAATAATGCATATGTTCACGTTAGGCCCGGGTTTGGTATGTAAATAGTCCAAATTTGTGAAAACAATTATGTAGATTTGTAGATAACATGCAGTTCTTGTGCAGTGCTATTTTTCCAAAAAATTTAGAGTTAATTTTATATATTTTTTAAATTAAGGAATTCAATGAAGCCCTAAAATGACAAGGCCAAGCGTTAGGCCCCGCTATGAGGGTCTTAACCTAATCAATCAACTATCTGTTTTTTTAGTGTGTAGGTTTTTGTTTGTACTTGTGCGGGTTCTTTCTCGTTTTCAAAATATTTGAGCCAATCAAAAGTTACAGTTGAAATAAAAGACCGATGTTTTTTAAAAATTTGACATATGTGCAAATAAAAATAAATAGAAAACATAAAAAAATATTTTATTTATCAAAAAAATATATATTTAGAATCTATACACAGAGCTCTATAATTTTGTGCATTTTCATTCGAAATGAATACCTGGACCATATGCAGAATCGATGTTGAAAAACAGGGAGATGAATAAATTGATGTGTTTTGGTTTATGCAGTCTGAACCAAGAGGTTTGTCAATCCGAACCTAGAACCAAAGCGACCAACTCATCCACCACATAGATGAAGAGAGGTTGTCTCGCCTTTTTTTTTGAATTTGCAGGAACACACATGTGTTAATAGTCCACACGTGCTATGAAAATGCGCACACATTAATAACGTGCACGCACTATCAAAAAGGGCATGTGCGTTAATAACTTGCATGCGTTATCAAAATGTGTGCACGCTTTTATTACATGTAAATATGCCTTTACTGTTTTTACCATAAATTTTGGTTTAGAACTCAGATTTTGATGCTCCTTATATTGTTGGAAAGGTATTTTTGAGCTCTACAACTTTTATGTTTTAGTTTTTCTATTATTCGTCACCATTATTATTTTATTATTAAAATAATATAATGAATATTTTGACCAATAGAATAAAATAAATCCATGTTTTTCTTACATAATAACATGCCTTCATTGTTTTTGCCATAAAATTTTATTGGGAAATCATATTTTTATTCTCCTTATACAGGTGGAAAGGTCTCTCTCTCTCTCTCTCCCTGCATTAATCTATCTCTTTCCCCACCTCAGTCCTTCCCTCTGTCCATCCCTCTATATTTACCCTCTCTATATCAATCCTTCCTCCCTCTCTTTCTCTCCCCATCATTTTCTCGCTATACCTCCCTCCCTCTCTCTCTCTCTCTCTCTCTCTCTCTCTCTCTCTCACTTTCCCACCATTCTTTCATCTCTCTCTCTCTCTCTCTCCAACTCTTTCCCACCCTTCCACTCTCTCCCTCTCTTTCCATCCCTCTCTTCATATTTCTCCCACCTTCTCTCCCACCCCCTCTCTCTCCCTCCCTCCCTTTCTCTCAAAATCACCCACCTTTCATCCACCCCCTCCTCTATCTATCTATCTATCTAAACCCCTAACTCTAAATCTCTCTCTCTCTCTCTCTCTCTAAACCCCTAACCCCCAATCTCTCTTTCTCTCTCTCTCTCTCTTTCTAAACCCCTAACCACCAATATCTCTCTCTCTCTCTAAACCCTTAAGCCCCAATATCTCTCTCTCTAAACCCCTAACCCCCAATCTTTCTCTCTCTCTCTCTCTCTCTCTCTCTCTCTCTCTCTCTCTTTCTCTTTCAACTCCTAACTACCAATATCACTCCCTCCCTCCCCAATATCTCTCTCTCTCTCTAAACCCCTAACCCCCAATCTCTCTTACCCTCTCTCAACCCCTAACTACCAATATCTCCTCCCTCCCTCCCCATTCTCTCTCTCTCTCTCTCTCTCTAAACCCCCTAACCACCAACCTCTCTCTTCTATCTCCATCTCTCTCTTTGTAAACCCCTAACCTCCAATATCTATCTCTCTAAACCCCAAACACCCAATCTCTCTCTCTCTCTCAATCCCAAACTAAAAATATCCCTCCCCCTCCCTCCCCAATATCTCTCTCTTTAAAACCCTAACCACCAATCTATCTCTAAATCCCTAACCCCCAATATCTCTCTCTGTAAACCCCTAACCACCAATCTCTCTCTCTCTCTCTCTCTCTCTCTCTCTCTCTAAAACCCTAACCCTCAATATCTCTCTCTCTCTCTCTAAACTCCTAAACTCCTAACCTCCAATATATATCTCTCTCCAAACCCCTAGCCTCCAATATCTCTCTCTAAACCCCTAAAATATCTCTCTAAAACCCTTAAAATATCTCTCTAAACCCCTAACCGCCAATCTCTCTCTCTCTCTCTCAACCCCTAATTACCAATATCACTCCCTCCCTCTCCAAGCTCTCTCTCTCTCTCCCTGCCTCTCTCTCTCTCTCTCTCTCTCTCTCCCTGCCTCTCTCTCTCTCTCTCTCTCTCTCTCTCTCTCTCTCTCTCAACCCTTGACTACGAATATCTCTCCCTCCCTCCCCATTCTCTCTCTCTCTCTCTCTCTATAAAGTCCTAACAACCAATCTCTCTCTTTCTATCTCCATCTCTCTCTTTGTAAACCCCTAACCTCCAATATATATATCTCTCTCTAAACCCCAAATGTACACACACAATCTCTCTCTCTCTCTCAATCCCGAACTACAAATATCTCTTCCTCCCTCCCCAATCTCCCTCCCTCCCTCCCTCCCTCCCTCCCCAATCTCTCTCTCTAAAACCATAACCACCAATATCTCTCTAAAACCCTAACCCTCAATCTCTCTCTTTCTCTCTCTATAAAATCCGAACCCCAGTCTCTCTCTCTCTCTAAACCCGTGACCTCCAATATCTCTCTTTAAACCCCTAATCAAAACCAATCTCTCTCTCTCTCTCCCTCAAACCTTAACCCCCAATCTCTCTCTCTCTATAAACCCCTAACCTCCAATTTCTCTCTCTCTCTCTCTCTCTAAACCCCTAATCACCAATCTCTCTCTTTCTCTATCTATATATCTATCTAAATCCCTAACCCCAAATATCTCTCTCTCTAAGCCCCTAACCCCCAATCTCTATCTATCTCTCTAAAATTCTAACCTCCAATCTCTCTCTCTCTCTCTCTCTCTCTCTCTCTAAACTCATAGCCTCCAATATCCCCCCCCCCTCTCTCTAAACCCCTAACCCCTATCCCCCAATGTCTCTCTCTATTGATCTAAACCCCTAATCCCTAACCTCCAGTCTCTCTCTATATCTCTCTCTAAACCCCTAACTTCCTCTCTCTCTCTCTCTCTCTCTCTCTCTATATATATATATATATATATATATATATATCTAAACCCCTAACCTACAATCTCTCTCTCTCTCAACCACTAACCGCTAATATCTCTCTCTAAATATGTAATCCCTAATCTATCTATCTCTCTCTCTAAACCTATAACCCCCAATATCTCTCTCTCTAAATCCCTAATCCCTAATATCTCTCTCTCTAAACCCCTAACCTCCAATCTCTTCGTCTCTCTAAACCCTTTGACCAAAATAATATTTAAAAAAAATGGAGAGAACTCTCAAAATAGATGATAGCAGCTCCGGTCCTTTTGACCAAAATAATATTTAAAAAAATGAAGAGAAGTCTCAAAATATATGATAGAAACTCCACACATACTTAGAACTTATTGAAACTATCCATAAAAAAAAACCATGCCTTTTCATGCTCAATGCTTAGTTCATAATTTTTTTTTTTTTCATTTTCGAGGTTTTTATGTCTCCTTAAAAGATACTTGATGGGCTACCAATGTAAAATTCTTATCAAGGACCTTGAAAAATCATATTCCCCATAACACATAGTAAGACAAAACCTTGAAATATTTTTCTAACTTTGTTATTCTTGAGTAAAAACAATCTACCAAAGTCAATTGATCCCTTTTGTTTTTACCAGTTAAATTTGCAATGCTTCATTCTAGAGAAAAATAAAAAGTGATTTTCTAATTCTTCACTACATTTGCACAACATGCAGCTGTAAATTTATCTTTTGTCCATTATCTCATGTTATTATTTACTTGTTAAAGAAAGAAAAATAATTTATTTTTATTTGTGCATTTCCAATTTCCAAACTATAATTTACCAGCAATCTTTTTCTTTGATCTAAGATTTCTCTTTTCTATTTCTACCATATATACAATTAGCACAATCACTTAACTTGTGGTCGGTGAACATTGATAGGCAACAAGTTAAGTGCCATGAACAAGTTATCTATTACTTGTTTTCCATGCATAGTTGTAATCTCCCATTGTCTATGCCTCAGCTACATGTTATCACCCTCCTCCTTCTAGTTAAATGATTTGTCTTCCATTACCTTGTTATCCATGCACACACACACACATATATATATAATGAAACGATGCTTATAAAATCAATCTAGACAATACACTTGTCTCCTCCTCTTGCAATTTAGGAAAATCATACTTTGCTACTTCACCCCAAATTCTAAAATATAAACACATATCAATGTAATAATAATAAATTGTTCCACTGTTCTTAATTAAGAAAAGGGCTCACCTGCTTGAAAAATTGATTCACTTCGATGCTCTGGAGAAGGCGGAGATGGTGGAGAAGGCGAAGATGGTGAATACCCTAAGGTGTTTCTTCTCCTAACCTGTCATTCTATTTGGATATAATAATGACCCTGGAGTCCATTCAACACTTTGTGTTGAACCTAGTACCAACCATGTTAAAATAAGTGGGAACCCTTCTTATATTGTTTATATAAGTGATAGCTTCTTGGTTTAAGTAGTTTTTTAAGGTTACCTTGACTTTCTAGGGTTTTGTGGTTGATTATTTTTTCCATATGGTTGAGTACTATTGTCAATCTGAAAATGATGGAAGCCGGTCTAGGGGTAGGTCGACAAGCTGTTATTCAGAATCGGTGATGCCTTTGGGATCCCCTATTTTGAAGGGTAGAGAAACGGGGCTTAGTACTGCAGCACGTGCCAGAGCTATTGTCTTTGGGGTTGTGACTAACCCATAAGAGAAGGTTCCTTTTGATCCTTTTCCCTCTTCATATTTTAGGGTTTGTAGTGACTTGGGTGAACCGATGTCCTTGGTGGAAGGGAAAAAAAAAACACCCTATTGCAGTTGGCAAAGGATTGAAGTTGCCTACTAACAACTCCTCCCCGTGGGTGAAAACTAAGCTGAGCCGAAGCTGAAATTTGAAAAGGAGAAAAAAGGAAGTTCGTTGTGTGTTATGGGGAAATATGTGACCTTAGATCTAGTTATGGATATGAGCCAGTGTGCGTTGGTGGGTAAGTTCGAATATATTCATATAACAAGGTCGGAGATTTTATCCTGGATTTGACAAAAGTGGAAACCCTTTATATCCAACATTCCTGGGGTTTTGATGCTCTCAAATGGTTGGATTATCTTTCAATTTTTGTCGGAAGATGATAGAAGGAATGTTGAAGACCGCTTCTGGGTGTATGGTAAGGGTTCTTTATTTATGGCCCATTGGAACAGTGGTTTTGATCAGTGTAAAGATAGACTTACCATGCATAATTTGTGGACTATAATTCCCGGTTTCCCCTTATAGTGTTGGAATATTAATGGGTTCATGGTCGTGGCCAATTCTATTGGTCGTTTCATATTATTGGAGGAAGAGCAGATGTTGTGTTCAGAGAGGCGATATACTTGGATGATGGTTGATATTGAGGTGAAAGTGGTGTGGGAAGGTGGCTCATTTATCCAACACCTGGATTATTGGCGGATCCCTTTTAGATGTCATAATTGTCGAAAGGTAGGCCATTCAAAATATCAGTGTGGGGATTTGGTGGACACCTCGGGAAGTGATGGAGATTTGGTAGAATGCACAAGCAGCCTTGGTGATGATCAGTTGTTTCCGCTCCCCTTGGACCACTCCTCGGTTTCCTCCTTTTTAGGTAATTTTTCACAAACCCTTCCGGTTTTGCTCAATTTTTACCTTTGTATGACATAAAAAATGCCCTACCATCCTGTTTTGAATTTTCTTCTGAAAAATCATCGGGTCTTCGGTACGAGTCTACTATCTCAAGACCAGGTTCCATGCTCAGTCCTATTTGTGAACCACTAGCTGGGAAATCTGCGGGGCCTTTAAACGAATCTGTTTTAGGGGTTTTGGATCCAATAGGTTCTTAGGAGGGTGTTGATGCCTCGGATATCGTAGCATCAATCAGAAAGGGATTCTCCCCGATAGATTATCCCAATTAGATTATCTACCGTTTGGCATAGGGAATCCGTCCGTTTAGCGGTTCCGGCAACCGTAGATTTGGAGTTTTATTCCAATTATACCGGTTATGGCCCGATCCACCGTTCTTTTGATTTTATATTTTATAATGATATGCAAGTGCCTAGTCTAAATTTAATCTAAATGCAAAACTGAAACAGATCTAAGTCTAAAACTGAAATAAATCTACCTATCCCTGCAAGGAGCAAATTTAAAGCATGAGTAGTGAACTGTAGGGATTATCTTAAAGAATAAACAGACAGCCATTACATCTTATAGACAAAGCTACAACAGAGATGAAAGATATCAGAAGATAGCTTCTAATTTAACATAAAACACATTCCATTGCTCATGAAAAGGAGAATTCGTTTGCACAGAAAGGAGTAAAATCATTAGTTACAAAGAAATAATTCAAACAGCAAGAAAGATCTCACATTAAAGTATGGAAGCCACCAGAATAATCCAATACACATCCATTCTTTATTCCCATGCAAAACGTCCTCTCCAGGCTTTCATTAGAAAATTCTATTTTCTTAGAACCAATACAAGATAGCTTGTACAGGTCTGAAAATGATTCCCCTGCCAAAAGTCCTCTATCATCCCTCCTAACTTCTATTTATAGTTACAAAATTTCACTTTGGGCTGCCACCTGGCCTTTTACACTTGTCATCTACAGAAATTTTCTTCTATAACAGACAAAATGTGACTCCCCTTTTCATTACAAAAATTATTTTAAAAGAAAATAGGGACAACTGTCCCATAGCTCTACGTATCATACATATGCAGGCCCAAAATATAAAACAACAGAAATACTGCTCTATCATCAGCGCTTTACTCCTGTACACGTGCTTCAGTTGGAAGGGAGTCGCTCAACTGGCTGTTGATGCCGATTTTGCTTGAAGAGAGGCACTTGAGCCCACTGGATCTGCTGCTGGAGCTTGGGAAGAAGGAATTGAATCGGCTGGAATATCTGCCACTGCTAGGGGAGAGGGAATCGAGCTCACTGTAGCTGCTGAAATGGTTTGGGAAGAAGGAGTCGAGCCAGCTGGAGTTTCTGTCACTGCTAGGAGAGAAGAGTCTGGATTTGCTGTCAGAGCTGCTACTTTCGTCTTCTTCTCCTCTTCTGCTATGTAGCTATACCACACACCAGTGTTCCTTATGACTACGTTTGCTGTAGCAGGAAACAAGATTTTCTGAGAAGTCACATTTTTCCTGAGTTCTGCTACAATGTCTTGAATCTCTGCTATTGCTGGTTGGTGCATTTCCTTCAGCAGATGGTTGTGGAGTGATGAAAATCCAATATAATGTTGGAGGTCATCAATAGCTAGGACATCAATCCTCTTCACATACTTCGTTTGAACGCCCAGTTCTTCCTTCAGCTCAGACAAACGTTGTTCCTTTTCTGGAAAATCCTCTAGGGACTGAGGGAAGTTCAATTTGCATTTGTCATGCACCCCCTGGAACCTTTGATACAGACTGTTAATTTTATCCGTTGTCCCTCGTACGCTGGCCATTAGCTTACTGCCACAGTTCCTGCCGAACTCCAAAAGGGCTATGTCCTCATTAAAACCGTCCACATATTTAAATGGGAGATGCGTGGGGAAATCCACCTTTCCTTCTCTCCATTCCATCTGGCTCAGGATATTTGCCTTAACCCGAGTGTATTTAGCTTTAAGCCTATGGGCTTCTGCATTAACTTCCTTTAACCTGACTACCATGGCCTTGAGCTGGCACACATCATTAGTGATTAGCTCCTGAGTGTCATGCATTTGCTTCAGGATGCTGCAAGACAGCTCATGGAAGGGAGACATGTCTATTGTTCTGCCCTCAGCCTGCTCTAATTGCTCAGCTAATGCCAGCTTGTCTGTTTCAAGCTGGGACACTCTGGCTACTGCATCATTCTTTTCTGCTTCCTTAATCATCATCAGGACTGTTAGTTGTTCCTTTTCTTCCTCCAGCTGGTTATACTTGTCTGATAGCTCTTTATGCTCGACATACAGGCAATTATACTTGTTCACCACAAGATCCCTGTAGGCTTGCTCATTAGCCACAGTCTGTTGTAGCGTACGAGCTTTCCTCTTTGTCAATTCATTTTCTCTAACTATATCACCAACATTGTCCAGTGATGCTTTTGTTGTTTCTACAACTGCGGATGCCATAGCTAAGGGATCCTTATCTGTATTCCGCATTACAGTGATCTCCCGGTGGGTAATGATATCCTCCTGGAAGAGTCTTTTGATCCTCTCTTCCAATTTAAGGACCATTGCTTTCCTTTTCTTATCATAGACAAATTCATTCCACCTGGACACCGTATGTTCTTCTGATGGAGTGTACGGGACAATTGGGAGGTCCATAATGTCTATTTCTACTTCCGTTGGTGGGGTTTGGACTACCTGAGCTGGATCTGTTCCCACATTTTGGGTACCATAGCCACCTGCTTGTGCTGCGTCCTCCTCCACATTTTGAATGCCGGAGACACTTGTTTGAGGTATGTCAATTTCCATGTCCTGTGCACTGGAGCCACCTGCCTGGGTATCTTCACCTACTTTAAGCTCTTCTTCTGCTTTCCTCTCTACCTCAGCTTGTTCAGCTTGCAGCTGATCTTCACTCTCTTTCCGTTTCCTTTCATCTTCAGCCTCTTTCTGCTACTGGGCTTCCTCAGCCTCTTTCTGCATCCTTTCACTTTTTGCTTCTTGCTGCAATCTGGAAACTTCAGCCTCTTGCAGTAACCTTGCTTCCTCAGCTTCCTGCTATGCCCTTGCTTCCTCTTTCAACCTTTGTTCTTCTTGGGCTCGAGCATCATCAGCTTCTTTCTCCTTCTGCTGGCTAGTCTCCTGGGTCTTGGTGGAGCTAGAACTCGCTCCACTGCCTTGGCGAAAGGTTCGCAGCTCAGCCATGTTGCTGATGCCTCTGAATACCTCCTCTTTGGCATCATGATAATGAGAGTACTCGAAATGAGCATAAATATCCTTGCAGTGCTCAGCAACTTTTCCCTTCCTGTCATTCCTGTGGAAGATTACCTCACCGAAGTGGAAGGCTTTCAGCTCCTGAACAAATTCTTCGGCTGAGGCGACCCCCGAGAACTTGTAAGCTCCTATGCAGAAAGGTAGAGGGGGAAAGGAGGCCTTATGATGCTTGTTGAGTATGGAACCAATTACATCCAGGAAAATCTGTCTCACTGCCTCTTTAAGGACCACATATTCTGTAGCATATCTTGGAAAAATATATGGAGCTTTAGTTCCTCCAAACATTCCGAGATAGGTGCCTTGCTCCGAGAAATAAAAATCTCCATAATTTTCAAGGACTTCCATGGCATTCTCTAACAGGCAGTTGGGCTCTTCCTTGAATAGCTGCTCATATAGGGGCATGATGAACCCCTCACAGATGAGCTTATAGCTGGGTTTGTAATTCTGAGCCCACAACATCCTGAAAGCGGTATAAACCGGGGTGATGGCCTTATCCCATGTGCAACCCAATTTGGGGAAAGATAACTTGGCCAAAACACAATCAATAAGATATGAGGACATGAAAAATTATGCCTTCTTCAAGGCCAGTCCTTCTCTTGCAGCAACTACCATTGAGGCCAAACTGTCTGATAGGAGAGTGGCCCAGTCAAACACCGTTCCTTTAAATGCCACGAAGTGGATGATAGGGACCCACTAAATCTTGTACACGGTGCCATCTGGCATGCCAAAGATTCTGCACAACATCAAGGCGATCAATCTGAAAGGAGGTCTCAGATTCTAGACGTCATATTCGTCGTTACCTTTCTTTCTCAAATTCTTTCCTGCGACTAGTAGCTTTTTGTCCATCTCAACGTTGTTCATCTGGCCTAGCCATTCATCAGTTAGAGATTGCTGGGCGTGGGGAAATTTGTAGGCCATGGCAAGGTATGCTGGGTGAAATGAGGCAATGGCTATCTTCCTGCTGTCATGAATTACTCTTCCTTCCGCATCGGCATGTTGGAGTATCCACCCGATTACTTCAGAACATGGGAACAGTTCAGGGCGGGTAGCAGCTCTAGCTATGCCTGAGGCTTTGATATTGAGATAGATATGCCCCTCTTCTAAAAACATGTCCGGGACATCTTGGTCTCAGATCATCCTATAGATGTCACCCCAGCGGATCTCTGGAGGAATACCGGTGGTGCACCTAGTATCCTAGAGTGTGGTCTCAGTTTTAAGTGGTGTAGGCTGTTTTTCTGTCATTTTAGCCTTCTTCCTACTACCTTTTGGCATTTTGACTTATCCCTGATAGCAACCAAATATAAGCCATTATAAAATTGAGCAACATACTGTGAGATTTTAACAGAGAGCATCACCATTTTAACATGTCAATGAGATAAATACAATGTGAAGCTGCATGTTAGGAAGCAAAATACACCATTCCAACAGGGAACATAGTTATAGAAATTCAACTTTTTTAAAGGGACGGGTTTGGAATGCTGCCGAACGGATAGGTATGTTGCGGAAGCAATCCGCTCTCAGTCTAACTCTAGGAGAGGTGGTGACCCTCTTCATCGTGCTTTTAAATGGTTAGTGGCGGGGAAGTCTAGGGATAAAATGACCTTATTACGAGATAAGGGGCCTCTTGCACACTTACGATCAGGCGAGGGCTTCGACCAACATTGCTGTTTGTGGCACTTGACGAGGTGCTCTATGGTAGGCTTGAACAGGGGCGATGGCGCCTGGATTAGAATTTGAATTGGGTAGTGGCTATGCTGGGACTAAGGCTTATGAAAAAGCCCGGGTGGCTATAGTTTTCGCTTTCAGCTGGGGACACGAAAATTCCATGGGGCCTCGGTGGTTTTAAAATAATGAAGTATATAGCCAGTGTCTACAAGCCACGTCTAAGCCGAAAAGAAAACTTGAAAAGTAATCTACCATGCAGATGAAGCAAATTTCACGGTTAGAATCCTACCTGGAAAACGATGAGGTGGCTGAAGTGAACGTGGACATGGGAAAGCGAGTTGAACTGGAGCAGTTGCGCGGCGTTCCACGGTGTCTGCCAATCGAAAAAAATAACAACATTTTGGATCGAACCCCCACTGTTTATTTAAATAGATCGGGCACTTGCGAGGTGGGTGGCGCATTTAAAACAAGTTTTAATACGTTGTACGCCGAGGTCACGTCGAGTAGTTTCGAGATGCGTGCGTGACCGCCACCTACGGAACGAACTCGTGAATTCCATCTGTCATTGCGGAAAGGTATAGCGAAAGCTTCCGCCGTTTTGAAGGGAAATTGCAAATGGCTCCCGCAAGCGCTCCGCGAGGTTTCGAGAAGAATATCGCCAATGGTTTCCGCAAAAGATTGCCGCAGTCGTGGAAGGAAAACCGAAGAAACATCCCGCAATAGTTCAAGTCTTTTCGAAAAGATATCGTGGCGGCTTCCGCTGTTTCGGAAGGGATGAGCGAAAGGTTCTGCAATAAGCCTTTCGGCGAGCTTCGAAAAGATAACGCAAATTTAAGAAAAAGCTTCTAAGTCTTCGCGGGCTTTCGGAAAAAAATGGTGAAGGCTTCCGCAACAGTCTTCCGCAATCGCGGAAAGAAAAACCTGAATGGTTCCGCAACTTTTCTCGCCGGGGTTGCGGGAAGGTAACGCGAAGGCTTCCACGAAAGCTCAGAAAAAAAATTTCGCAACTTCGAGACTTAAAGAGACTAAGTTATGTGGCGAATTCGGGGAAGGTTGGCGAATGTCACCCGCAAGTTTCGGGTGGCTTTCTCGAATTCTTCCACCGTTCCGGAAGGAATTCGTTAATAGCTTCCGCAAACTTCTAAATCTTTTCAGGAGGTTTATGCACACGGTTCCCGCCGTTTCGGAAGAAAAAGCTGAATAGTTCCGCGGAGCATTCCGTAAACTTTCAAAAAAATTTAAGTCCTTTTTCGGAAAGCTTATGCTGAATGGTTTTCAACGTTTCGGGAGGAAAACCCGAATCCCTCCGCAACTGCGGAGTTCGGAAAGAATTATCCAATGGCTTCCGCAACTTTCCAACGAAAGTTTCTAAGTCTTTTTTTGGAAGATTTATGCGATTAACTCTCGCTGTTTCGGGACGAAAACTCGAATGCTTCCAAAACTGTGGGGAACAATTCTGAAAAGTTCTGCATCTTCGGGAAGGCTTCACGAATTCTATCATTTGAAAGAAAACTTGGACACTTTCAAAGCAAGATTTTATGTTGAGAACAAAGATAAAAGATGCAAATGGACTCTTAAGGCATCCTTTCTAGAAAAAAAAGGAGGGGCCCCAATATGTACAAAAATTTTGGGGGGGATGTTGCTACAACAACAGAGGGAAATTTTCTATCTCCGAAACCAGATATGCCATCAACTGACTCTACTGATATTGGAACCATTTCCCATATTGATTGGAAGGGTTCTTCCCCTTTGGAGGAGGAAAAGAGGAACAACTTAGGCATTGTATTATCTCCCTCTCCCCTATCTGACTCTTATGTTCCTTCTATGGTGCCTCTGGGTGGTGATTGTATCCCTTTGACAACTTACTCCTTCGCTCCTAAGGAAAACTTTGATGTGATCCCTATCTCATCTATTTTCAATGGGAATGTGAGAATTATAAAAGCTAAGAAAAATAAAAAGGATTTTGGTCGCATTCCTATGGGGGAAGAAAATGGCTCATTAGGCAGAGGGAATATTAACCCGCTGGTCACTTCACTTTTCGACAAAGGTCTTCACAGGGATTCTTCCCCTGTTGGTTCGCGTTCAACTGGGGATCTTAGAGAAGATACAAACCATGACATGGTTACCCAATGAATATTGTCTCTTTTAATATGAGAGGGCTTGGCAGTGGCATGAAGTGTACTTCCTTAAAGAGATTTATGGATATTACTCACCCGACGTTGATACTTATTCAGGAGACAAAGTCGTGTTCATTGGATGCTTGTAATCAATTTTTATAAATCAAACCGCAGTGGAATATCTGTGCTTTGGATGCGGTGGGTCATTCTAGCGGTACTCTGATTGCTTGGGATCCCATGTTAGTTGATCTGAAATATTTTCATTCCTGTGCAGGTATCTTGGTGGAAAGGAAGTTTAAGGGGTTCCAACAAACTGTTAGGGTATTAAACATTTATGGCCCCTATCATCAGTGCATAGTCTTTTAGGAGCGGATTTTAGCGGCTGGTCTACTAAAGGATCCGGATCTTATACTGGAAGGGGACCTAAATTTTACTATGAATCCGGATGAAATTTGGGGTTCCCCGAACATTTTGGATCCTTTAGCAGGTTTTTCACCTCGTTGTTTGAAGCTTCAAATCTGGTCGATATTGTCCCCCATGTCTTATATTTGACTTGGTCGAACGTTATGTGTGGGGTGGCAGGTATCGCTAAGCGACTTGATTTGTTATTTATGGTCGAGGACCTCTATGGGGACATAGGAAAGTACCGCACTTGGTCATATTCGGTGGGAATATCTGACCACAAGGTGGTCATTTTACATCTTGATTTTGATAACCACTATAAAGCATATCCCCTTAAGTTTAATCCTGGCTTACTTGTGGATGATTCTTTTGTGAGTGGGTGAGATAAATGGTTGGAAATGTCACAGATGGTGCAAATTTCCCCATTGTTTGTCTTACCACAAAAGCTATCTTCATTAAAGGAGGCTGTTATCGCTTGGGAGAAAGAAAAAAAGGCTGAGAACCAAAAGATATTGGCATATATTGAGTAGGAAATATAGGACATTTTGAGCTGTATGGATGAATTATTATTCTCCAAGGAACGTAGAAGCCGCCTCATTAGGTTGATGACACAGAAGGAAAATATTCTAACTCAGATAGAGGAAGAATGGAGACAAAAGAGTAGGGCTATCTGGCTTAAAGCGAGGGACAAAAACACTAAATTTTTTCACAGGTTTTGCTAACCAGAGGAGATTAATGAACGCGATCTGGGATATTAAAGTGGACACAGATAGGATTGTCTATGACAGTTCTTCTCTAAAATGAGCATCTATCAATCATTTCAAAGGTATTTATACTAGTATTAAATCCTTTAATTTGGAATCTCAATTATAGACTATTCAAAATTTTCCCATCTTTTTTAATGCTAAGGACTGTAGGGAAGTGGGAAAGGCTATTTCAATTGAAGAGGTTCACAATAATATCAAGTTATTTTCCAAGGACAAAAGGCCTGGGCTCGAAATGTGGACGGTAGAGTTTTATATCCATTTTTTCGACTTGTTAGGAGAGGAGTTAATGGAAGCCATCAAGGAGTCGAGGAGAAAAGAGTTGGTTCCTGATAGATTAAACACCACTTACATCACTCTTATTCTAAAATTTGATAAGCCTGTGGACTTTGAAGACTATCAGCCTATCTCATTGTGCAACCTATTGTATAAATTTATCACGAAGATCATTGTTGAGAGATTAAATCCTTACCTGGGCAGGTTTATCTCGGAAGAACAATTTTTTTTTCCAAATCATCAAATTATGGATGTAGTAGGTGTGGCATAAGAAGGATTCCACTCAATCAAAATGAATAGTTTGAATTCTTTTATACTTAAATTGGATCTCCAAAAATCATATTACAGAGTCGAGTGGTCTTATTTACACTTCGTCCTAATCCAGATAAGATTACCGGTGGAGTTTGTTAATTGGATTACGGTTTGTATCTCGTCTGCTAGCTTTGCAGTGTTGATTAATGGCTCACCTACCTATTTATTCTGAGGGACTTGTGGAATTAGACAAGGATGTCCGTTGTCACCTTGTCTTTTCATACTGGCCATTGAGGGTTTGAGCTCAATGATTAATAAGGCTAAGAAACAAAGGCTTATTTCTGGTATAAAAGTAGCAAGTTCTCACTCGATCTCACACCTATTATTTGTGGATGATGTACTTTTATTTGGCGTAGAGACTAAACCGGAATGGCAGCAGTATCATAGGATTCTCACTATATTCTACGATGCATCGGGAATGCTCATAAATCCTATTAAATCCTGCTTTGTGTTCAGGTGTGATGACCTTGAAAATAAAATTTTTATAGCTGATTTACTCCCTTTCTAGATGAGAGATATATAGGAGGATATGAAATCCCTTGGGTACCTTTTAAATCCCAACTTCTATCGTGTTGCTGATAGGAATTGGCTTATACACAATATTATCAGAAGAATAAGTTCTTTGTCTTACAGGTGGTTAACGTTGGGGGGGCGACTTATTCTTGTAAGAACTATTCTTCAAAGCATCCTTGTTTATTGGTTCTCTCTTTTTACTATTCCTTCGACGGTGATTGAGACTATTCAAAGTAAAATGTTTCAATTCTTGTGGGCAGGAAGAGTTGGTTCTTCGAAGATTCATCTCACCTCTTGGGAGAGTCTTTCCTTGCCTTTGCATTTGGGAAGATGGGGTATCAAATGTCTGAAGTCATTCAATCAGGCACTCTACGCTAAAATTCTATGGCATAGTCTGTTCGACGTAGGCATTTGGATCAAGATAATTAAAGCTAAATATATGAATAGTATTCCCCTGAGTCATTGGTTCAGATCTGAAAACAAATCTAGCTCTAAGGAATCAGAAGTTTGGCGAAGCCTACTCAAGGAATTTCCTATTATTAATCACTCTCTATGTTGGGAAGTGGGCCGAGGAATACAATCCTTTGTGGGGATTGATATGATTCTAGGAATAGATGATGGTTACAAGATGTCCACTTTACTCATTAGGGAGTCGCATGCCATAGGTATTTTTGTTATTAAAAAAGCAATGAAGTTTCAAAATGCCTATTCTCCCTGGTGGTTATCGTCTTCCTATTTGAATTTAAGTATTCCATTAGATGTTGAATGGGATGCTTATGTATATAATATTGTTACGGCTAGCATTTCCATCAATGAAAAGGATGATCAATTGGTCTAGTGAGCGAATACGATGGAGGGATCTGTTACTGCTAGGTTGGCGTACAATATTATTTTTGAAGAAATGATGGATTTTGTTTGTTGTCGGTGGGAGAGGAGGCTATCGAATGGAAAGGTTCCACTCAAGATAAGCTATTTTATTTGGATGTGCATTCAGAATAAGATCTTAATGTGGCAGAACCTACAGAAACATGTATTTTCGGTGCCTAGTATCTGTTAACTGTGCTATAAGGATCAGGAAGATATTAATCATCTCTTTGGACGATGTTATTTCTTCCAAAGGATATGGAAGGCGATTAGGATGTCATTTCCTGTGCATCCGATATGGGACAGGGCTTTCTTCCTTGATAATTTGTCCTACTATTTTGATCATATGCAAAAGGATACTAGCATTGTTTTTTTATGTTATCTGGGAAGTTTGGAGAGAACGTAATGGGGTGATCTTTAGGGATCGGAATCCAAACCTTGAATTGGTTTGTTCAAGAATAATTTCCAGTATCTTTCCAGGCATTAATCCTCCAAACAACACATTGAACAAGATTGTGCCATTTGTTCAAGCTGAGCATCCTTCCCCGATTGGTTTTTTTTATGGTGCTGCCCAGGGTGGATTATGTGGTGCAGGGATGGTCCTTAAGCTTACTTCTGAACACTTTTATCATCTGCATTTAAAAGCAGGCGGAGGGATAAACTCAAGAGCTGAGCTTCTAGCTCTTTGGGGGCTTATGTGGTTTGCTATGAAGATTGGTATTGATACTATTCATATTTTTGGCGATTCATGATGCATCAACGACTAGGATTCTTGTAAACATCTGTTGAGACCATTACTACTAGAGCATTGGGCGCAAAGGACGCATTATTTGAATAAGGATTTTTCTGACATATCCTTTGCACATATATACGGATGCTATAATAAGGAAGCCGACAGTATTTCAAAGCTGTCACTGGGTGTTATGGATGTATTCCTACTTTTCAAGGAATTTAGGGGTGAAGTTTTGGTTAGTATGAGTCATTTGGAAATCTGTTGAATGAATCCGATTTTATTTTGGATATATTTTATGAGATGCATTGGATTTTTGGTACTAATAAGTGATATGTTTGACTAACTTTTAAGATAGAATACTTTTGTGTTTTAATGAAAGTTTTGGACAATGAGAAGTCATCTCGCTTCTCCGGGGATGTAATGAAATGAAGACAACTTTTTCTATTAATAAAAAGTTGTTTTTGTTTTTCGGTTTGAAAAAAAAAATTGTTTGAAAAATAAAAATAAACTTGGAAACTATAATATATATAATTTGCCATTTTTTCTTTACATCAATCCCTTATTATTACATTGGTTTTAAATTTTCCATTTTTTATTTACATTAAGCCCTTATTATTACATTGGTTTTAAATGATTTTTTTTTGCTTTCAACTTACCTTTTATTATCAAGCTCTTAATGTAAATGCTAATGCAATAATTTTCCATGAATAATGTGAACATTTTGTGTAGAATATAGTGTGGTTAAGGGTGGGTTAAGGTTACTTCTATTTTAGGTGTTTCCTTCATTCAATGACGTTATATATGATAGGTTAGTACAATGTAATAGCTGTAATTTTCAATTTTCTAAGTCAGATTATGGTCAGGGTTGTTATGTAATGTTAATTAATTTGAAATTGTATTAAAATTTAAGTTATTTGTAGTTTTTTAAAAAATTTTAGATTTGGACCCATATATCTCTAACTCAATCATTATTTATATATCTATAACTCAATCATTATTTATGGTTATGTATGTAGTATGCCATATTTTATGCATTATTTCATAATCAATTTGAAATTTGACGTAGTTAAACACAATAATTATATATTTAAATAAGATGGTATGATTTGGAATTAATTTTTATAATTATAATCAAAATAATAGTAAACAATGTTGCAAGTATCAAAGTCTTTATTTTAGAAAAAAATTGAAATGAAAATAATAAGAACTCGGAAATACTAAACAACAACATACATGCTAATTTTCTCAATGTTAGTAGTAATTATAAGATAGTTCAACCTCATTTGAAGTGGTGTTTCTTCATCACTGACTTCAATAAGCGTTTCTATAGCACATTTCCCCATTCTATTATCATTCCAGCTACTATGACCAACATATCATTAATTCTATAGAGAATAGCAATTAATATAAGATAGGTCAACCTCACTTGAAGTGGTGTTTCTTCATCATTGACTTCAATAAGTGTTTCCATAGCACATTTCCCCATTCTATTGTCATTCCAGTTGCTATGGCCAACATATCATTAATTCTATAGAGAGTACCAATTAATATAATCTCATCTTCATGAGATTACATATATAACAAAGTAATATACGTTTTCTTTTTTGAATTCTCTTTTTGTTCTGCACTCCACATCTATAAAGAGATTTTAGCCTTTAAAGTTTGAAGTCTACAAACAAGAATCAAGAGTAGCCTATCACCCAACCGAAGGAACATTCCAGGATAGAGTGAGGAAGAACTATTTTGTACATGCAAGATTACATAGAGCATGTCACATAACTATCGAATTTAAATAAATAAATCATACAAATGAGTAGTTATAATACTCCTAGCAATTCAAAAGGGTAGGTATGCTATTAAATTTCATGTCATATTGCAAGAGTTCATACTATGCTAAAAGGAGAGATCTATTTTCTCAACATTAATAATCAACCACTTGAACTATTGAACACAATTCACTTTATTAGATTTATATTCTCTCATAACACGATCTCAGAACTAGATTTCTCCCACTTCCCTTGCACCATTTTATTGAGTAATGGTAAAGGCACACTTCAGAGAAGAGAGAAAGAAGACTTCATGCAAATTATAAATTCCTTTCCAATTGAAAATAATCGCCAATCAAGTAGATGCTTAGTAAAACAAGGCTTGTACATAGTGTGATGTTTACAAAGGCAAGTTCTCATAGAAAAAAATTCTACTTATGAATTGCATTTATTTTTATTCATAAAAATATCCAGTCCTTTGTCTCCAACAAGGCTGTTGCATATCGACTAAGAGAAGTTATTCAAACAAATTTACAAGAAATGTATCAAGTAAATTTTTGAAAATAGCCATTCAATACTAGTGGTCTTTTTCACTCGGTCCTAATATATAGCATATAGAAAAAGTATAGGGTATTTATAATCATTCAATCTTTCAGCAGGTGGGATGGATGTCATTCTTCAATAGGTTTTGTGGGTACAACAACACAATTGCCATAGAGTTCGACCACCAATTTCACAGAAAAATACTGCTACAGTACAAGGATTAACTGTGGAGATCATTGAAGAATCAATTTATAAAGTAACATTTCATTATAAGAATATTAGACGTCCCATACCCCTTGATTTATTTAGATCCTTGGAGCCTCTTTGCTCACTCTTTTCGTGAGCTCATTAACTAGGTGGAGTGCCTCTTCATGCAACTTGCATAACCCTAATGAAATCGGACTTATATATATATAGATATAGATATATATATATAGTTGCATGGTGACTGTGGGATGAGGGGGAATTGAAAAGAATATATGTAACAACCATAACAACCTTGGCTCTTACCTCTGTAGCAACACCCATCTAGCCATGATTTCAAGACCTCTTGATGTGTTCAAATCCTTGGAGCTGAGCCTTGTCAAAACTCAACCTCCTTTGTACATTTTCGAATAAGAGAATATGGTGTTGAAGAGAGCAAGGATCTAAATCCTTTATTGGCTTTTAGCTTGTGGAAAAAGGGAAAAAAAAATTTATATTAGAAGAATTATAAGAATTTCCCTTAGATGGAGGCAACTTATTAGCAGGGAATAATAAAAAAACGGAATGAAATTAGAAAAAAAACACATGAAATCAGAAAAAAAAAACACATGAAATCTTTCCTCCTTACATTGAGGGAATTACCATGCATTCATGTTAGGAAACTTTTATTTTTAATTTTTTGGTCAATTTTTTAATCTTAATTTTGATGATATGGCACAAATTAAATTTGACAAAAAATCGTATATAAATAATAATAATAATAATAAATTTATTTGCACTTGAGACATGTTGGGATATTAAATATACTTCCATGACAATAATGAAAGAAAACAAAAACAATAACCTTTGTACTAATAATCATATTTGATCAACCAGACATATTTATAATTGAATATATCTAACCAAACAACACATAATATTGATAATATAAATATTAAAATAAGATCCAAATGTGTAATTTTTTCTTAAATGAAATATTGATATTATTTTCAAAGATATAAATCAATAAAGTAAAGAAATCAAAACCACATGAAAAACAAGTTACATTAAAATACAAATATTTTTTAATTTTTAATATAAATAGATTAAGCACCCTCAAATACCTCCATGGCACCCAAAGTATGCAATTTTCATAGCTAATATATGTGATTTTAATATTTTTTAAATATTTCCAATCGAAATATTAACAAAATTAAACGAAAAATATACTCAAAAAAATGTTGAAAACTTAGAATATTTAGATTATGCCAATAAAATTACATAAATTCAAATTATTTTTATAATCAAAATCAAAATCAAATAATTATATTTATTCAACTAAAAATATCAATAAATTAAATATCCAAAATTATCAAATCTCACCAGAAACACACAATAATATGATAATATCAATATTAAAATAAAATCCAAATATCTTTATTTTAAAAATAAGATATTGATAATTACTTTAAAAGATCCAACACAAAAAAATCAAAAAATCAAAACCACATTTATTAAAACAATTTGCTAAATATAAAGGAAAAACTATTATTAAATTTTTATTATAAATTCTACATTTAATAAAACAATTTGTTAAATATAAAGGAAAAATTACTATTAAATTATTATTATAAATTCTATATTATATATAACTAAATAAAAAATATTCAAATAAATTTACATTAATTGAAATTATTTAATTTATATTCATATTCAAATAAAAATTAAATAATTATATTTATTCAATAAAAAATATTTATAAATTAAATATCAACATTATTAGATTTTATGAAACAACAGATCATAATACGATAATATGAAGTAAAAAATAAAATTAATGAGTATAAATAAAATATTTAAATAATCAACTAAATTAATATATGGGCTGGTGCAAGGTAATGATAATCAATTATGCCACGTTAGTTGCAATAACATATTGGAAAAACAGAAATATTATCATTAAAATGAATTATTAGAGGTACCTACAAAACTTTTTCGAATTAGGTGTAAAAAGATGAAACGAAGAAAAACGGATCACCTTCCGGAATATATAGCTTTTATTTATGGAAAAGTGGTATAACCACCCCAAAATGTCATTATTTTAAGATTGGTATGTTATTTTTTCTCTAAAACATAATGCACATGTTTGTGTTGGTCCACTGGTTTGTTATGTAAATTGTCAATTTATGAGGAAAAAAATATGTAGAGGCATATGCAATGGAAAAATATTATGCGGGGCTATTTTTACAAAATTTTAAAAGTTAATTTTATATGTTTTTTAACTTACGAAAGTTCGTGAAGCCATAAAACGACATGGTCAAGTGTTGGTCCACCATATCATGGTCTGAACATAATCAATAATTTTTTATTTATTTTTAGCTTGTAGGTATTCTTGTACTCTTGTGAGGGTTCTTTTCCATTTTCCAAATAGGTAAGCCAATCAAAAGTTATAGGCCAAATACACGACCTATGTTTTTTACAAATTTGACATGAGTGCAGTTAAAAATGAATTAAAAATAGAAAAGAACAACAAATCTATTAAAAAAAATATAGTTAGAATCTGCACACAGAGCTCGACAAGTGTGAAAAACATGAAGTTACAACATTTGATGCGTTCTTCCATAAATCAGACCGAGCCTCAAGGTTTGGAAATCTGAAGCTAATACCAAACCTGCAAGGGCACCAAAAACAATTTGAATACAGA